>OX387433.1:10247109-10847109 GCA_947563755.1 Lochmaea crataegi | reverse complement strand
CGAAGAGAGTCGATAGCGGAAAGGGCTGTCCCTCGTGGCATTGAAAAAATGGAAGCGACCGTTGGCAGACGTCAATTGTCTTATGGTCAGGGTTGAAGATTGGGGTGGCTAATGAGACGACGATCAGTAATCAAAAGGATTTATTCTATAAAATCGAAACAGGTCGATAGACATGTTACAGCATGATCGAGAGTATGTAAAAAATTATGGTTGAAAATATGTCTCCCACGAAGTTTCTGGAAAAAATTATATTCTTATAGAGATTCGCGAGGCATGCCAACTTTTAATATAAACTCATGAACAAAATTAAAGCAATACTTGAAGTTTTGCTTATTTTTGATTTAATTTTCAACCGATTAAAATGATTTTTTCGGCACATTGTAGAAAATTTATTGAAATCAACGTAAGCATTTTTAATTTTTGTAAAAATAAATTTGATAATTTATTATACCGGGTGGAATGAAACAATATATTTTTTATGTACCGTACATTGTAAGCACCCTGTGGTGTAAACTGAAAGCTACCAATTTTTTCTTTGCAAATGGTTAGAAAGACTTGTTAATTCTCGATATTTTGTTTTTTAATTCATTCCAATATCTTCCTCTTTAAAAAAGATACAAATTTTTAAAAAAAACTACAATTTTTGCGACGTTGCGATAATTTTGTCCATGAGTTTATATACGTGAAAAATAAATTAACTGTGCTTAAAAAAAGATTCGTTGATAACCATAAAGTAAATGTAATGGTTTCAGGCAAGCAGGATAAATGATAAATTTAAAAAATGCAGCATGACCATTCTATAAAAACCACAATAAAACTCAAGAAGTGATTAGTAAGCCACATTGCTTTATAATTTTTATACCTTGTTCAATATAAGTTTAAGTGTAAAGTATGTTCATACCGTTGAAATTTGACCCATGCCAAAAAACAACCCTATTTAAATCATCAATGAGAAGTTCAGTGTGAACCCGATTGTATCCGGTTTAGTCACTTCACTATAAAGTATGAATAGACTTTATCTCAGTATTTCGTCCTAAAAATATCAAATATTATAATTAAATATATCGTCTATCTATTTTTTTTAAGTTATTGTCAATTTTTATCACCTAAGGGTATTCTACAAAGTGATTATCTAGAAAATTACGTTTTTTTTGATGTTTTCGAGTAATTTTACCGACTTCAAATTTGGAGCTGTAATTTGTGGGTTCTAAACATCTTGAGCAGTTTTACTTTTTTTTAGCATCGAGTAATTTGCAATCTTTACTAAAAGGTCTATATTTAACCATGGAAAATATAATTTAAATTCATAAACATAACGTGTCTATATTTCAAAGAGAAAAGTATACTATGTGTCAAAAATCTCAAGCTCTTGTAAAGGGATATAAAAAAAAGATGATAGATATCAAAGATAATAGTTTAATACTATTATAACGTCTTACAAAGTTTTTGAAAATTATTTTTCAAAGAACAGACCGTTCACTAAGAAGCAACAACTACTTCTCGGGCTATATACCCCGACGGACATTGAATTACACTTAAACGGGGTTGGTATATCTGCAAGATACAACCAACCATTCTTGTGTGTAATTAGAAGGGACAACATCACTTGTAGACCGGTTTCGGCGTATTTGTGCCTCATCAGTACAAGGTAGATGTCATTCGTCCAGAAACTCTGAGGGCGTAATCCTGGACCGATGAGGAACAAATACGCCGAAACCGGTCTACCAGAGATGTTGTCCCTTCTAATTACAAACCAGAATGGTTGATTATATCTAGCAGATATACCAACCCCGTTTAACTTAGAAGTGTAATTCAATGTCTGTCAAGGCATATAGCCCGAGAAGTAGTTGTTGCTTCTTAGTGAACGGTCTGTTCTTTGAAAAATATTTTTCAAAGACTTTGTAAGGCGTTATAATAGTATTAAACTATTACCTTTGACATCTATTGATAACACGCTTTACTAAAATATTACAATTTTTTACAGGTAACTGTAATAAAGTAAGGAAGATGATATTTCACTGGTAGGAATAAGTTGGGAAAGATTAAAAATTTATGCAAATAACTAAATTTAAATATCTTACGTACGTTCCTTGTGGTAAATTCAGTATTTCACTCTTACACCTATTTAATTATACAGGACGTTAAACTGGCTACGATTTTGAGGGATAATTGGTTATAACTTTTCAAATACCTTGTATGATAGATTACAACCCTATATTGTTGTAATGAGGAAGTGGAGCAGATTCAATTTTAAAGTAAAATATAAGACGTTTCATTAAAAAAATATAACTTTGATCTGGCACCTAGCTATGGAACATCCTGTAACATTGTAACTAAGTTAGAAATATTAAACTTGAAACTGTCTACAATTTTTATACATAACTTTTTGTGGTATATTGTATTAAACAGACCTTTTTTTCGAGTCGAGATGGGAAACTTATATTCGAATGGGACCTATCCAGTACCCAAATAGTGTTGGACTCATCCCCAAGGGATGCCTACCAACCAAACCCACCTCAAACTCGCCGTTTTCCCCGCCTCGGAATTACTACCCTAGCATGCTTCGAGACGGGCGGCGGTCCCTCCCACACTCTCCGCTCACACCGTCGTCTTCTCCCTATCAATCACTCCTACCTCCCAGGACATATCGAGTTCTTCTCTTCCCCTATGCATGCTCTCCACTACACCACTTACCTCCATCCATTCATCCTCCCCCTCAACATTATCTCCACCATGTTCTCTCAATACACCGTCTCCCCTAGTTTCCTCTCCAACTTCTTCAGCACTTCGTCGTTCCTCCAGCATCTAAACACATGTCCCTGATCATCCTCCACTTCACACCTCTCGCACACTCCAGTATCTCTTTTCCCAATCTTGTGGAGGTACCCTACTCTCAACCCATGTCCAGTGAGTTCTCCTCCCTAAATTTCCGGTCCATCCAATCTCTCCTACTCCCAATCGCTCCATTAGCACGCCATCTTACTCCTCCCACCTTCTCTCCATTTCCTCCTCCATCCATTCCTGTACTTCCTCTTTGGTCGCACCCCTCCAGTGTTTGTTCTTGGCTCTAGCCATCACGTCCTTTGGGTAGGACCTTGACAGCACCACTGCTGCCAGTCCATCCACTGTCCTGTACCCTTGCACCACCCTCAAGAGTATCACTCTCTGCACCCGCAGGAGTCGCCTCACCCTCGCATTCAACCCCGCTCTTTTACCACACACCACCGCACCGTACAGCATACTCTGCTCTACCGTCCTACTAATTACCCTCCTCTTCCACTCTCCCGGCCCTTTCACATTATTACACATCAATCTCCCCAGCCATGCTGCCCTCACTTTCCCTTTCTCTGCCGCCTTAAACAACATGTGCGTTCTAAAGGATAATTGACTATCCAATCACACCCCTAGATATTTCACAGACTCCTCCATACGAATTCTCCTTCCCTTCACCATCACCCCCACTTCCCTCGTCTTGCTCCGTCCCTTCACTAGCAAACCCACCGTTTTATCTTCCGCCACTTCCAGTCGGACCGCTCTATCTTCTCCACAATCTTCCTAAACATCCTCTCCGGCCTTCTTTCTATCTCCGCCTCTCCTTTTGCCGTACATACCAGACACACATTGTCCAGCTTCCTCCTCAATCCTATCCTTTATTATGTCCTCCATCAATTTACTCATACCACACAACAGGCTGAAGGGCCTGTAGTCCCCCGCCAGCTTTCCCTCTCTATCCCTTCTTTATCATTATCACCCTGGCCACCTTCCATCCTTCCGGGAACTCTTCTTCCGTCAGCAGTATTAAACAGACCTACTGAACTTTATCACACAAGTCAGTCACCCTGTATTTATTATATTTTTGTAATTTGTAAAGTATATTTCACAATATTTCGTTGACTCGGTATCTGGTCTTAAAGATTTAATAATAAAAGTTTATCATTGTACAGTAAACAGTAACAGATCCGTACTCGGTAAAATTTAGATACCAAAACTAAATATTATTTGACCAGCCAGACATTTCAGTTGTAAAATAATCATACTATTAGTCATTAGCTTTTCGAAGAAACGAGTACGATACGATACTGTGCTATTGTTATCGGATTAACGACTACCTGCAGTGGGTTTTTGTCTTGTATCAATCATATTGGTGTTAAGTTAAAACGAAATATCTTGAAATGAAGTATACCTGAAGGAGTGATTATTGAATATGGAATTGCGGCACTCATAATAATATTAATTTATAGCATTAAATTTTTCTACTCTGACATGAATTTATTTTAACAAACTAGCAAGTAATATTATTCGATAATTATTATTATTACGTCAACACAACTTAATATTTTTTAAATATTTACCTTCGACTTGCTGACAATACAAACATTCTATTATGAAATTCGATTCACTATTTTCAGGAAAATTAACCTACATTTTAACATGTAACAATGTTGTACTTTTTACTAGATTATTTACCATTTCTGTAATAATATCTCTATTTTTTTGGTTTTTGATTATTCCAAAGATTTCAAAAAAAAATGTTTTATTTTTGTTATGTCCTTTGCCTGATGTCCTGATGACACTGTATTATAATCTGAATTAGTTCAAATATAACAACTTTACATTCTACCATTTGTTTAGTAGTATACTATTAAGTCCTGGTCCGGCTATTTTAGCCTTTGCACAATGCAGTACGAGTGTCCAAACTGTCAATTTTATTTGGGTTAATATTTTGGATGGAATGCTCTCATTTTTATCTCAGTATTTGTGGTGTGGGATTCGGTTTGTCATAAAAAACACACAAGCAAAAATCCAGTGGATTAAAACATGCAGTCAGAGCGAACCATTCGGATTTTTGTACAGTTAAAATCCAGGACCGTACTGATAGAGTTTTTTATTAACAAGACGTATTTAATAGATACTGTTAGATTTTTGTAATTTAAAGTTTCAAACGGGGTCGTTGAAAGACCCTAAGCAACTAATGACGTAATATCTCAACGGATTGAACGTGAAGGAGGCATTGACGAAAGCATAGCTGACGTTAATGTTGCCAGATGTTTAAAAAAGTATGATATTGCAAAAATTGTGACTCTGGGGCCCTCGAGGACCCCGCTTGGGTATTAAAGGTTAAAACGAATTGTTTAAATAACTTTTTCTATTATAGTCCGGTCAATTTAGATATTTCGCATAATAAAAATTCCGACAGAGCTGAATTTTGGCAGAGAACTTGGGTACACCATTAGAAATAAAGTGTTGAAAGTCCCCATTGATCCCATTTGTGCTAAAAAAGTTATCGAAGGTCAAAGTTTAAAATTTATCGGTACATTAATAAAGGACTATGCTTCCATCTTATGGAAAATAGAAGACCACTCAAATGCGGATATTTTGATACCAACTTATTCGTCTTGAAAAATAGAATATTTGATAATATTGCGCCAATGTTGTGACTTTTATAATTAACTCACAATTAATGATATTATTTTTAAAATCGCTTACGGAGATTGTATGAGTAAGACAGAGAGAAAATACGTAAATAGACATGTATTACAGATTTCACGAAGTAAGGATATCAGCGGTGATAAGAAATGAATAAATAAAACCAGACAGGGTTGAACTGACCTAATTTTATCAGTTAATTTTTATATGTTGTTTTTTCTTTGTAGTATTTTGTAGTGTATTTGTTGGCATCGGTAACTCTTTAAAAAAAAATAGGATAGGGATGCGGAAAAGATTTTTTTATATGCAAGATGTTGAATGTCTATTAACTGTTAATACAAAAATGCTTGTGAAATGTGTGTAGGTAATGAACCCGACGTAAAGGGTGATACTAAAAGATAATGTATAATTCTTAGAGTATCCCCTTTTACGCGCTCCACCTTCCCCCCACAGGCAGTGCCTGAGGACCTCATTACATTCTATCCGCGAAGTGTAGCTGACAAAAAAAAATTTTATTGGCCTAAGCCGGTTTTTATACTTTTTTGGTAGCTAAAGTCGCCTTTTTGCTTTATTAAATTTTTTTGATGGCCGAAGCCGGGTTTTGTTTAATTTTTGTATTTTTTTGATAGCCGAAGCCGGGTTTTGTTTAATTTTTGTATTTTTTTGATAGCCGAAGCCGGTTTTTGTGTTATATATATTTTGATGGCGATGAGTGTTTTCCCTTGCGTGACATAAAAAGCACTGTTAACTGAAATCTAATTTGCGTCATTATATTTCTTCATGATTTGGTATAGTTCGATCAGCAGCGTCAACTACAGTCAACCAGTCTACCTGTTCCATAATTAGGATACGTTAAGCCGTCACTCGAGTTCCCGTCAGGGTGAAAACTGACCTGTCTAAAAGGTGTTTATGGTAATTGCGGTAAATTCTCTGAATCATCTGATATTTAGCTATGTATTTATTGCAAATTGTAATAAGTGAACAGTAAAAGTTTTAAGGGAGGTCCGTTTTCAGATGTATGAAATAAGGAATAGTTATAAATTTCTTATGTTTGGCACTATTACACGATATTATTTTATATGATTCATTCATTCATTCATTCATAAATTGGGTTGTGCTCATCAGCCCAGGCACTTGATCTGAATCTTTGTACCATATCCCATGTTATCTACTTCCATTCCAGTAGCTTCGTGTCTTCTATAAAGGTCACTAGTTTGACTGGAGGGATTTTCAGTAGTTGTGATGGTTGTATAACTTCCTCTCCAAAGTGCTTCCGTCTAAGTTCTTGTAAGTCCTCGCAGAAGCAGAGTATGTGAGTAGGTGTTTCATCATCAAGTTCACATTTTCTGCACATAGGTTCACTAACTTTGCCCATATTGTACAGATGTTTCCTCAAGGTGCAGTGTCCAGTCACCAGGTCGGTAACTGTCTTCAAATGTCTCTTACCCAGTTTCAGTAGCCTGGTTGAGAGTTCCTTGTCTACCTTGTTCAGTAAACTCTTTGTATGAAGGTGCCCTCGTGTCACCCTCCATTTGAATTGGTGTTCCCTATCTAGCCAGTTCCCGATTTCCCCTCTTATGCAATTTTTTGTGATTCCACAAAACGGTTCCGGACCTATGAAGTCTCCTTTAGAGCCTTCTTTAGCTAACTGGTCCGCCATTTCATTACCTGCAATACCCTCATGTGCCGGCACCCATATTAGAGACACTTTGTTGTCTCTTGCCAGCCTGTTGAGGGATTCTTTGCAGTTTTTCACCAGTCTAGACCTAGTTGTAGGATTACTGATAGCCTTAAGCAGAGCCTGGCTGTCAGTGAATATTTCAATTTTTTGTCCGGTATATCCTCTTCTGATGTTTTCATCAATACAGGCTATAGCGGCAATCGTCTCTGCTTGAAACACAGTCGTATATCGACCAAGGCTAAAGAACATTCTCTTTCTAGGTCCCTTTATACCAGCCCCAGTGCCATGGTTTGTTTTGGAGCCATCGGTGAACCAGATGATTTCTCCAGAATTACCTGGGTGCATCACCTGTTCCCTAGATGGGATGATGATATTCACTCGCTCAGTGAATATATTCTCTGGTGTCATGCTATCAAAACTCATGTGAAATATGGGTTCGTCTAGTAATGTCCCAGTTGTATCAGTGTGTCCTTCTCGAACATTGTTCGGGGACCATAAGTTTCCCGATTTCAGCCTAAGAATTGCCATCATTGCCTCCGCCCTTATAAAAAGTTCTAGAGGAGGAAGTCCAATAAGGGCTTCCATTGATGCCGTCCCCGTGCTGTTCATTGCCCCGGTAATACCAAGAAGCGCTTGTCTTTGGATTGCAGTTAACATATTAACTGCAGAGGACACTTCTGTCCTCCTCCACCAGACTATTGTTCCATAGGTGATCGTTGGCCTTATCACAGTTGTGTAGAGCCAGTGAACCACCTCAGGTCGTATTCCCCAGGTTTTGCCCATAACTCTTCTGCATTGCCAGAAAAGCCTAGTCGCCCTGGTAGTAATTTTTTCCAGGTGTGCCTTCCAATTCAGTTTGGAATCAAGGGTCACTCCCAGATATTTGACTTCTTTGGATATTTCTAGTTCTTCTCCGAACAACAGTACTCTACCCTGCGGGAGAACTCTTCTATTCGTAAAAGCAACTAGTTTGGTTTTTTTTGGATTAACTGAAAGGTCCTCTGTAAGGCACCATTCCTCCACAATTCGCAGTGCTTCCTGTAGGACATTCATAACCACCTCCGGGAATTTCCCATTGGTGACAATCACTATGTCGTCCGCAAAGCCCTGCGTCCATATGCCTTGATCATTCAACCTACAGATCAAGTCATCCACAACTAGGTTCCACAAAAGTGGTGAAAGTACTCCACCTTGAGGACATCCTTTAGTTGTCCTAACAGTGTATGTTTTATCATGCATATGTGCTGTTATTCTCCTATGCTCAAGCATGGATCCTATCCATTTGCATGTGGTACTGTTGATCCCTCTGTTTTTAAGGGATCTGTTAATTGATGACATCGATGTGTTGTCAAAAGCACCTTCGATGTCTAGAAATGCTGCAAGGGCTACTTCCTTATGATTCAGGCTCCTTTCGAGACCTGAGACCAAATTATGCAGGGCAGCTTCACCTGATTTCCCTGCTTGATAAGCCCATTGTAGTCTATGTAAAGGGATGCTCTTAAGCGCTCCTTCTTGTAAATACATTTGTAAGACTTTTTCCATGGTTTTCACCATGAATGATGTCAGACTGATTGGTCGGTAGGATTTAGCCTGTGTGTACGTTTCTTTTCCTGGTTTAGGAATAAACACCACCTTTGACTCTCTCCATGCAATTGGTATATACCCTAGAGCATGGCTGCTTCGAAGTATCAGAACTAAAGGACCCATTATGATGTCTAGTCCCTCTTGCAGAAGCTTGGGGAATATGCCATCTGGTCCTGGAGTTTTGTAGGGGTCAAATGAGTTCACGGCCCATCTGATAAGATGGGGTCTGAATATCTTATTCGTGAGTTCCCAGTCCTCTTTGGTTGCCTTTGTTTTGGTAACAGGCCTGTTGTCAGAGCTTGACTCTATCTTTACCGAACCTGGAAAGTGCACACTGAGGAGATGCTCTAGAGCCTCTGCCTCAGTTTTTGAAAACTTTCCGCTCGGCAACTGAATAGAGCCAAGTTTGTTAGAAGTATCCCTTTTGAGAATCCTGTTGATTCTGACGCTGTCAGGGACACCTTGCATGTCCTCACAGAATTCTCTCCAGGACTTCTCCTTGGATTCTTTTATTTTTTTATTGTATGTACCTAGTTTAGCCTTATACGCTTCCCAGTTACCCGTTTTTTTCGCTTTGTTGAAAAAGCGTCTTGTTTCTTTCCTTAGCGATGTCAGCTCTTTATTCCACCAGACGGCTTGTCTAGAAGAGCGACTCTCCTTTATCGGACAGTTGTTATGATAAGACGTCAGTGTACACTGTTGCAGCCATACGGCTGCTCCCTCTAAATCCTCAGCAGTTTTTGGTCTGCCTGAGTGTGAACGGATTTTAGAAAGCAGGTCCTCTTTATAAGATACCCAGTCAGTGCTCTTAGGATCCCTGTATGTTCTAATAACCGATTTTTCTACGTTAATTTCATAGTATATTTGGGCATGATCAGATAAAGATGGTTCATCCGATACATGCCACTTGCGAATCATCTCCCTGACACGTAAAGTGCAAAGAGTTACATCTATCAATGATTCCCCCCTCGATGTTCTAAATGTAGGCGTATTACCCACATTCGCAATATCAAGTTCAGTAGTACATAGGTAGTCAAATAGTTTCTTACCTCTGGTGTTGTTGTCTTTGCTGCCCCAACTGCTATGGTGTGCGTTGGTATCAGCCCCTACAATGACATCCAGATTATGTCTCCTTGAGTATTCCATCAGGTTCTCCATGTTAGTCCCCGGTAGTGGTTCTTCTGAATCGATGGGAAGATACAGAGACACTATTATTGTCTCTAGTACTACCCCATCTTTTTCGAGTATAATCTTTGCTACCACCATGTCACCCGTGCATAGTTCCATAATCGGCATCAAGTTGTATTCGGATCTATAGCAAATACAAGTTCTTATTTTAGTACGATCAGTTCCCATTATCTGTCCCATTCCCCTAATATTAAGCCCCAGTATCTTACCTTTGTTTATCCAAGGTTCTTGAATTAGAACGATGTCTATGTTTTCAGCCACCACTCTTTGTTGTAGAACAGCGGTGGCTGCCTTTTTGTGCTGCAAGTTAACTTGTAGCACCTTGAAGGTCCTTAGAGGTTGATGGTACAGGTTCTCGATCAGTCCCTGTTTCCTCCTCGGTTGAGTTTTCCAGGGTTTTAAAACTGGCCCGCTGGAATAGATAGTACGGTCTCCATTGAGCCCGCACCAGTCCTTTCATGGACTCCTCGTCAATCCGGAGACTCACATGCAGTCCCCTGTCGGATGACTTGGAGCCAAGGATCATCCAGCGATCAACCTTCAGCCCTGGATTCTGTTTCTCGAGCCTCCTCAACCCCACTTTCAGATCCTCTTTTTTAGTCTCGGGAAGTAGGGCGAGGACTCGTTGCTGCTTTGGAAGTTCATCACTCTTGATGAGCTTCCAGTTGGTTTTTTGTGACAAATAGTCCCTCGTTATAATGAAGGACTCCTCGTTGTCACAGATTAGCCCGTAGTAGCCGTCCATGTATCGACTGGCTTCAAACCTAGGCGCCTTCTGCACCTCGTCGATCATGTCAGTTAGGTTCTCTTTGATAGACCCCACCTGATCTTCAGAGACAACTGTCTCTGGGAAGTTTTTTGGGACCACAGCTGCCTTGATCCCTTTGAGGGCCACGCTGTATTTAATACCAGTTTTAATACCGGTACCAGTGGTACGTTTGGCCCTCTTATCTTTATTCACCTCAGGAGTGCTCCTGGCTGACACAGTTCGCTTAACGCCCTTTGTCTGCTGGTTTACACCCTGTTTTGATGTCGAGGGAGTCGGCAACACCACATTTTTAGTGTCAATTCCTCGTTCCCTCATTTTTTTCAGCTTATTACGCTGGGCACCTGAAAGTTTCCCGAACGAAGCTTTTCTTGCCACAGGATTCGCTATAACGTCTCCTGGTGGCATGTTTTGCTCTTGGGCTCCAGAAGTATCTGGCTGCGTTGGAGACACTTCTGTCTCCATTGCTGCCGGATCTTCCAAATCCCTTTTACTAGGAGTCTCTATAGGCTCCGTAATAGGTATTGGTTTCTCTTGGTCCATATTTGTTCCCACGAGTATAGGAGAAAGGAGGTCAGTACCTGCAGAGCTCCTTATGCAAGTACAAGGCTAAATGCAACGGGGTGCGCCAGGTGCCCCGAGGTTAGTGGTCTCGTGGCCGAATAACCCACGGCCATCCATCCCTTCAGCGACCACTTAACTTTAAGATTTGGGAGGTTATTATAGTGGTCCTCATCCACGCAGGCCAGGCAATCAAGCCAAGCCCCCGGATCCACATAGTTCGGCATGCCCCTCACAGGCCTTACCCTAGTAAGGGGGTAGTTGCTCTGCTATGTAGTTTGCGGTATGCGTCACGAGCTTGTCAGCGATTGGGTATTCGGTTGGCAATGTTGGGCGTTTATAGCCCTCATCCTCCCTTATTCACCAACAGACCAGTTCTTTCATTTGCATGACGTCCCTGGCCTCCCCTATCCGCAACCTGGGGACGCTCCCGATAGGTAGCTCAACCCATCACCCTCCTATGTAACAGGGCAATGCACAGAGAGTTGAAATCTTGGACAAGCCGTAGCAAGTCCTCGAAAACTCAATGAACACGGGTATTTTATATGATATCATTATTGGAATAAAATACGGAATTTTAATTCTACAATTTTATTGCGTACTACTACTGAACTGAGTCATAAATACATACATGTAAAGAAGCTAACCTAACCTAACATATAACCTAACCATAAAGGGTTTACCCTTTTCACTTAGTATTACTTCAAGCATTTTGTGTATCACTATAGCGTACGACAACAAACGTTCGGAAATATGAATATTAATAAACTGCCGTTTCGAAAATGACAACTTAATATAATAGAAAAATATATTCATAGCAATTAGTACTGACAGACCCCGTAGCTACCCAATAGGTTATTCAACTTTTTCATTAGAATTCAGGATTACGAATAGGTATTACGATTTACTGGAATTTTCAAAACTATTTAGTTTACCTGTAAGGGGATTAAATCAACTGGACGGCAATTCGAGTGCGGGATTAAGATACCTGCAAGTGTCGGACGGAACTCATGTGTATTTTATAGTCATTAAGAATCCTGACGGGAATTCGTTTGTACCGGAATTGTTTACGAAATACGTGTCGGTCAGTGTTATTAAATGTACCTATTATAATTTTACTATTATAATATAGAAAACGTTATAATAAACTGCTATTACAAAATGACAAACTTATGTAAAGATGTTAGATTGTCAATTGAGAGATGTACCTTTTTTACATAATTTGATTGCAATCTATCATATCTTTATACTGAAAAATATAATCCTATTATTTTGTTTCAACGAAACCGGTATTCATCGTATGTACAACTATATTCACAAGTCCGACTGATTTTGTGGGTTTATTAATTAAATTACAACATTGGCGCAATGTTATCAAATGTTCTATTTTTAAAGACGAATAAGTTGGTATCAAAATATCCGCATTTGAGTGGTCTTTTATTTTCCATAAGATGGAAGCATAGTCCTTTATCTACAAAAAAGGTCCTCATACTTTGTTATCTAAGAAATGCCATATCGCAACTCTTAAAGTCAAACGAGTTACATTCTATACAATATGCACACATACGGTACTGGTATACATAGTCGGATATTTAATATAAGTAAAAATGCTTATTTGTATCTCGTATATGTATAAACCATACTAGTCTGAGAATATACACTCAAAAGATACTCAGACCCTTATTCATATGCATAAATAGATTATTATCCCATAAAACTCCGTCAAAACCGTTCGTGGGGTATGCCTACCATGAAAATCAAGTTAAATAATGGCCCAAGTACCTACAACACTACAGGTGATGTGGAAATGTGTGCAGATTTTACAGAATATAACTCTTTTGACTTTTATAATTACGATATCTCAGAAATGATTATTAGATAAAAAAGTATAAGGACCATTTTTGTATATAATTTTATGATCTAAAATTTTGGTTCGAGTTAGTTTTTTGATAAAATGTACTGTTCACGGAAAGGACGAACTTCGAATTTTCTTGAAACCGGTCCTCATACTAGGGGTTTCAAAACGCCTCTGTATTGTACCTATAAATAGGCAAATTTTCTTTATTACAACCATCCTCTATTTCTTACTGGTTAGATTTTACGCATACAGCGCCAATCAAAAACTACATACCCTGTATACACTAAATATTTTTTACAAATGGTTACGCCATTGCATAAAAAGAAAATCTACACAGTCACAAAGACCTATGCATCGCTCTTATAACAAAACATACGAGATGAGGTGATTAAATAAAGGATGAGGATGTTTTCGAGTTTTATTTTCTTTTGTGTCTGAAATAAACAAGAGTCAGAGAAGTGGAACTCTGCGTCCTATAGAATTCTATAAATCGACTCTATTCTACAATAATTACAGATATTACTAGGCTTAACGATAATTGTAATAAAATGGGCTAATAAAAAATAATTTTTGATAAATATCTTATGCATATATCTTGACCTTACTAATGCCTTTGACAGTATAAGTCATGAGCTACTTCTGCAGTCACTTGAAGATATTGGAATTAGAGGAGTATGTTTTTATTTAAAAGCTATCTATCTGATCGATATCAGACTGTAGAAGTGGCTGATGGAACAAGTGGTAGAGACCGGATTAGATGTGGGATCCCGCAGGGAACTGTATTGGGTCCAATACTATTCAATATATAATGTATAAGGGGCTAAGTTCAAAAAAAAATCTTTCGAGTTATTCGATATAAAACATGACCCATTTCATTTAGAAATATTTCCAATTTTTTATATGAATCTATATATGATATTAACAAGAATTCAAATTTCATGTAGGTGCTCTGATTTAAGAGATAAAATTTAAACAACTTTGATATTCTTAGAAGGTTCCAAGTGCCATTATTCTTTTTTCTTATAGTGGGCTAAGTACCACACCAATGTTTATTTTACCATGAGCTAAGTGCCAGAACGTGAAAAGGTTCAAGAGAAGATTAACACCGTTTTCCTCAATTTTTTATTTGTGTGAACATACAAAAATAGAAAAAAAAATCAGGTTGATCTATCTTAACGAAGAATTTCTTCAAAAAATCCTCGATTTTCTTCTTTCACATACATTTTTTCAAGTTTTCTTTCTTCTCATTGCTTATTTTGCTTTCACATGCTAATGATGGCAAAGTAATATTACGAATAGTTTCTTCTGGAACATTTTTTTTTTGAAAACCCTCGTTCCAAGCTTCTAAATCGTTCAAAGTCTAACGAGTCTGAATGCGTCCCAGTCTCAATGAATCCTTTTCTACAATGATCCATTTCGCTTTAAAAATTTACAAATCTTTGGTAATCAGACTCATTTCCGCCAATGTTTGAAGTCAAAAAAATCTTCCGTCTTGCCGTGACCATGAATGGATATTTTGGAGTAGCAGCAACCATCAGCTTTACCAAGTCCATTGGAACTTCGCATTTTTCCAAGCGTTTCCTTTTCTCAATTTGGACAAAATCTCTGTCACAGCTGAGGAAGGAATGGCCGGAAAAGTATTTCTGATGGACCTCGTCAAAATATCCTATAACATTTTATTTTTGTTTTATGCGATGCAGTTGTCGCTCCATATCGTCAATTTTTTTTAATGAAATATGTGACATCTAACAGCCTTGTACAGACATGAAGCTATTTCATTTCCGCCTCTCCCCGTTATCCCTTCGTGCCATAAAAACATGTAGCCTTTATTGTTGTCTCCAACGTGGATACCCAGATTGTAACACGAAAGTAAAACATCTCACCATGTGTCAGGACAGGAAGAGAAAGAACTTTCTCAAGATCTATAGAAATCGTGGTATTTTCACTGGTCGGATTTTGTGACCCCTGGTGATCCATCTTCATTACTGCTCTTGCATTTTCTATGGTGTAGGTCTAGTTTAGTTTTTGCTTCGGTATTATTAGGATTAAATCGTATTTGATTTTGCAGAATAACACAAGTGCCACATGTATCAGTACGTGGATGATGGAAGCTTATGTTTGGAAAACTAACGAGCGTTTCTGGATATTTCCCCTGAAATGTTCGAAACAAACGGCTTATATTTAAATCCTGACTTAATTACTCTTTGTCGCTTTTATCTCTAGTGCAGTGACTTTTTTTCTTTGGGAAACGAATTAACATCAATGATTAAGTTTTCATCATCTTTGGAGAACTTTCTATGTGTTTTTTTAATTGCCCCTTTTCTCGGAAAAAGTCAGTTCACCACTTTTCTTCGCCTTGAAAATGGTTTCAATTATTCTCTTCGTTGTTCCAAAAACATTGAGAATAGTTATTTGTGTATTTAGAGCGTAAAGTAACAGATTGCCGCTTAAGAAAGCGCGACGCGGAGCGGAGCGGAGCGGAGCGCGGCGATCTTTCGAAAGCGGTAATTTTACTTTACGCTCGAAAAGCACACATAATTTTTTTCTACAGTCGCACTTTTAATAATTAAAACAGTTTTTTATATTATCTTAGGTTATAATAGGAGTGCTAGAATAATCGATCATTTTCGCAATTCATCATGATTAACCTTAAGAAGACTTTTATATAAGTCGATTACTATTTTCTTATAATCGAATTTTAGTTATCGGTTTTTATAGTAATATTAATCGATTTTATAAATTACGTGTTTAAATCGATTTTCGGAAACGGCTCGAATTATTTATTGACTATTTTTCAAAATTTTGACAATTATTGACCATTTTTCAAAATTTTAACAATTATTGACCATTTTTGACAATTATTGACCATTTTGATTGTTTTTAAAAATTAGTGACCATTTTTTGAAATTTTCGACCATGTTTCAAAATGATGACAATTTTTAACCATTTTTGACAGTTTTTCACAATAATTGTCCATTTTTAGCAGTTTTTAACAATAATTGACAATTTTTTATAGTTTTTGACCATTTTTGACAATTTTTCAAAATTTTAGACCATTTTTCAAACTTATTGACCATTTTTGATAATTATTGACAATTGTTGACAATTATGGACCATTTTTCCAAATTTTTGACCATTTTTGACAAAATTTCGAAATTTTTGACAATTTTTCTAAAACTTTAGACAATTTTTCTAAAACTTTAACAATTTTTCTAAAAATTTAACAGTGTTTGACAATTATCAACTATTTTTCAAAATGTTGTTACTTTTTAACAATTATTGTCTATTTTAGACAGTTTTCGACCATTTTTGATAGTTTTTGACAATTATTGGCCTGTTTTGACAATTTTTCAAAAGTTTCACAATTTTTCAAAATTATTGACCATTTTTGATAGTTTTTGATAATTATCGACAATTTTTTAAAATTTTAACAATTTTTGACAATTATTGACCAATTTTGACAATAATTGTCCATTTTTGACAGTTTTTAAAAATAATTGACAATTTTTAACCATTTTTGATAGTTTTTGACCATTTTTCAAAATTATTGACCATTTCTGATAATTATTGACAATTGTTGACAATTATGGTCCATTTTTCCAAATTTTTGACCATTTTTGACAATTTTTCGAAAATTTTAACAATTTTCCAAATTTTTTTACCATTTTTCAAAATTATTGAGCATTTTTGATAGTTTTTGACAATTATCTGTCAAAATTTTAACAATTTTTGACAATTATCTGTCAAAATTTCAACAATTTTTGACAATTATCAACTATTTTCCAAAATTTTGACAATTTTTAACAATAATTGTCCATTTTCGACAATTTTTGATAGTTTTTGACAATTATTGGCCATTATTGACAATTTTTCAAAAATTTTGAGCATTTTTCAAAATTATTGACCATTTTTAATAGTTTTTGACAATTATCTATCAAAATTTTAACGATTTTTGACAATTATTGAACAATTTTGGCAATAATTGTCCATTTTTGATAGTTTTTGACAATTATCGACAATTGTTGATAATTATGGACCATTTTTCCGAATTTTTGACCATTTTTTACAATTTTTCGAAAATTTTAACAATTTTCCAAAATTTTTGACCATTTTTCAAAATTATTGAGCATTTTTGATAGTTTTTGACAATTATCTGTCAAAGTTTTAACAATTTTTGACAATTATCTGTCAAAATTTCAACAATTTTTGACAATTATCAACTATTTTTCAAAATTTTTACAATTTTTAATAATAATTGTCCATTTTTGATAGTTTTTGACAATTATTGGCCATTATTGACAATTTTCCAAAAATTTTGACCATTTTTCAAAATTATTGAGCATTTTTAATAGTTTTTGACAATTATCTGTCAAAATTTTAACGATTTTTGACAATTATTGACCAATTTTGACAATAATTGTCCATTTTTGACAGTTTTTAAAAATAATTGACAATTTTTAACCATTTTTGATAGTTTTTGACCATTTTTGATAGTTTTTGGCCATTTTTCAAAATTATTGACCATTTCTGATAATTATTGACAATTGTTGACAATTATGGACCATTTTTCCAAATTTTTGACCATTTTTGACAATTTTTCGAAAATTTTAACAATTTTCCAAAATTTTTGACCATTTTCGATAGTTTTTGACAATTTTCTGTCAAAATTTTAACAATTTTTGACAATTATCTGTCAAAATTTCAACTATTTTTGACAATTGTCAACTATTTTTCAAAATTTTGACAATTTTTAACAATAATAGTCCATTTTTGACAATTTTTGATAGTTTTTGACAATTATTGGCCATTATTGACAATTTTCTAAAAATTTTGACCATTTTTCAAAATTATTGACCATTTTTAATAGTTTTTGACAATTATCTGTCCAAATTTTAACGATTTTTGACAATTATTGAACAATTTTGGCAATAATTGTCCATTTTTCAAAATTATTGATCATTTTTAATAGTTTTTGACAATTATCTGTCAAAATTTTAACAATTATTGACAATTTTTGTCACAAACACTAATAACTCCCATCAAATACGAATTTTGTTTAACATTATCCTCAAGTTTGTAAAAATCCTTGAATACGGCTATTTTTTGTTGATGAGGAATATTCTTACATACGAATTTGCATTTGCATATAACCTAAAAGTTAACAAGCATTTCACCCATACAACATGATTACCATAAAGTTAAGCCACATGGTTATTCCTTAGCTTGCATCTTAGTATTTCTGGTATTTACGTAGCTTTTACCACCACTTCTTCTTATCTGTCTTTCTTCGTGTAGTCTGCCTTCACCTTTTTTACGTCTTTGCTTCGGTAAAACATTATTTTCCATTTTTAAAAGCAACCGCCATTTTTTTACTGCCAAAAGGTCCACGCTAAAGCCGGCGCTACACGATGCGTCCAATGTTGGATCCAACATTGGACCCAACGTTTGTGCCAAAAAGTATGGCGGTTCATTTAACAAATGTTTTTGATACACAGTGTGGAACATGTTGGATCAAACCAAACTGGGTCAAACATTTTCCAACATGGATACAAATGGTGCAGAGACGTGGAACTTGAAACGCCTGCAATGGTTATAATTTCGGTTTGCAAGATTTTGATTAAAATACATAAAAAAAGACGTCCTTGGAGATGGTGGATCACATCTTTGAATAGAAGTAGGGCAGGGTAAGTGGAAGTGAACTATAAATACAGTTTGTGAAGCAGTATACACTTATAAAATATGAAAATCAGGTTGTGTATTTTCATAAATGCATTTTTTAAATACAGTGGTGGAAATAAAATAAAAAGAGAACCGCCAGGAAAATTAGAAAATTTCTGTAGAATGTCAGCGGAAGTATTTGAGTCATGTGGACTTTCGTAGATCAAATCCCACTTCTGAATATTCCGAACATTTAAAAAGCGAAACCATCGGGACTCGAACCCGGGACTCCTCGGTTAGAAAGCCATTACGTAACCCTCTGCGCTACGGACGATTCCTACCTATCAATGTTCTGTTCGGTATTATAAGCTACCATTAACCACGACTGCGTCTTACATACTATTATTGGAAGACAAATCGTAATTGAGAGTACCACGAAAGAATCGTGGTTTTGCTGGTCATGTGGTTGCTGACTGGGATGGTTTTTAGTAGCTCAGTTACTTACTCAAGAAAACGTAAGCGTCAATAATTGAACGTCGACTGCCTTTTGAACTCGAAATACAAACAAATTTTCATTATAATGATCAGTTAAAATTTTTTTCTCAGCTCGTTACTAAATATAACATGCGTGCTACATTTTTATTTTTAATATTAGATAAACAATATTTTTTCCGAGATTGATATTTTTAAGTTGCAAAATGTTTTAAAAACTGTTTATGAATATTGTACAGATGAAATCGGTCACGTAAGAAATGTTGACATAATAACGAGTAAATCAAAAATCAAGGAAATGAATAGTTGCCAAGTTATTCGGCATATTATAATGTATTCCGATAATACAATGTTTATATGAATCGAATGTTTATATCAGTTCCCAGTCAATTGACATATATCGAAGTGTGAATTTAAAATATATATCGAACTCCAGCCAACAGATCAAAAATAAATTTGATAAATATGGTGACTCCCTGGCCAACTGATACAGATCAAAGTGAAAAATTGATTAATATTGCTTTCCTTTCAACTGACTCAATTCTAAGAGTAAATTTAATAAATATTGCTCCCATTTCAACTGACACAAATAGTATAGTTAACATGTACCATTTTTGTATGAATTTCTGTTTTTTTTTCTCTTATTTTTAGTCAATTAAATACTCTATTAAACCAAGTTTAAGCTAAGACTAGATTTATTAAAAAAAATCATATGGGTTTCACAATTTATTTATTTTTTATTTCTCTTCATGTTCTGCAATTTTTGAAAAAAAGTTTCCCTTGTAAGTGGTTCTCTCCCATCGATTTTATCGTCCTTTCTCCTCCTTCAATGTTGAAATATTGGATTTCTGGAACAGTTGCACTTTTAATAATTAAAACAGTTGTAGTGGATTATGATTTAAAGTACTCTGATATTTTAGTTGTCATATTATTTATTAATGTTAAATATGAAAGTACAATTGTTACAATTATTTTTGGCAATTTTTGATTCAGAAGAAATTTCTTCCATTACTGAAGATTGAAGATGAAATTCACAATAATATAAAAAACGTGTAATAACCTTTTCGTATTTTTCTGGTTTATTATCTATTTAAGTACCTATTTCAATTTGAGTATTTGAATGCTTTCTCTTTATGGCGTTAAAAAGATCTACTGAACTGTTCAGACTTGTCAGAATCTGCAGAGCGCTTATACCTCCCTCCCCTGTCGACATTTAATTCGCCGTCACTCTAGGTAGAGGCGTGCCCGAGATATCAACAATAACAATTCACCTTTCAATTTATTCTTTTAAATTATTATATAAATTGTTATAAAAATTATTATAATGTTGCGAGAAATTAATAAAGCCGATTAAAATGCTTTATAAAGTAGATGGTAGGTATAGTATTATCTGATAAATTGACGTTCATTTATTGTTTTTCGTCGTCATGGCTAATCCCACCAAATTTGATGAAATAAGCGAGCGAAAAAGATTCCTTTTTTGCGCTAGAGCGTAAAGTAACAGTCCTCGGCATTTGTCGACTTCACGATTTCATTTGAATATAAAAATTAGTCATTTTACGCGCGACTGTAGGAAAAATTATTTCTTTAGGTTAAGTCTATTCGACGTTATCTTCGGTTCGCAAAAAATAAGAGTCTCTAGGCACTAATTTGTGGAAAATTATTTCTTATAAATTAAGTCTATTCTACGTTCTTTTCGGTTCGCAAATCACTTTGTCATTAAAATTGTCTATTTCGGATATAAATTTTTTTTCAATAGATAGCATGAAAAGAGCCGATAAACGATCTTCGGTCATTGAATTTCTCAGAAATGTTTTAATTCGTACCGTACCGTATGCCTCGTTGCGCTGGACTAAATGCAGCGATTTTAGGAGGGATAATCACGCATGATCACGGTTTACTTTTAGACAGTCAAGGGGGAGAAGTGTTCAGCGCGGGTGTTTTAAAGTGCTCGCAGAGCACATTGGTATGGTCCAGCTATATAAAATATCAACGATCGCGCGAAATAGGTTTGTTATTCCACGGGTGGACTTTATTTACGCTTGTTTGTTATTTCAGAGCCACATCTTCAGTGGCTTGTTTTTTTTATCATTATGACAATGCGAATGCCTTACAAAATATATTATAAATTTTATATTTGATAAAAAGAAATATTTTAGTTAATTAGAAGATTTCTTGGGAGCTCTGCAGCACTGCAGCGCTTATGTACTAGCCGCCACGGCAAGGATTAAAAGCTACGGATTACGATAAAAGACTGGATCATTATAATTGTCTTAAGGATGGATCTGTAAATAGACATACCTAATACACACTATTGGTCAGATCATAATCCACACTGGATGCAACAAGATTTTAACCATGGTCGCTGGTCAGTTAACGTATAGGATTTTAGATGGTAAAATTACTTATAGGCCCTTTAGTTTTTGGTGAACATTTTAATGGCGAGCTTTACTTAAGATTCTTAAGAGAAGAATTGCCTATATTAGAGAGTTATTGCAACGTTCGTTTTGTAGTACCCTTAATAAACTCTTTTATTTTGACATATACGCATGCTCAGTGAGTCCAATTTTAAGGATATTCCCAATCTAAAATATAGTAGTAACGGCCATTTTCATAATAAACTCCTTAAAGTCACTTTAGCTAAAGTTACTGTAAGAACTCAATAGTCATCCTTTTTCATAATCACCTTGTTTGGCTACTTTAAGTAAAGTTGGGTTTTTACTTTTTGTGATGCATGATGGCAAACCTGATTGTCTAAATTTTAACAACTGGCTATCTTCACGTTAAAAGTTCTGTCATTTTTTTTAAAGAAAATTACAGGTTAGAAGTGAAAACGTCTATATTGTTTACCAAATTAAAAATATAAGCAACGATTAAAATGCAATCCTGTTCAATGGGTGTACCGAAAGTTCCTCAAAACGTTTCGAATACGCGTTTAAGGGAGTCAAACTTCACTAAACAAGAAGAATTATCGTTAGTTTCTTCGTCCGAGCTTGTTGCCATCATGGAGTCAGTTGAAATAACTGAATCTGTCGTATCCATTACACTTTTTCAAATATTTCAATATTTATGTTATTCCAAAACACATAGATGACAAAACATGAAATTTTTATAGGTTAAAGTAGTTCTAAAATGACTTTATAGTAAAACGAGGTTTTATGAAACTCACTAGACTGGTTTAAAGTCTTTCTTAAAGTCGTAAAGTATTTTTAAAGTGCATTGTGAAAATGGGCATTAGTTAAATAAAGGCAAAGAACTTTTTAATTTTAAGTTCCTTTATTTTGACGGATCTGTCACCATAAACTGGATGTTTTATGCCATACATACAAACTATTTGTCGTTGTGTCACTTGTTATATTCAAATAACGTAAATTATTTTTGTTCTATACATATTAATTGAAAATGTCTGAAGAAAAAGGAAAAAGGCGTTTACGATTTACATTTGAAGATGATGTAATTTTGTTACGCGAAGTGGTTTCTAGGAACCCTTAAATAGATTAATCATATTCAAATAATGCTACTTTATTCCTTGTTGGTGCTATTCTAAGAACATTTTTCAACCTTCGAAGATCATTTTTGGAAAGCCTGAAATTTGTTAAACACTGCTCATCCGTCATATTTTCCAGATTAAATATTTGTTCATCCAAAGAATCAGCCACGAATTGAAAAGGAAAATCAATAATTCACCTGATAAACTTAAAAATAACCCTCTAACCACAAAACACAAATTCTTCAAACTTCTAGGTTCGAGATCTGTCACTTTCACAGGACATATAATTTATTCAGTTCTGTGATTACTTTCGATTTCACTTAAAGCGCTCTGCAATAGTGCACTTTTGGTATCGCCTTAAGGGATACTTTATTAGCGGATCTTTTATTAAAGTCGGCGTTTTTTCCCATTTGCAATAACTATCTATTATTAGATGTTCCTTTAGCAGTACGGCAAGGGATAAAACGAGATGTATACCGATTTTTTTTCTCGTGTCTTCGCTTAGAAAATAGATATTGAGATACGATTTTTACCATTTTTTTTAAATCCTATCCTCTTTCAAGTAAATGATTAAATAGTATAGCATCGCATTTGAAGATTCCCAAAAAAAGTTGAAAACAAAATAATTTTTCAATCACCTCCATCTAGCGACCGTTAAAACCACTGGAATAAAACGATGGTATATTATTTAATTAGGCATTGAATTCCCTTTCAAATGATACTCAGTTTGTTAAAATCCATAAAGCGGAATAAAAGTTGTAACAGTTTTATTGAGTCAGCTTTCCCACTCACCCCTACCAGTTATTTTACAAGATAGAGGAAAAAGTACTGAATATTTAAATTTTTTGGTACTATAACGGTACATTTATCATAGAAAAATGATGTTTTTGTGAACTACGCCCTCTAACGGTGGAGTAGAAAACTTGAAAATAATTTCCAGCAGTTTCTCGTATGCGAGTTTGAAATACAGATTTTTTTCTTAAAGCTGTACGATAAAATAGTTTCTGAGATACAGCGGGTTACCTCAGACTTGAGAGAAACAGTACAACTGAAATTAAACAGGAGTGAATATTATTGAAAACATTTTTTTTTTAACAAAAAAGTCGCATCAACCATAGTAGGTTATTAGCGACGGTAAATTAGGTAATTACACTGAATTAAATACATTAATTAATTTTAAAAATATTGTAATGATTTTGTTATTTATTTAAATAGTTTTTATTTGTGGGATGAAATTATACACACTATGGCTAATTACTATGTATTGGTTTATTTATTAAACTTAATTTGTATATACAGTCTACTAATTTATTTACACTCGGTATAATAGTTCTAATTTATTTTTACCACTTGAATATTACACTATTTATCACACTATTTCATTCAATGTCATTCTTTGTCTTTGTTTCACTCATTGTCAACTCACTCAAAACCCAGTTTTCTACGCTCGTCGTATGCGTAAACAAAACCTTATTCCAGAATGTTCTCGAAAGGAGCGCATTCGCCAAAATTTACAGTCGAGAGACAGGGCCGGCTTTGAGTTGGTGACCTCGCAACAGTATCATTAGTTTATGTTAATTATTATCCTGAAATAAGGTTTCAAATGTGTTGGGTAGTTCACAGTTTTTTGGTTTTGGTGGCAGCTTTCGTTAATACCTATGTGTTAAAGCTTGGTAGTTTTTGAAACATCTTTATATATCTTTTTGGATACTTTTCCAAAATCTCGATTAACTTGGCTTTTATCATTTAAAAACATGAATTTATAACTGTACGATATTATACCTTCTAAAGTTATTCGGTTTATTCGAGATTAAAATTAATGTTTGTTGAACTGATAAACCAATAGTTAAATAAACTTGAAAAGATAACACTTGAAATGAATTATAGTGTTTGATATTAAAATATAGAACGTTGTTTACCACAAAATAATATCCGGTACACGGAAAAGATGAAATAGTTTTTTTTTTAATTTAAGCTAATTAGTGGTTATATATTAGTGGTTATATACAAGGTGCTTCCAAAAAGCTTGCTTCTAAATAAAAGGAGTAACACCTTAGGCTAGGGGTCTGTTTTGCTAGCTCTTTATCTGATTTTTTCAGACATGGGCGTTAACAGCTTCAATGTGGTGTGTGTAAAATTAATTTTGAATTCTATTCGTTCCTCACTTTTAGTTGGTTTGCTAACATATCGATATCTCCACAAAAGTTAACCCTTCGTTAGTGTGGTGGAAAAAAATCACGCGGTCAGTGTTGTGGGGTATGGGGTATGGGGTATGTAATACCCCATACTAAACATCGCGAAAACAATCAATGGTTTTGAAATTTGGCAGATTAAGTAAACAAATATGTTTATGAACTTAATTGCGGGTTAAAATAAACAAACAAATGTTATTTAGCAATATTTATTTAAAATGTAAAAATAAAAATTCAAAACAATAGCAATTCTGCTTCGTAAAAAACATAGATATATAATATTACGCACAGATATATTCTTAGATTTGAATTAACAAAAATCTTTGAAATATATTGAAAAAAAATGTTACTACTGATTCGTTCCAGTCTTTACAAGTTAAATTTAAGGAAACACCAAAAAGTATCTTACTGCCATGTTACGATTTCTGCTTGCACCTGAGAGGGAATATTATCAGGGTATAATTTCAAAACAGTTTATAGTCTATTTCAGAAAGGTATAGAGTAATAAAATGGGGAATACCGTCCAGTTCGGCTCAATTTCGGTGTCGGCCATAGGCGTAGGTCTTGAAATAGTATTGTTTGTAATAATAAAATTTCAAGTAATTGCGTAAGAGAATTAGGAAAAGTATGTTTTCTGGCCTGAAGTGTCAATATCGAAATATTGTGTAGGGATTACTTAGGTAGTAGAATATTATGATTTTTTTTAAGTTAATTTCTGTAGGGGAAAGGGGGGCACATTCAACCTTGGGGCACTTTCAACCAGTGTCGATTTTTACGGAATTAATTTGAATTTAGCGCCGAAAAAATTCATACGTACCCGTTGGTAGACCCTCAGCCACTGCCAGTAAGGTTTGTTGATGGTGTGTGCTTGTTGTGCGAAAAATAAAATAAATCGTGATTTTACCTAATTCAGGGTAAGTTTTGTCGTGTCAGAAAATTATTCTCTGTCCGTTCTTATAAATACTATCGAATTTTTCCACAAATATCGTTTTATAGCACATATATTTAGAGTTAAATTTTGGGATAGCCCTAACCTAAAAATGTAACTTTGAGAATTAGAGAGTGTTTGTTGTTCAAAGTCACTGTTGGGCAGATTCCACCACCTAAGAATGGGGCACTTTCAACCAGTTGAAAGTGCCCCACTAATGATTTTCAATTAGATTTGGATTTGAAATTATTAGAGATTTCATTAACAATACACTATCCATTAATAAAAGTTGTATAAACCCGGCATTAATTTGATTATTGTTTGAAAATAGGTGAATTTCTTTTCAGATGGTCCGAACATATAAAAAAAAACGACGAGAACGGAGATCAACGAAAACGACATGACTAATGCAATTAAAAACGTATTAAGTAAAAGAATGTCAGAAAGAGAAGCTGCTACAACATTTAATATCAAACGAGACACCCTACATTCCAGAATTAAAAAAACTAAAAAAAAATATCCTACAGAAGAGTTACTAGCCAGTAAATTCAATGAAGACTCTGGGAATGAAAGCGACAGCTCCAATGAGAACAAAAATCTTTATTCCAGCAAATATACGGTTTCTCAAGTTTTTTCAAAGAGTCAGGAAGATGAGCTCGTGAAATATATTCAGCTTTCTTCTAACATGAATTACGGTCTAACATATAAGCAGATAAGAACTTTAGCTTATGACTATTCGAGCGTTTTGCCCGGATGCAAGATTCCTGACAAGTGGAAGGCTGCGAAGATAGCTGGCATCGATTGGCTTAGGGGCTTTATGAAGAGAAATAAACAAACAAATATCTCTAAGAAAACCAGAAAGCACTAGTTTAGCCCGATCAACTGGGTTTAATAAAAAAAATGTGTCAGAATTCTTCGAAAATTATACTTCTGCATTGCAAACTCGGACTTCTTCCTTACTAACTTTCAATATTAACTTATCCATGTATAATATCAAATAAGTTGTATGTTTTGATTATACTTATGTTTCAATATTTTTCTAATTGTTGGTTGAAACTGCCCCAGGACGTGGTTGATTGTGCCCCACCGGAGGGGCACTATCAACCAAACGCAAACTTTTTTTAACTTTGATAATTTTTTTGAAAAAATAAATTTACCGATAATATTTCCTAGACAAAATGTAAGTAAAAGTATCAAATATTGCTATGCCGGGAAGAAACTACAATTATTTGACAACATTTTGTCAATACCTGCGATCTTTGGTGATTTGGTTTGGCACACTATTTTCAGTGTTTGTGAATGGATAACAATAGGCTAAACCCATAATATTGACCCCAACCCGGGTGGTACTACCTGCACTTGATAAAAAGAAAGAATTTTACAATGAAATCAATGCCAAACTATGAAAGTGGCTTAAATATTCGTTGGGTCACTCTGTGCTCCCTTTGCATACCTAATGAGGTTTTATTACTCTATACCTTTCTGAAATCTAGTATAGCTATAGATACTCAAAATACTATAAAAATTAATTTTTTTGTTGTTGTAAGTACCAACAAGTTGCAGTGGCACATACAACGTTTTGTTTAGCTTAGTTATAAACAACCGTTTTCTTTTATAATATAAACAATAGTTTTTGTTGAAATAATGCATAGCATGTTATGTACGAATAAAAATAAACAGTTTTTTACATACTTTGCAAATGTTTTGATTTGACAATTTTTTATGCACTGTGTAAAGTTATAATTTTTGCACTAACAACGTTTCGCTTTAGCACCCTTCATTTGTGAGCTTTTGTGGAACAATTTAAATATGAATTCCTCATACTATCCCAAAAATTAGTCAAACTCCACAACATAAGAAAGGGTTCTGCTTGGTAACATTGTCATTTACAATAAATACATAGTTACACGTGTTCTAGGACATTTACATTTTATACGATTCATTTTATTGATAACGGCATTCCAAGAAAATGACTACCGAGACTGACACCATATCTCTCTATTTATCTTACGTCCAGGATAAAAAATGTCCAAGATAATCAAAATTAGAACACGTGCTTCAGTGGTTCATTAACATATCCTACTGCTGCTGGAAAATAATAGAATTAAAACAATTAAATTGAACCAATATTTACTGCTGAAAAGTAAAAAGGCAGTATAGGTTTAACCTCGTATCTTCATCTTGGTTTCTATTCCAATCATGTCAATGTATACAATTTTAGATTTCATTCATCAAAAATTATCTTTAATGGGTAATAAGTACAGTCTTGATCCAAATAACTTTTACTAAACGTTCCTCTGAACTCGACGTTCGTCTTGTATTCGAGAGACCTCAAAATACACGAGGCTTGCGCACTTTGTTCCTAGCCTCTATCTAGGGTTATAAAACACAATGTGTGTTCCACTGTAGAAAGTAGTTTTGACTATCGCACAACGACATGCGCCGGCACTTTTATTTACGAATTGCCATAGCAACCGACCACCTGTTTGTATGTTATGTTTACAAAAATTGTTTTTAAATTCAGCTGTTTTAACTGTAAATATGTTATGTTTTTGCATGGAATTCCTGAATTGCGAAGAAATAGTAGGCTTAGATTATTGTTGTTGTCTTTTATACAGTGCGTCCATAAAGTAACGCATAAATTCATTGTTACGTAACGAAAAGGTAATGCCAATTTGCAACGCCCCACGTTGGGCGCCAATTTCTAACGGCTACTCAGTTTAGAGAGCACCCCAGGTGTAGATTCTGAGACCAAACTAGTACAAATTCAGAGAGTAGTCTTACCGGTTTTCGGGTAATCCTACTTGAAATTTATTTAAGGTACCGAAATTAGATAAAGGTAAATTATGAAAGTTAAGAAAGGTAAGTGGGCGCCACCCTGAATAATACTAGCTTATTTGTTATTCACATCAGCATTATAACGACAAATCCTGTAAGATTGGTAGGGAAAATATACTTTATGAACAACGTTAATAAATTTACAAGCTGTATATTGACTTTTGTTACAAATTAAAATAAAAAAAAATTAAATGACTAGTTCATAGAGGTTGTTGAAGAAGCGATGAAATATTTATTTTACTTTCCTGGAGTGATGGTGAGGAGATGGTGTCCTTGGTGTCCTTTTTAGGTTACAGCTCCAGGTAGTGTCTCAGGTAAAATTCTGGTCCAGGTAAAGTTTCTGGGTCCAGGTAAAGTGCATTCAGACGAATGCACTTCTTAAAGATAAAATACGATAAGCTAGAAAGGCTTCAATGGCACATGTTCACAGGAAAAGAAGAATGAAACCCACTGTTCAAATACACGAAATCATGTGAAAGATAACAGACTTACGTCTCATGTTCATGTCACGCTCATACGCTTTGACCAGGAAAGGAATTTAAATTTCAGTAGTGAATTCTTGATTCATATTTAATTAATAATTGGTAGAAGAAGAGATAAGAGCGAGTACTGAAGTGGGAATATCAAAATAGAAGTGACTATTTTCACGACAGACGGACCTCGATCTGCCCGTATAGAAACGTTGATTTCGACTCTCGTTGATAGTAAATATATTCAGCCTTGAAACATTTCTCGGTGTTGGGTATGAGAAAGGACTGGCTATTCGCCGCCCATACGATAATTTATTATTAATTAACTGAAGGAAAGTAAAGTGAACGAAATTAACGTTACATCATTATTAGCTAAATAAACAGTAATATTAGAAATTCCCGAAACAGGTCGATTTTTTTATTTTAATTTACTATTTTTTCAAATTATAATCTAATATACAGGGGGAACCAGCTTCGTATGATGACGCCATCACCATTTTTTTAAATGGAACCCCCCATTTTTTTAAATTTCCGGATATCCCTTGCTGTGCTGATTACAAAAATGTATAACACGTTGCTTCAAATTGGTACAGGATGGGCAAAAATGCAAAAATTTCAAGTTACTTACAAAATAATAAATAGCGAATAAACGTAATAAACACATTAAATGAAATTACGTATTGTTATGCAACTACTTTAATAAACTATTAAAAACACCCTGCATTATCTTTAACATCGTATCTAACAGCTTTTATTAGTGAACCATAAAATTATTTTTATTATTTGACAGTATTTTTTAAAAAAAATTTCATTTGACGTTAAAAACTGTCAGAAACAGTACAATTCTGTATTGTTAACGCTTTAGAGAAGGTACGTTTACGTGAAAACTATCCAAGCAATTTATCATTCAACTTTTTTACAAAATGCCTTTAACGAAAGTGATAGGATTGAAAAATTAATGATGATTGGTATTGGCCATAAGATGCGGACTCAACTAGATGTATGCCGATTATTCCATGAAATGCACCCAGATCGTGAAACTATTTCACAATCTACGGTTAGCAGAATAGAGCGAAAATACAGAGAATTAGGATATGAGAGATGCAGCAAAGCAAGGTATACCAGAAATTAATGAAAATATTCAACAAGACATAATTTTGTCGGCAGTAGGAAATCCACACTGTACAGTGCGAGGATTATGGGCTCTTTTTCAACTTTTATTGCCTGAATGTTAACGGTGGTCACTTTGAACACATGATTAAATAGCAGTTTTTTCTTGTTAACAGTTGTCTTTTTACTATTTGTAAATTTTGTATTCTTTAAAGAGTCTTTCTATCATAACACAATACAGGGGCATACGAAACATTGAAAGAGAGCCAATTTTAATCAACGATTAAATAACAATGGAAGGCTGGTATCAAAGAAAAAACAAAATGATTGAATAGAGATTTACCAGACCTTTTAAATGAGGTGTGACTTGATACCTAATGCCATTTGAAAAAATGTAAGGGGTGTCTCCAGTAGGAAGGGGGTGAATCTGACGTTTATGACATTAGCGCCAAAAAGTGTCCTCCTCAAGATAAAAGTTGACGTGTTTCGGCATTTCTTTCTAATATGTCCCATTTTTGAAATATTAAGGGTGGGTCCTTTTCAAATGAACACAGTGTATAGATTTAAACAAATTAAATTGTTTTATTTCAACATTTATTTATTTCATCAAGTAAAAGCCTCATCTATTCAATTTCTAATATAACCTCAAACCGAATAATACAACTCGATAAAACTCATAACAATTGCTTTTTTACGTTATAATATCCAACTAATACACACTAGTACACAAATTTACCAAAACGAATTATCTTTTGTTCTCGATTTATATTTAAATCAGTAAAAAATGCTATTTCCATCCATCTTTCTGAAGGTTGTCCGCGATCAGCTGACAACATGGCGCAGTATTATAAATTAAGATATAAACTATCCTATCTCTCAAGTTGGATCAAAATGCACACATTGTTCAAAATTTGGTTAAAATCGGTTCAGTAGTTGAGGTGTTCATCGCGGACAAACAACGAAATACGATATTTTTATATTATAAAGTAGATGAACAATCGGTTTCTTCCACACACGTGTGATTGATTATTCACTGAATTACCCGCATCTGTGGCAGTTGCAATCACAAAAAGTATTATCAACCAGACCCAGACATCTGTCTACAAAACAAAAAAAATTTTGGGGTAGGTAAATATCTGCACCCAGCGGACCATATAAAGTGGAAATAAAAATACGGGGCTTAGTGGAGGATATAACCGAGCAACTATAAAAGGGCCCTTAAAATAGAAAATAAATGGGCTTGCATCTGTTTCTGTAGCAATCAGACATCACTAGAAACTGAACATAAAACATTTGGTGCTCTTGTATATCAATAACGCTTTTTTGTCAGATTATATTGGAAGGTGAGATCTAAAATAACACGAAGAAAAACATTAAAAACACAATTACTGAAGAAATATTTAAATGTTCGTATTTAAGTGAAACGTTTTTTACATCGCCTCAAAATTTTTCGCCCATATATCGCATGTCGCTCTTTGACATACACCATACATACGGTCTACATACAACACGAAAATATGTCTTCGTAGCCGAGCGGTATAGAGGTTTGGACGCCGAAAATTATTAATTGTAGGCATAGGGTTCGAATTCTGAACACGGAGATAATTTTGTTTATTTGTGTTATATGGTGACATTTGTATATGAATAACTTTCAAAAAAGTTCCTATTAATCCGTAAACACACCTTATAGTAAATCGAACTAAAAACTAAAAAATAAAAAATGTTTTGTTTCATTTATTTTTGTAGTGAGTTTATTAGAATTATTAGAACTTTCTGCTGGTGCATAATGGTTGTTTATGTATTAATTTTAATTTTGAATTTATTTTCACATAATTTGGTGAAGTATTTTAATTTATATCCGGTCCGTTCATTATATATTTAATTTTATTCGAGTCATCTTCACAAGCCGAACTAAATTCAGTTTCACTTGCATTGTGGTTTTATGAAACCACAAAGATTTTTTTAATAAGAATATTTTTCCTTTGACATCATTATTTGGTAATATTTCGCTGACAAATATTCTTTAGGTTTCAATTCGTTATCACGAGACCATAAAAAATGGAAAGAAAACATTTTAGTTGTTTTCTGGTGTAGGTTGACCTACTCATTTAAGTACGAATTTCTTATATTCTCAACTATTTTTTGCCAATTCCGCTGCTTCTTTCCAGTCCATGTCTCTTTTATTTAGTATTTGTCTCATTACTTCTTTCATGGTGTCTCTTTCTAAACTCTTCCCACTGGCATTTTTTATTTCATTCGTTATAAATGTCACCAATAATCAAGCTTTCGTTCTTCACAATCTCTTCAAGTCTGGTATGGACTGTACTTCTAGAATTTTTCTTATACCCACATCCCTCATAATTTTTCTCTCCCACTCTTTTCAGATATTTTATTTCTGTTGCTTGTAGCTTCCGCTGCTTCTTTCCAGTTCATTCTTTTATTTAGTATTTGTCCCATTACTTCGTCCTACCTCTTTCATGGTCTGCATCTTTTCTTGTTAGTTTGTTTGAATCTTTGCTTTCTAAACTTTTCCCACTGGCATTTTTTAGTTCATTCGTTGCCACCAATCGAGTTTTTGCTCTTCAATCTCTCCAATTCTGGTGTGGACTGTACTTCTAGAATTTTTCTTATACCCACATTCCTCATAATTTTTCTCTCCCACTCGTTTCAGATATTTTATTTTTCTGTAGCTTGTTACTTACTTTTCTGTAGTTCTACTTGGACATAAGGTTGACAGCCAAACGTTATTATTGATTGATGTATCCCTGACAAATATTAATTAGATTTTAATTCGTTATCACGAGACCATAAAAAATGGAAAGAAAACATTTTAGTTGTTTTCTGGTGCAGGCTATAATGTACGAATTTCTTCCATTCTCGACTATTTTGTGCCAATTCAGCTGTTTCTTTTCACTTAATTTCTCTTTTCTTTAGTATTTTTCTCATTACTTCCTACTATGTCTTTCATGGTCTGTCTCTTTTCTTGGTAGATTGTTTGTATTTTTGCTTTCTAAACTCTTCCCACTGGTATTTTTTAGTTCATTCGCTCTTCAATATCTCCAATTCTAGTGTGGACTGTACTAGATTTTTTCTTATATCCACATTCCTCATCCTTTCTCTCTCTCATTCCTTTAATATATTTTATTTATGTTGCTTGTAACTTACTTTTCTGTAGTTCTACTCGGACATTCACAGACAAATGTTATTATTGGTTGATATATCGTTTTAAAAACCTATATTGACATTTCCCTTTCATTTATAAATTTTGTGTTCATTTCATATTTAAGCTTATTTATTTTCTCAATTATATCGTTAATATCGACGTCTTGCGTTTTTTTTTCATCCGGCGTTACTTCTAAACATTTATAATGATTTACTTGCCCAATTTTCTCTCCATCAATGTTGATGTTTCGATTTTCAGCGTCCTCTCCTATTACCATTACTTCTGTTCCTTTTTATTTTCTTTCATAACTGTTTGTTCCGTATTTATGTTAGGTGCGGATGCTTTTTCATTTATGTCAACTTCTTGAAATTGCACGTGTCCTACACAATAATTTGTAATGAATGAAAAAACGTCAATGGATACGTTGGTAGACTAAAGGTGTAGAAGGGCCTCTGAATAGGTGGTGTTGCAGGTCACATGGAGGATCATCTCAAGAGAATGAAACAACTACTTATCGATACATTCCAGGTATCGATACATTCCAGAAATCGTTACCTTGCGATCCGGGATTTTTAGTGGTAGCGGCGAGTGGCGTCATCTACCATCTACCAACAAAAGCAAATATATTTAGGCAACCGTTATTCGTCGTTTGCAGTTTACTGTAAAATGAATACACGACGATTAGGTTACTTTAGAAGATCGGATTTTTAATTCTTAAGGAACTCTGTAAAATTGTCAGCTGTCAGCTGAACCGTTGAGTGATTGTGAATCCCTGGAATTTCTTATGTTAGCCAACGATTAAATATTAATCTAAAGAAATAAATCAACAAACTTGGTAATTAAGTTGATTAGATTTCGAGTTAAGATTCAAGTGTTGTCATATAATCAATAAGCGTGAATATTTTTTGGGAGTTTCGTGTCGCCGTAACCTTTGATACTTTAATAGTGCAATGTTTCGTTGTTTATTTATAATTTTTAGTTATTAAAAATATCTTTTGATAGTTTTGTTGTTATTTAATTCATTTCATCACCACACGACACCACACCGCTGGCAGCCGTAAAATCTCGGATCGTTAACGAATCGATTCTTTGAGTATCGATACCTTAACATTCGATATTCTACTGTATCGCTACTTTACGTTCCGATCCGTATCGATACCTAATATCGATACTTTCAAGTGTATCGCGCAACCCTAGCTTATTTAAGTCGGTGGCTTGCAACTATTTGGCGATACAAACTCTACAGTACATAAAACAAACGTCTTCCTTCCTCTCCAACGACCTGGTTACTTTTATTTATATGTAATGAAAAATTTTGTTATGTCACTGTTTTGTTTTTCGACTTTTTTATTAGATGATTTCAAAACTAACTCAAAAGTATTTTTTACCCATCGCTTATTGTTACGAATGAAATTGGTCCAAAAAGTAAGACAGAAGTAATGTCCGGAAATATATAATTAGGTATTAGGAACTGAACAGAAGTACTTTATCATACTTAACTCCTTAAGTAGTTGAATTGACTTGGAAATTAGATGTTATTTTACAATTACCCATAGGAGAAATTAGATGAAATTACAGACACAAGTTCTACTTGAATATTTCTTAAATTTATAACCTTATTTTATTTATAATTCGTGGCTTGGTTATATTGTAATGTTTTTCTTATTTATTTAAATAGTTTTTACTTGTGGGATAAAATTATAAACACTTAAGCTAATTCTATCTATTGATTTATTTATTAAACATAATTTATATACACACTCTACTTAATGTCTACTAATTTATTTACACTCGGTATAATAGTTCTAATTTATTTTTACCACTTGAATATTACACTATTTATCTTCACTATTTAATTCGCTGTCCGATTACTAAGAACTTCTGTAAACAGTTTATGAACTAACTCTTTGTCTTCGTTTCACTAATTGTCAACTCACTGAAAAACCCGCGTATATATTTGTCTGTATCAATTCTGGAAAGTTCTTGTATTTTCCGCGCTCGTCCTATGCGTTAACGAAGCGTCTTCCAGAATGTTCTCGAAAGGAGCGCATTCACCAAAATTTATAGTAGAGAGACAGGGCCGGCTTTGAGTTGGTGACCTTGCAACAATAAGTAGAGTGAAACCGTAAATTTCACCTGAAATTGAAAAGAAATAATCTGTCTGTGTACTTAAAAGCTGGATTAATAAAATAAAAATGTTCAATGGAAAACCGGTCGACTTCTCTGGCGTATGCTATTTTGTGAACAAGGAAAACAAATATTATTATTTTCTTAGACATTATTTATGAAAATATATAGTTTACTTAATTACAGTTAACTGTAAATAATTGTCATATTAGTAAAGCGTGATATATAGACGTCAAAAAATAATAGTTCAATACTATTAAACGCTTTACAAAATTAGAAAAATTAATTTAGAATAGAATAATAATAGAATTTTGGTTTGTGATTAGACGTAGAGATGTCGCTGATATCGCACTATCTTAGCATTTCCTTAACTGAGGCTAATGTATTGGTGTGGTATCAACGTAGCCCTAGTCCAGGATTATGCTCTCAGAGCTTCTGGACGAATATCATCTACCTTGTGCTGATGAGGCGCAATACGCCGAAACCGGGCCACAAGTGATGTTATTCCTTCTAATCGCAAACCAGAATGGTTGGTTCTATCTTAACAGATATACCAACCCCGTTTACTTTAGAAGTGTAATTCAATGTCTGTCGGGGCATATAGCCCGAGAAGTAGTTGGACGGTCTGCTCTTTGGAAATTAATTTTTCTAATTTTGTGAAGCGCTTAATAGTATTGAACTATTATTTTTTGACGTCTATATTATACCTTGCTTTATACCGCCATTTATACCGACTGTGCGGAGAAGAAGGCGACGATGTTCTTGTGTCCTTCGTACGAAAACGACAGGAGAAAACTGGTAGTGAACTGGCTGAGCTTTCTAGGGACAATCTAGTCACGACTATGCTTTCGACACAAGAAGAATGGGAGAGAACCTAAAAAGAAAAGGAGAGACGAATGAGAAGAGAGAGACCGAAGAGACTGAAGAGACTGGAGAGACTGAAGAGACTGAAGAGACTGAAGAGACTGAAGAGACTGAAGAGACTGAAGAGACTGAAGAGACTGAAGAGACTGAAGAGACTGAAGAGACTGAAGAGACTGAAGAGACTGAAGAGACTGAAGAGACTGAAGAGACTGAAGAGACTGAAGAGACTGAAGAGACTGAAGAGACTGAAGAGACTGAAGAGACTGAAGAGACTGAAGAGACTGAAGAGACTGAAGAGACTGAAGAGACTGAAGAGACTGAAGAGACTGAAGAGACTGAAGAGACTGAAGAGACTGAAGAGACTGAAGAGACTGAAGAGACTGAAGAGACTGAAGAGACTGAAGAGACTGAAGAGACTGAAGAGACTGAAGAGACTGAAGAGACTGAAGAGACTGAAGAGACTGAAGAGACTGAAGAGACTGAAGAGACTGAAGAGACTGAATAGACTGAAGAGACTGAAGAGACTGAAGAGACTAAAAGACTGGTAGGCTAAGAAACACAGCATTGGAAGAGGGATCCGTTAGGAACAGAACAGGCCCCATCGAAGTAATACTGAAAAGGAGTGCCGATGGGACTAGGTGTCGAGAGGGGATTTCGGAGGCAGTCTCACAGCCACAAACGAAAGGGTTTTTCAGTCGAATTACCACACAGGAGATTCCGACAAACTAGTTACTGTACAAAAAGAACCAAGATTCTAATTTTTTCTCAAAAATTTTATTTTGCGGTGAAATTACTTTTACTCGTATACAGACTGTACATATCAAAAATGTATGCAACTTTCACGTTCCCCCTGAATATAAATCTAGTGTTCTTCTTTAAGGTTTCAAATCCATATTTATTTTATCCTCTTGGGAAGTATTTATATAAGATTATAATCGCGAACATTTTTGCAGGCTAATTGGTAAAATTAATCCATAAATATAATATGAAATATTTAAACAAGTTTCTCAGCTAAAAAAGATAATGTTGCCTGTAAATTTCATTAAAATGTTTAGACCACCTACAGACAACGGGAGAGCCATAAAACGAACCCAAACAGGTCCGTTCATTCATCTACTTCATTGTTACCAACCATTTTGATAAACAATAAAATAAGAGCTTTTTCAAAGAGGGTTATTAGCAGATTTTAATCCAACGCACCTTTTTTCTAGGTGGTCTTGTCGATTTTATACGTTCTGCTAATAAACTGGGAGGAGAATTTGATTTTCTTAACCTATGAATACAAATATTGGTTTTTTATGGTACTTATTACAAATACAAATGTTACATTAGTTCTAACCAAACATTATTCAAATAATAAACACCTCTTATAAGTTATTAAAGAGTTATTGGAACTTATATAAGGTCAAGCAGTAATCTTCATTGTGACATTTACGCATGCGCATTAAGGTTACTGCTGGACGTTATTTGTGGTGTGTACTTACTGCATCATTTACATAACATAACCTAACTTTTACCGGTTTTTATCTTTTTTGACACTGGTAGTCTTCCCTTTGTTAAATTAAAACAGATGAAAGGAAGATTTTGCTTAGAAAAAACGTACAGTCCAGTCATGGGACTGCCGGCAGAAGTGAAAGCACTAATAAATGAATCCCTTTTAAAAATTTTATCGTAATCCCATCATAAATGGAATTTTTTACAAAAAAAAGTACACATATATACACAGTATACATATAACTCATGCAAAGCGCGACGATGATTTATGCAACACTATATACGCTTCATTGTTAATTGTGTTGCATAACCAAAAGTATTGTGTGTTGCATAAAAGCGTGACGAATGAATGTATTGTGTCATCTCTAAATTTTAAGTCTTTTTAACGATCGACTACCATTTATACAGGATGTCCTTAGATATATGCAGATCAAAGGAAAAAATCGCCAAGATATTTTTATAAAAAAAAATTGAGATGTGAGTGACGAAGAAAGCTTTGTTAAATGGATAACTTACTACATATTTCATCCTTTTAGAGATACTGGTCAGAAAGTTGTTACGCCATATTTCGAATCAAGCAGCAACATTTCGTAATCATTTTATGCATTTATACACCATATTAGCGGTATTCACCATATGCTTAAAATAAATTATCAGCCACATCTATATTTATAGTTAATGGTAATGAACTAACAAAGCCATTTTAGTTTGATATTAATACTCGCCGAATTGGGTATACATTTTATTTTCTAAATTCATATTAAATTCTTCTTTGTCGGTGGAAAACATTTTTCTAAAAAAGGAAGTTGTCGATTCGGCACATCCCGTCAATTCAAGGTGTATTTACATTTTTTTAACTAAGGATACAAGCTCTGGAAACGGTGGAGAAATGGTATATGGCCTCTTCAACGTGCAGCTATGTCTAGCCAGGAGGTCAAGTATCTGGGTATAATTCTGGATGCAAAACTAACCTGGAATTCACACTTGCTACAAAAAAAGCAAAAATGGGTCTAATGGCTACCAAACGGCCAATAGAAAACACATTAGGACTAAATCTATGTATCGCACACTGGATGTACACAACTGTGGTGAGACACTTTGTTACTTTTAGAGCTTTAGTCTGAACTTGAGCTATCAAAGCTTCAGAGGTTTGTTGACTGTGCACAACCAGTGCAATTTGGAAGCATCACTATCGCAGCATTGGAAGCCAAACTCAATTTTTCTCCTCTTGCTCTGCTTGTTGAGTCGGAAGCAAGACTGACTGCATAAAGGCTGGAATGTACGAAGGAGCCAATACCCACAGCTGTTCCATAATATCACAAACTCGCTTCTTTAAATATTAGCTATAATTAACGACAACCAACCATACAATATTCAGCTAAACTGGAAACATACCGTCAGGATGGAACGTATACTGACGGATCTAAAACTGGAAGGAACAGAAGCTGGAGTTCACGGTGCTAAGCCCAGATGAAATATCCACTCGTCTCTGGGGATCTGAAACTGCATTCACTGATCCTGAACCAGTATTTGGAATATAAAAAACTGCAGCTCGGGGGTGTTAATCTTAGACGAGCTGTGACGGGATTACCTTTCAATGTATCCTGAGGACGAACCAGGCTGTGCATGGAAGAGGAGGAAACAGCCTTATACATTTTTAGATAACTGTGTTCGTAAAAGTCGGTTTTGTTTATATAAAGTTATTTATCTTAACATCGCCATCAGATATTCAAAGCTAGAGCAGTTTATCCAATTCTCTGAATATCTCGTACTTGATGGTTCAATTTTTGAATAACATTATTTTAAACCTGCAACAAAGAAAAACGAGAATTGCGAGCAATGTTATGTACATATCAAGAACAAAATTATAAACCTAAATAATGTGGGATTATCAGTCCGTGTAGCGGTAATAGTTTTTCTGAAAAAATACCAATGTACAGTTGATACATAAAAGAAAACCGTATTGAAAAAATATTTACCTACGTATATAGCAGGTGATTTTTATCAAAAGCGAAGATAAAGGTCAGTGAAAGGTGGAATTAGTATCTAGAATTTATCGGATATCCAATCTGTTATTTCATGGTTAGTTAATCACCCTTTTGTAGCTCTGAAAGAAATGAGATTTATAAAAAGTACTTCAAATCCATATAAGAATGGTGCATGTAAAATTTGTTGCAACTGACATTATGACAGACTTTCTTTTATGAGTTCACTCGCTAGAAAACGTCATGACAGATGATATTGGTTGATAATGATATCAAGATAAGAGTCATGCTCTTAACTTTATTACAGGGTTTTTGAAAAAGTGATTCAAATTATTTATTAACGGGTCATTGTCTGGTTACTTTTTATTTGTACATGGTGATTCATTAATCTTGGAAACTGTATGTCCTTGGGGAAAAAAATTCTTAAAAGAGAATCGGCTCTAAAAAAAATGTTTTTGACTCCATAGTCTTTCGCTAGGTAGCGCAATCTATCACTTCATTTTCTTCTATTTAATGTTTCGCTTTGCAGGTTCTGTACTCCTACTTTTTTCAGATCATCTTTCACTGCATCCAGCCATTTTGTTCTAGGTCTGCCCCTTCTCCTTTTGCTACCTGTTCCACCCATTAGAACTCTCTTAACCCATCTGTCTTCTGTCATTCTGTTAATATGACCTAACCATCTGGCCCTCTGTGCTCTTATTGTTTGTTATCGTTGGTTTTTTGTATAACGCTAGCAATTCGTGATTAGTTCTTCTTCTCCATTCGTTCTCCTCTGTTTTTACTCCTCCAAATATTTTTCTCAATATTTTCCTCTCCCATATATTTCTAGTCTGTCCTCTTCCTTTTTATTCATAACCCATGTTTCACAGACATATGTTACTGAAGGTCTTAATATTGTTTGATCTATTCTAATCTTAGCCCCTCTGGATACATTTTTTGCTTTTAATATGTTTTAAAATATTCCTGATGCCTTACTACTTTTGGATATTTTTTTCTCCATTTCTTTTTCTTCACTTCCTTCTGCCATTGAGACTACTCCTAAGTATTCTAGTTGTTCCACTTTCCCAAATGTATAGGTGCAACCGTCGCATTTTATATTCAAGTCCGTATTTTTATCTCCCATAACCATATACTTAGTTTTCTTTTCATTAATTACCAGGCCATATTCCTTTGCTTTTTTCTCCAGTAATTTAAATATTCTTTCTAGTTCGTTTTGTGTTATCGTCATTAGAACTAGGTCATCAGCATATGCCAGACATTGGTGTTTATTGTTGTAAATTAGTCCATTTGTCATTATCGAGCTTTCTCTTAAGATGATCTCCAATACTATATTTGCCAGTATTTTATATGTAACGTCAAGAAGGGCGATTCCTCTATAGTTATTGCATTGTTGTTTATCTCTTTTTTTATAAATTGGGCACAATAGGGCTGGCTGTACTCCAATTCTTTGGTACATTTTCTTCCTTCCATATTTTTAAAATTAACTCTGCTATTCTGCATCTTCCTATTATTCCACTGTTTTTTAATATTTCTGCTGGTATACCATTTTCTCCAGTACTTTTATTATTTTTCAGTTGGTCTATGCTATCCTGTATCTCTTGATCAGTTAGTATTTTAACGATCTTATCATCCTCTTCTTCCTCTAGGTCACAGCTCATATTATTGCCCTTTTTATCGTTGTTCAGTAATCCTTCAAAATACTTTGCAAACAGGTCTAATTTTCCTTTTTTATCTCCAACCATTTCTTCATCTTCATTTTTAAAATACAATATTTTATTAACACTGTGTTCCTTATTCCTGTTAGCTTCCTGATAAAAATTTCTGATTACTTTATTTTTGCATGTTTCTTCAGTTTTGCTTAATTCTTCATCCTTCCGTTCCCGCCTCTTCTTTCTACATATTTGCTTCGTTTTTCTTCTCACTCTTTCATATCCCAGTTTGTTCTCTTCGGTTGGAGTACTTATCATTTTTAGTCGAGATTTATGTCTGTCTATTAGTACTTCTCTACACTCTGCATCAAACCAGTGGTTCCTACATTTTCCTTCAACCTTTCCTATTACCTTTCCTGTAACTTCCTTTAGTGCTGTTTCAATATTTCTCAACTCTTCCTGAATGTCATTAAGTTGTGGTTTCCTGTTTAATATTTTTGTCGTAAAATTGTCTCTTTGCTTTTCAACTTTTCCAGATCATATTTTGCAATCTTATTGTTTTCTTTATTTATGTTGGACACTATTTGTCGCATCTTTGCTATTACCAGAATATGGTCACTATCTGCATCTGCTCCTCTGTAGCTTCTAAGATTTGTTACATCTTTTGAGTGCTTCCTTTCTATTAAGAAATGATCAATTTGGTTCCTTGTTTTACCATTTGCTGATATCCAGGTCTCTTTGTAAATATCTTTGTGATCATGTTGTTTTCAAGGGCAAATTCTATTAGTTTTTTTCCGTTATTACTTTCTAGATGTTTGCTTTTCCCTCCTGAGACCATTTGGTGTATGTCTTCTCTGCCCACTTTTGCATTAAAATCCCCAGCTACAATTTTTATATCATATTTAGTTATTCTATTTAGTGTGTTTTCAATATTTTCATAAAAGGTTGTTTTTATTTCTTCATCTTTATCTTCTGAAGGGGCATGTGCGTTTATTACATTATTTTTCCTAATCCTTATTCTGCATAGTCTATCTGAAATTCCATCAAACTCTATTACTTTGTTTATATTTATCATTAAGTATAAACCCGATTCCCAGCATTATATTTTCTATACCACTGTTGAAGAAGGTATGACCATCTATTTCTGTTATTATTTTGCCCTTTTGTTTTGTTTCTTGGATTGCCATTATGTCTACTCTGTACTCTTTCATTACCTGAACTATGTGTTTTAAGGCTCCTTCTTCGTAAGTCCCCCTTACATTCCATGTTCCCATTCGTATTTCTTGTTCTTTTTTCCCTTCCTATCGTTTGTAATATAATTTATTTGCTTATACTGTATTTCATAGTCCATGTTCATTGTCTTGTTCATCTTGCCTTTGGTGCCTTCGTTTTCATTAATTAGTTATTTTTATTATCTTTATCTTCTATTTGCACCAGTTTTCCGGTTCTAATATCCCATTTCCATTGTTGTCCGTATACATATAGTTTTCTTAATCCCATTTTAACGCTCTTCTCCTTTTTTCTTTCCTCATTTCCTACATCTCTAATTTCTTTCTGTATCTCTCTATCTGTTTTGGATAGATCATCAACGTCATATTCCTTAATTTAGCTTTATTTTTCATTAGTTCTTTTTTCTCACTACTATTTTCTATTTGCAGCAAACATGATTTTCCTCCCAATTTCTTGGCTTCTTTTACTCGTACTTTAATCTCCAGTTCTTTTTCTGTAAATTTCTCCATCTTGTTTTTGAGTTGATCCTGGTCATTTGTGTCGACTACTAATCCCTGAATTACCACATTATTTTTCCTTTTATCCTTTTCCAAATATCTAATCTATCACCCAAAGATTGAATTCAATAGACATAGCAGTAAAAGGTACTGGTACATGGAGAAAAATGGATGCTAAAGAAAAAAAGATTTATCAAGATCAAGCCAAATCAGCATCTGCAAGACCGCGTAAAAGAAGAAGAGAAAGAAAGAAGCGTTCAAGCAGAAGTAGATCTTACAGCAGATCTCCTAGCCGAAGAAGAAGGCGTTGAAGCAGAAGTAGATCTTCAGCAGATCTCCTAGCCGAAGCAGAAGGGTGTACCATGACGGCGAGCAAATTAAAATACTTAAGTTCGAGTTCTCGGAAGAGAGAGTTCACTAAGCGAAGACATTATTGAACTGACAGTTCTCTGGAATTTTAAAATCAGACTGATACAAAAACAAAAATCATTTACGTGTGACCCATAGTTCAAGTAGAATTAACTTAGTGCAATGAAAACTTTCTTGATGATACTGTACCATTGCGTTTCCCCACCAAGGTGTCGGAATTTTCCGTTGCTCATTACCATTTCAATGGTTACCACTACAACAGTTTTCCATAACTACTTTCAGATGAGCGAAAATGGTCAACTTGACATCCGCGCGTATCAGCATTGTAAAATTAGGGGTTTCACTCTTTCTTCACCACCAGAACGGTTGCCATGACAACGGATTTTTTGTAAAATTAGTTTCAGATTATAATCCGGTTCAAGTTCAGTTCGATGTTTATTTAATATTAACTATTAAATGTTTATCTACGTGATGAACTTGACAACGTACCTGTCGACCTCGCTACTTATATTTATGTAATATTCCAACGTTTAATGATTTATTGAAATTCGTTTCAAGGGAATTTATTTTTTATTTAATATTATTATTATATTATTATATTAGGCCAAAAGGCATCACAAGTTATAGAATGAGGACAGCAGTTTCCAAAAATGACATTTTTTACCAACCTAAATTGGGAAATATTTTGTAAAAATTATATTTTGTAAGTAATAGATTGCGCCATCTAGCGAAAAGCTATGGACTCAAAAACATTTTTAATCATTTTTTTAAGGAAGATTTTCTTATAGGAATTTTTTCCCCAAATTCTAGGATATACGGTTGCCACCTGTAGAATACAATATTCTTCCAAGTTAACTAATCTTAATGACCTTTTCGGAAAATGTGACTAATTCGTATTACTCAATATATAAGCGTAATGAAATTAAACGACTGTAAATGTAAAGTCTCCTGCAAGCGATTACTGCAATCAAAATGTACGTAAATTACTGTAAAAGTTAATGTCCTTGTTCAAAGAAATAACAAGACCGATATCGTGTTACAGTTAGACATGACTTAAATCGAAACACTGGTTAAGTTAATAGTGTTCAGTAACGATAAAAAATGTCAACCTTAAGATTTCACTTTTGTATCTTACTAGCAAAAGAAGCATTGTTGCCATTCGAGTAACTCCAGAATAAAAACATAGTAGGATTATATTCTTTAGCTGTGTCAAAGATTACAAAAAATATTTTTTTTGATAAATCGACGTTTTGAAGCCTCCTAAAAATGAACGCTACTGCCGTATATCAAATGTTAATAAATAAAATAGTCCCTTTGCCGACCTTTTTAAATCACCAAAATTTGAGGTTCATCAAATTAATGTCAAATAAAAGCTATAACTGGGTGTTGCGATCTTAAGTGAGTCACACTGTATATCAGGTGCGTACGATGAGATTTATTTAAGAGATTAATTTGTAAAAATTTCTATATCATGGATGTATGATAAAGAGGTGGCCATTATGCAACAATTTCCTTCTACCATAGGCTTGCCGAAAATTTTTCACTTCTCTGGGAAGTTTCCTTTTTTCTATTTCTAATGCTCCCAAGAAATTCAGTCTGTGGTAATTTTGACAGAGTGGGGGGTATTCGTTTGATTCAATTAAGTGCTTTGCATCATTTGAATTATCTGGATGTTTATTTCTAAAGCAAAGAGTGGTTATTTATTTGTAAAAAATGTATCATAGGCATGCGATAAAAACGGGCTTAGACAGTGTTGCCACCTCTACCGATTTTTCGGTAGATCTACCGGTTTTCTTCTCAATCTACGGATCTACCGAAAAAGCACACAAATCTACCGAAATTTGATGGAGTGAATGTATGTACTCGATATTCTAGGAAATCATGGCTCTTACGATATTATTTTGAAGGTTTCCTTACCATAACATAATTTGATACATAATTGTGATTATTTTTTTTGCATATTTGTTGTTTTCAATAGGTGTTAATTTTTTGAATACCTATTTATTTTGTTAGAATATTTATTTTTTGTTCAAAAGTTTAGTTTTTCAAATATTAGTTTTTTAAATAAATAAAATCTATTTTCAATTCTGCTTCATTCGTAATAACCTTCGTGCCCAATATTTCGGATAAATGGTATTTAAACTTGAATAAAATAGTTGAAAAGGTGTGTATTTCAAAAATCTACCGAATTCTACCGATTTTTTCCGAACTTTCTACCGAAACTGTAGGTATGGAAGGTGGCAACACTGGGCTTAGACAATCAAAGATACTGGAGACTACAACCAGTTGAGAACAAATGAATGCCTAAGCCAGAGTAAAACAGCACCAATCCCCGATTTCACCAACCTGATTTTAGGTACTTCCTAACTAAGTAATTCCTAAGCAAGGAAATGCCTTAATCCGATACTTACCTAAATCGGATTCCACCAATCTACAAAATCCATAGGTAAGAAATACCTAAATAAACATCGGATCTGGATTTAATTTTGCTTATAATTGGTATGCTTGATGCTAAAAAAATGTCCTCTTCAGATCTGTCAGTCAAAATTATTAAAGTTTCCAGTATCCGCTTCGATTGTAACATTACCACTGGAGCCTTCGATGCAAACAGACCTGCTCATACTATCTACGAATTTGTTGTACAAGTAGATCCTGGATATTCCATTAAAGAAATTCCTCATAATTTGCTATACTTACCTGTTATACTACAACGTGAAATAACCAACATGTCAACTGTCATAGCCTTAGACCAAGACGGTCGGCCTGTAAACTTTCGAGGAGAACTAAGTACTTTGGTGTTGGAACTTAGAGCACGAAGCAGATGGGACTGCACAGCTTTTAACTACATTAGCTAAGCAGCCATCAAAGCTGAAGCAGCTCACGTTCGCAAACGAATTGGTCCTGCAATCGCTGGGATTTAAATTGAAAAATGACAACCATATATAGAAAACGTCTTCTTCCAAACGACAACATGCCTGCAATGTTTGATATCTATCGTAAGCCGATGTTTGACGATTTAATTCGAAAGGCTGAATACAGAACCTATGCTCCATTTATAAAATCATTCAATTGCAGTGACATTGTGGAGTTTAGCTTTAATCAAGTTTACTAAGTTGTGAATTCTGGAACCGTTGGCGATACTTGACACTGAACACTGTTTACACTACCACTACACCAACACTAACACTTTACACTATCTTACGCGCGTTTCGATAACCATAAACTAGTTTACCTTCAGTCTCTGAAGAAGATAACTTGGTTATCGAAACGCGCGTAAGATAGTGTAAAGTGTTAGTGTTGGTGTAGTGGTAGTGTAAACAGTGTTCAGTGTTTAATCAAGTTGATTCGTTCTTTGCAATGAGCGAAACTTTGTTGTGCATTAAAGGTTCGCTTGAAACACATGGAGCTGGTGATGTAAAATTAGCAAATAATGTTGGGGCCTTTCTAATCGATTCATGTACGTACAGTGAAAGTGCCAGGGAATTGGAAACAGTGCCCCCGCTCCATGACTTGTTATAAACAAGAAGATTCCTCCAATCATATGGCTATAGCCGGCTGAAATTAGCCGAAAGATCATATTCTGAATGTCAGCGACAATTCCTTCAACCTTCAAACATGTTTTCAACATTTTCAACGATTATCCTATGATTACACGTAAGCGACAAACAATACGACTAGTTCGAGCGCGAAATAATAATGATAGCATATACAGGGTGTCGATTTTAAAACTTACAATGCTGTACCTAGTGAACGAGAAGAGATTTCAAAAAAATTCAAAACCGTTTCTAGGGTAGAGAGGGGGAACTAAAATGACATGAGAGAGTACGCACCCCCATCAATCCTCTATGCCCTACCTACCCCCTACTTGTGTTACATAGAAAATGCTTTCCAACGGTCTAAGTCATAAATATACAGGGTGTAACAATAAAGCAGAAACATTTATTTGACAACAAAAATAACAATTAATTGTGGAACGATACTTTGCTTTGAGAGTGCAAGAACGATCCCTATTGTTAAAATTGTATTTAAAAAAAAATTGTTTCTTTGCAGTTTTTGAACAACACATTTTGTTATTCTGTTTTGCATTTTCTTTCTGCACTCAAATTATTAGTTTATTTGATACTTACCTTAATGTCATTGTCATTTGTGATAGATTAATTATTTGTACGTTTGGTCCGAAAATATTTTGGTACGTTTTGTACGTTAATTTAACTACAATAATCACGATGGTTTACAGTATACCTGAACGTGTGGAGATAATTTTAATATTTGGCTCCCAGAACGACAGTTATTTTCAGACAGCTAACGTGTTTAATGAAAGACATCTTGGAAAACATGTCTCGTGTTTATCCGTGATTTAGTCGCAAAATTTAGAGAGACGGGTTCAGTGGCAAATAGACGAAGGAATGCCACAAGAGTACTCGATGAAGCAACACAAATTGAAGTCCTTGGAATTTGGAATAGATCATACTTTATCAACTTGTCACGTCTCTGCAATAACAGGTCTATCACATGAGTCGGTACGGAAAGTTTTGAAGCTTCATAAATTTCACCCCTATAAAATGCAATGTCTTCAAGAATTGTCCGAGGACGATCCAGACCGAAGAATTCACTTTTGTGAAATTATGACTGAAAGAATTAAGAATGAAAAATTTTAATTTCTTGGCTCCACGACTTTGTTTGTTTTTTATTTTTTGTTACTCTTACTGTTCCGCATGTTTCTTTTGCAGCATTAATTATTGTATCCTCAAATGCTTTCCATAAGTCATCAATATTATTGTTGTTTATATCTTTAAAAATAGTATCCATCTCGGTTTCAACTGCCTCTTTATATAATTTTGTAGTCTTACTTTCGTTTACTTTATATGATCTAATTTTATCTATCGTACTATATTTTTTATTTCCTTTTTTATTTTCTATTTCATTTTCTGAATTAATTACTAATTTTGAGACAACCAAATAATGGTCAGAATAAATTTTTGTTCCTCTTTTTACTCTTGTGTCTTTTATCTCCTTTTCGCCTCTACTCTTTACCTCTCTGGAGTATTTGTGGATATATTTAAGTTCAAAAAAGGTGTTTGTGATTATTAGATTGTTTGTTATACAGAATTCTATTAACCTTTTTCTGTTGTTATTTCTAGTGACTTCTCCATGCATCCCTATTGTTTCTTCGGTTTCATCGGTTTCATCATATTTCTTCCCTACTCTACTATTTAGATCTCCTATTATTATTATTGTCCCCTTAGTATCATCCTCAGCCATCTGATCCCAGAATTCATCTTTATTTTTTGCTCACTCGTCTTCATTTGGTGCATATATTACTAATAATGTTGTGTTTACTCTTTCTTCCATTTCTATTTCAATTTTTAATATTCTTTCATTGACAGCTGTCCATTGTCTAATATATTTTATATTTTTGTCATGTACGATACAACTTATTCCTTCTCTGGCTCTATCTTTCTGTTCCACTCCGCTATATAACATAATGTGTACATTGTCCAATTCTACTTCACCCCTTCCTTTCTTTTTTGTTTCAGTTACACCTATGATATCCTTTTCAAACTCCTCAATTAATTCCTTTTCTTTTCCTGTTATGCTTCTAACATTCCATGTTGCTATTTTCCATAATTTTCCTTTGGTAATTCGTCTCTTCTCCTGTATCAATGTTTTTTGTCCATATTTGTGATTTGTTTTATTCTCCATTTTATCCAATTCCCTAAAATTTTGTCTCATGTCCATTTTCATAACCTGGTTTCTTTCTCCTGCCTTGTCATTATTACTTATAATTATGTCTGCTAGTTTTTTAATGCCGTATCTTTAATTTTTCTCAGCTTCTCCTCCACCTCCATTCTTCCGTCCCTATATATAATTTTCTATTTTAGTTGTTTTTCCATTTTGATTATCTTCTTTTGCTCTAAGCCTAATTTCTTTTTGTATTTCCCTATCCTTTTTGACAGATCTTCTTGAATATATAATGGTTCCCCAGTTTTCATTTTTAGTTTATTTTTATTTTGCATTACTTTCTTTTTCTCCTCATAGTTTATGAAGCGAATTAAGCAAGTTTTACAGCGCTATCAATACCTGTCTTTATACCCAGTTCCTGTTTCATAAAATTATCCATTATTTTCTTTAGTTCTTCTGTATTGTGGGTGCTTACTTTTAGTCCTTGCAATACAACATTGTTCCTTCTTTTTTCGTTTTCCATGCGCTCTAATCTCCCATCGACATCCAATAAAGCTTTCTTCATTTTTTGGTTCTCTACCTCAAGTTTCTTATTTTCAGTTCCTAATTCATTGATTTCATCTCTATACACCTTCTGTTCTTCTCTCGTTTTCTTAATCTCTGTAGCCATATCGTTTATCTTTTCCCCCATTGACTGCATCATCTTCATTAAGGCCTCTATGTTATCTTCTAATTTTCTCTGATTCTTAATTGGTAATCTCCCGGTTATTTTACTTTTCTTAAAAGTATCTTCTGTAAGATCTTCTTCATCCTCTCTATCGCTTTTTCTTTTCCTACTTTTATCGTCGCTAAACATTTCGCTAATAATTTATTTTAAGTACGATTCTGTTCTTTTAAATTGTATTCAAATAATATACTCTTACTACTTACTTACCTATAAACATTAGCAATCTCCTCTCTAGTTTGGCTATGAATTGTCTTTCCACGAGTATATTGATTCATTTTTCAAAAATGAACAAACACAAAACAAAATCACAAAAAAGTTTGTTAATATTAAACACAAAATACTGATTATATAACTCATGTTCTAATGAACCAATACAATCCTTGAATTTTCCTTAGTTACGACGTATTGATAAGTGAATATACCCCTTGACGACGTGATATAATCGTTTTGGTGTTTCGCCATATTGTGATCATTTCCATAGTAACGGGCAAGCTCAATGAAATGTCAGTTAATTCTTCAAAATGCAGCGCTTTGGTTTCATTTCAAGTGGTGAAAAAATTAGAATATTATTCGTTATATAATCGTAACGAATACCAACTCGAGCATAGACAAAATTTTTCGATTATTTACCTCTTCACTCGACGTATTTCGCGAAACACCACCCGAGCTGCGCTCTCGTGATGTTTCGCCAAATACGTCTCGTGCGACTCGGTGAATAATCGAATATTGTCTATGCTCTTGTGATATTATAACTGATAATACAATGATGAACACTGACAATACCAACGCTACTAGACAATCAATATCAGTCAATAGTCGAAGTGAGAGGGAAGAACACACGGAAGCGCTTGCCAATAGTAAGTCAGGTGGTTGCATAGCAAAGGGCTGTTCGATAAATATTCACCAATTAAGATCGTTCGGAATACGCGGTAATATGACTTTCGCACGACATTGCCAGGTTGACAAGATACTTCACATCATTAGAACATGCTTGATTTGTGTTGAAACCTGCATTTTTGAATCCATAATTTGTGCTATCCACAAATTAAACATGTCTTAGGAAAGTTCGTTAATTATGTGTCAATTTTATTAATGCGGCAACATTGTCCGTATCTCATAAACCTATTTCTTGCCTTTCTGTTGCAGGTCGTTGTTCGCCGATGACCGAAGAAAGATCGACGATCTCGATGTCTCAGCAGACCCACGATGGTTGTCCACATTCACCGGGTCGATCATACCTTGACATATGAATGGATGCGTGGTAAGCAGATTCTTGCCGATTGGCTATTTTTTTTTAATCTTTGTACGTATAGGTATATTTCTTCTTCTTTGTACCTTATATGTTTAAGTAAAACGTCGTGGGTGAAAATATTTATAGAGAATTATTGGAACTTTTGAATGCCGCTATGCAATAATTGGGAATTACCCAGTGGAGGAACTAGAATGCCGCAGACCCGCAGTGCGGAGGGGCCAACCTAGTAGGGGGCTCGCATTTTTCATAAAATGCTATGGCCGGTTTTTAATAAGTATTAAGCAGGAATTTTAATAATTTAAAGGAAACAAATACAAATTTAAGCAATACCAGTGGAGCAGAGTGAAAAAGGCAATTTAAAAAACACAGGAAGTGCTCCAGTGCTATACCTACACTGCGCAGCTCATAATTTAAATTTGGTTATCAACGCTCCTGTCAAAAGTAACAATGAAGTTTATGCATTTTTTGGAATTTTAGAAAGTATTCATACATTTTTTGGAAATAGCGTAAATAGATAGAACCTACTATCAAAATTTTCAGCGATTATATTTCTACAAATACATTTTTTTTATTGGTGGAGCCGAAATGTTATTTTGCGACGGGGGAGAAAATTTGTAGTTACGCCACTGTAATTACCTTATTTTATTAGTGATTCAGCTTTATTTCTTTAAGGATTTAAAGTTATTGGAAGTCTGTAGGTTTCGAGTCCCTAATTTTTGTCTAACCTTATTTCATCTATTTGCACAGTTTGTCTCATTTTGGGCGAATCTACAGTATTTCTCGGCTATAAATAAAGATAGAGCCTTGCGGCTTCCGTAAGTTTCGAAGATACATGGCGATTTTGAAAATCTGCTCTTTCTGGGTAACCGTTTTCAGGATGTAACTCAAATTTATATTTTTCTTAATGGAAAATCCTGTATATTTATAGTCTAGATATTAATTTTGTCAATTTTTTTCCTTTCAAATGAGATGTAACTTCAAAAAAAAAAATGGGCTTAAAATTATCTGTAAAACCCAAAAATGTCAAAATATACGCGGTGTTTCATTCGAAAAAATTGAATTTCGCGATATTTTTTTCAACAAAATTGACATAAAAATTTACAACACCCTGTATGACGTGTAATGGATATAAATATTTTTGATTAATTGTCACAATTAGTTATTAATTGTTTTTTAATTAAAAACTCTCTCATGAAAATGTGGTTATTTAAAAAAAATTTGGAAATCGGTTGACCCTAAAGGCCCACCCTGCAACTTCCCGCTAAATTCAATTTTCAAACGCATGCGATTTTGTCGCTAGTTGCGATGTTTTTATTTAATTTTTGTGTTATTTTGAGTTCTCCGAGCTCAAAGATAAAGCTATTCGATGCTTTTGAGCTCTTCGAGCTCAAAAGTCTTAACAAAGTTCGATGAAACACGATTTTTTTAATTTTCAAACTGCTATAACTTTTGAATGAATTAACCGATTTTCACGCGGTTGGCGGCAATCGATGTAGTTTTTTGAGCTCTAAAAAATATTTCTAACAAAAAAATTGATCTGATGAAACATTTCGGAGTTATTACAAAAAAACACTTTTTTCGATTTTTTTCGACAACGATATCTCACGAACGCATCAACCGATTCTAAGGCACGCGGGTTTTCAAGGTTAAGAGCTGATTAGTTTTTGAGGTCGATCGGTTTAGCGAATTCGGAGATATTTTGAAAAAATGAAAAAAAAACAACTTTCTTTTTCACTTTTTTGCAATTTCTCGAAATCTACCGGTCCGAAATCTAAGTTTGGCGAAGCCCTTTCGAATGACACTAGCTGCGATCAAATCGTACACACACACACACACACACACACACACCACATTTTCGAGAAGGGAAAGGGAATAAGCTATCTATTTTGTCTGCCGCTGTTTTTGTTCCGCGTTATTTGAGTGCAGCGCTATTTTGACTGACACTATTTTAACCTAGCGCTATTTTGTCCAGCGCTATTTTGACTGACGCTATTCTGCTACAGAGCTCGAAAAAGCACCTAACTAATAAAAAATGTCATAATTATATCTTAAGTAATTTAATAGTCAGTAAACGTGAGAATCCCTGTATAATCAAATCCACATGTACCACATAGTGGTGTGTGGTGTACCCCACTGGTACTTCTAACAACGTTGCCAAATCAAATTTTATTATTTTTGATGCAAATTTTTCAATCGTTTTCCGCGTATACAATATATAATGACAGGAGTCACATTTTGAAGGTTAAATACAAGTAAACGATTTAAGTAATAAATACGAGTAGATTTCCATTGAAAGAATCGTGTGTAAACCTTCTTAGACAGTATATAATATCCTGCAATTACATAACATTTAAATGATGAAATGAATGAAAACTAAATAATTAAAAAGTTGTACCTGAGCAAGGTTACAGTAAATGTTATTTTTATCTTCATAGCTCGTGTGAAAATACAAAACCAGGATATAAGTACTCTTTATAAAGGGAATTGTAAACGGGCCATATTTTCACTGTAATGTTGCTACAGAGTGCCCAGCAACATTATCAGCAATAACGAGCAAAATATACAATAAAGGATAATATTTTTAGTGTGTCCCGGCCATATAGTATATAACGACCAGAACAGCTAGAGTGTTGGATGTGTGCGAAGAGAGTGAAAAATGCAGAAATAAAAGATAGAACATTAACCAAAGATTACAAAATAAATATAAGATAGTTCACTTGAAGGCGGTCTGATTCTTCTTAGTGTTTTAAACGATCGCCGCACTCATAAATCATATTTACGGCTTAGTGTTTTAAACGATCGCCGCACTCATAAATCATATTTACGGCTCCCTTTTGTTGTAAATAACGACACCGCTAGTTACCAGGGAATTAGAAGAGTATATTTTATTCCAAGCTATACAGGGGTAACTTGAGAAATATATATTCAAATAGGATGATTTATTAAAGGTTTTTTTAATATAATGTTTTTAAATGTTAATTATTTCGAAAAAAGTTCAGGATATGAATTTGAAAAGGAAAGTTTAGGTATAAGTAAAAAATACATTAAAATTTTTTAAATGAATCAATTGACAGATTTTATTCAACAGTTTAGTAATTTTGTTATGCTTATTGATGATCTAGCGGTTATTTATACAGAATATCACAAATTAAATTATACATACTTATTGGCCACCAGAATAATAGGACCACTAAAACAATTTTGATCTTTAAATTAGACACTCCGTATTTTTTAGATTCACAAGGTTAAAACAGTAAAAACATATTATGCAGCTGCAGGATATATTTATTAATAAATTAGATATGTGAATTTTCAAATTTCTATGAATACCCAGTATCTATAAGTACTAAATAACTAACTAATTTATTATTATCAAATATCTTTGTTACAATAGTTTAAAAAAGTTGAATTCCGTATTTGATAATAACTAATTTAATACCCATCTCTCCAAATTTTACTTCCGGAACGTTTCCCGAAAAACTAAATGAAATACTTCTACAAAGTTTCTAGAGATTGTAGGCACATTTCTGGCCCTTAATTGCTTCTCTATATTTTCATCATTGTTTACATTATAAGTAATTAAAATCAAGACTGCATTCAGAATTCGTGGGAAAGTGATAAACTACCATTTATTATGTATACAACTAAGACAATTAACAAATATCACAAAATATTTATTTTCTAAGTTTTGCTGTTGAAGAGGAAAATATGAATATTATTTTTTCCTTATTGCAATATTTAAATAAAAAATTTAAAATATCTATAAAACATAAACATAAACACGAACAACGAATTCTAAAATACCAGCGCTCGATAGGCGACAACCCGTATAATATGCAAAATTAAATGCAAGTAAGGATTTAGCGACATACTGTAGCATGGCGCCAACCGCTAAGTCACCAGACAATAACCAGCGGTATGAATCCTTTGATCGATAGAATTCGTACGAGTGAACAATCTTATATTTATTTTGTAATCTTTGCATTAACGCGTTTGCTCGGTGCAACAGTAGCGTACCAACAAAATAATCAAACACATATAGTAGGTAAAGTGTATCTCAAAGTATATCGTCTTGGTTTTTACCTAATTAAACGATTTATTTAAATCGTATCTACTGTGATAAGAAACCGGACCGTATTTTATGACAGAGCACCAGAGGCGGACTCCAGGTAAAAATAATAATCTAGGTATTTACTAGAAATTTCTTTTCGAAGCATCTGTTTTATTGTAAATAAAATTCCAATACATTTATCTCGAACTATATTCTTCGCAGATAACAGCAAACAGTTTGGGATAGGGTTGCGCGATACACTAGAAAGTATCGATATGGATCGGAACGTAAAGTATCGATACAGTAGAATATCGAATGTTAATTTATTAAATTACTCGAAGTATGGATACGTTAACGATCCGAGATTTTCCTAATTTTGACGTTTTTTCGGTAAAAAACACCTGTTTGGGGGGTGGAAAAAGACATTATTGCGATTTCCGGCCAAAGTTGAGGTTCTAGAAAAAAAAGTTGATGATAAAAGTTGTAGATCTTGAGAAAATCTACAACTTTTTAATCAGTGACTTTTTTACAAAACCTCAAAATTAGCTCGAAAAACGCAAAAAACTGCATTTTTTGTTTTTTATTATTAGTTTCCTTAAAAAATGTTCGATTTTGATGAAAATTTAGTAGAAGGTAGCTTTCATAGTCACAAACCATGAAAATAATTTTCAAATGAAAATATTGGAAATTTTCCTAGTTATGACGTTTTTTCGGTAAAAAACGCTTTTTTTGGGGGTTGAAAAAGACATTTTTGCGATTTCCGTCCAAAGTTGAGTTCCTAGAATAGAAAGTTGATTATAAAAGTTGTAGATCTTGAGAAAATCTACAACTTTTTTATTAGTAACTTTTCCACATAACCTCAAAATTAGCTCGAAAAACGCAAAAACCTGCATTTTTCGTTTTTTATTTTTGGTTTCGTTAAAAAATGTTCGATTTTGATGAAAATTTTGTAGAAGGTAGCTTTGATAGTCACAAATCATGAAAAAAAAATTAAAATATTGGAAATTTTTCGAGTTATGACGTTTTTTCGGAAAAAAACACTTTTTTGGGGGGGGGTGGAAAAATACATAATTGCGATTTCCGGCCAAAGTTGAGTTCCTAGAATAAAAAGTTGATTATAAAAGTTGTAGATCTTGAGAAAATCTACAACTTGTTCAAAGGTGACTTTTCCACATAACCTCAAAATTAGCACGAAAAACGCAAAAATCTGCATTTTTCGTTTTTTATTTTTGGTTTCGTTAAAAAATGTTCGATTTTGATGAAAATTTAATAGAAGGTAGCTTTGATAGTTCCAAACCATGAAAAAAAAATTCAAATTGAAATATTGGAAATTTTTCGAGTTATGACGTTTTTTCGGTAAAAAACACTTTTATTTGGGGGGGGTGGAAAAAGACATTATTGCGATTTCCGGCTAAAGTTGAGTTTTTAGAATAAAAAGTTGTAGATCTTGAGAAAATCTACAACTTTTACATCAGTGACTTTTCCACATAACCTCAAAATTAGCTCGAAAAACGCAAAAAACTGCATTTTTCGTTTTTTATTTTTGGTTTCGTTAAAAAAAGCACGATATCATTTCACAACGTGATTAAAAAATCGCGATATCGCTCATCACTATAGATAACGCCACTTGCCGCTACCACTAAAAATCCCGTATCGCAAGGTATCGATACACAACAAATTTATCGATACTTGGAATGTATCGAAAAGCATAGTATCGATACAAAATATCGATTATCGGAAGTAAAAGTATATACACTGGAATATCGGATAGTATCGCGCATCCCTAGTTTGGGACCCATCCGTCTTCGGAACCAACGTGAGTTATTGTTATGTGTTTTCCTTTATTTGAAGTTGCTTACGTCTGGCAGTTTTTACTAGAATCGACCCATCCTTTGCTTACTGTATCATGGGTACCGAACCATCTTTCATCCAAGTAAATAATAGGTCTGTCTTCTAAACTATATTTCCTAATGTCAGAGAGATAACCTATACCTCCAAGTGATTCCATTACTACTTGTTTTTTGTCTATCTTATGATATTTAAAGCCCTTTGTAGAAATGACTCTAGTGAGGGAGGCACGGCTAATACGTATATTTGTTTCATCATCGTCTAACTTCAATTTAAGTTTATCCAAAGTAGGAACAATCTGGTTTTCATGGAGAGAATATATTTATCTTCTTACTATATCTACTATCTAAACGATGAGACTTGAAATCACTACGTTTTCTTCTTCCTGTCAATGTTTTACTGCTTACAATGTCCTATATCGACGATAATGGCATTTTTGTAAGTATTGTTTGAGTAAGCCCCTACTTATTAAAGTATCACACAGTATTCGCCAGCTAACTTGATGTCCTAAAGGCTTTCTAGGGAGCTATTGACGCCGCCCATCCGATAACTGTAAACAGTGCCGTGCAAGTTCTGAGGATACGCTTTCTGTTACAAATTAACACAACTTGTACAATTAATAAAGTAAAGGCCGTCCGGAAATATATGATCCTAACTTAATAAATAATATTCAATTCTTTGTTATAATTATTGGTATATTGATTTTAATAGAAACGGATCTGCTTTATACCTGAATTCTGAGTACATAAATAATATTTTAACAATAAGGTACCCATTACAATAGCATGTTATTTATCTAATGATCATACGAGCTCCTTTACTAGACTCCGTTTCACGTAACAAGAACCCACCTGAAGTTGCAGTCGTATGCGCGAACTTGTTGTCAAAACCAGCGCCAGTAAAATTGACATTCGACTTCAAATCAGTAGTGTAACGTTTTCACATTTTCGGACTCGATAAAAATTGCAACGTTTTTAAGAATCTGTCGGCCTGGACTGTGGATAATTTTCCCTTTAACACCAACAAATTTTTTAGGAGGCATGGTTCTAGATCAAATAAAACACACAACATTCACACAGATAAACTGGCTAAACGTCTTAAAATATTCAAAAATCAAAAATATTCGACTGTAAATGATTGCTTCAAACACAACCTCAAATGTCAGTAATAAAATGGCTGTCGGCATGAAATATCGTTTGTAACGCCAATGGCATGAAACGGACGACAAAGATAAACAAGACCGATTTTGGTTTCTGCGCAAGACAGTTGGCAAACTTCAAGTGGCTTCTTCTTATGTGAAACGGAGTCTAGTAGGTTTCTTAAAACCTAATTCACCGCTTCTACTCCAACCTTTCTCATGTGCGTGTGTAGAGTGAATATAAGTTTCATCAGTATCAACAATCGGCCTTTTTTCTTCTCTAAATGTTTTCATTTCTCTTAAAAATGTCAATCTCAAATGTCGGATTGAATCACGCTCTATCGCTTTCAGTTTTTCTCCAGCGAAGTCCAGTGCTCGTATTTCTTGTCGCAGAGACTCCCTGAACCTGCTCTAAAGTAGGTATTCTTTGTTCAGAAGCGTGAAACTCTAATATTGTTTTTCTAAGGCGAGTTTCCTCCAAATCATCTATTGCAACTTTTTTATATTGTAACCTTAAAAATTGAGCCCGAGCCCAAATGTGAAATTATTTATGAAATTTAAATGATACTAAGAAAAATGCAAGATTATCAATTTGTCGGTCACATAAGTTTCAGTTGCTCCGGTGACAACCTTAGGCCTTTGACGTTGCTCAGAACGATCCCTCTTATTGATCTTTCGGTGAAAATAATAGACAACTTGTGTGGGCGCCAACTGAGTTTTCCACTTTGGCCTAGCACGACCAATTTCCCCCGATAACCCAGTGAGCAAGGGATGAAAATAAAAGGCAAACCTCAGCTTATGTTCCTTATAATAACTAAATGAAAAACATTTAATACCCTTAAGGGGTGTTTTACAATTATAAACTACCTGAAAACCCTAGTAAAAGCCCCCCACTTAAAAAAAATAGCGTGAACGTCTGTTACACATCAAAAGTCTTGACAATAAAATTCCAACACATCTATACTAAAATTAATCGGCCTACGTAGTGTGAAATTAGTATGGCTGATCGAGTGTACCAGAACAGATTAAATACAAACTTATTAATTATATGTCACCTGAAAAGTAGTCTAAAGTTTATAAAAACAATTCCATACAAGGCGACACCGTAGTCAAGGCGTTGGTACCAAGGCAGAGACACATGCGCAAGTGGATTAAATTATGAAAGTTAACTTGTGAAAATTTACTTGTGAAAATTTTACCGCAAAATATTAATTTCCACCATTACAATAAATTACGTGGAAAACAAATAAATCAATAAGGAACTACCTATCTAATAATTATGAAAATATATATACATGTTGGCGTAAAGCCTATTCAACCTCAAACCATTCCGTGGTTAGGGAAAACAATAAATAAAAGTAAATAAATTAGGAAAACCCCCGATACCGGGTTACCCTCAATGTGGTGTTCTTCACGATGTTGTGGAGAAGTAGCAGCAAACTCCAGAAGACATCACAATCAATCTACCAGGTAAACTCCAAATATCCCGAAGTGTGTATCTGGAGGGTGGTAAGTATACCCTGGCCCCACAGGTGAACCCTTAAAAATTAAAACTGGTGTCAGCTAAAAACTGAGCCTATACAGGAACCAATCCAACACCTCGACAAGTTAAGCTTGTCTCGGCCTATGCCAGAAGCCAATTTATAAGAATTTACAAGTAACGTACAAATCAAAATTAACCCCAAATTCACTTAATCAAACCCTTAGAGTAGTCATAAGGCCTACTTACAATCTACAGTGTCAGCAACAGTATATTACACCGATTACAATGAATTTAAATCAAATAATAAGAATGCGATAAGCATCTAAAATAAACTGTTTTTGGTCATAGCCAGGGTAGGTCTGAAGAACCACCCACGAATTATAGTATTCGTTAGACTAAAGCGGGCAAAGAAAAACAAAATATACACAGGGTAACAGAATAGGCTTACGCCTTCTTAATCAAAAAGTTGAAATCAACAGGTAGTATTTTACCACCAACTGTTCTAACTACAAAATACAAATCTATGAGACATACCTTTTCCAAAAAGGGTCCAATACTCAAAATGTTCCTCTTACTGGACGGCTACCAACAAATAACGAACCAACAACGACATGTGGCACACCTCCAATTCCAAAACTTCAACGTTGGCGATTTTCTTTAAATAATGATAAATACATAGTGATGCGAAATCAGTAAGTAGAGAAAATACTTACGATCGTTTTAGTGCAATATATCCCCTATAAGGGTTTGTGAAAACGGCTTCCAGAACAGGACGGAATTCTTCAACAATACGAACTCCCGTAGAACAAAATACTAAACCGTATATTCCACAAATAATTCAGAACGAGAACCTATAAAACCCAGCAAGGGATGAGTAATTTTAATAAATGTTTAGTAGCAGAACCTAACCTTAAAAAAATTTATAATGGGTGTTCCCTGCTTCGCTTCTTTCTGCATAAATTGTATCACATTTCCAGCAAGCTCACGACTTTGGCCACTTAAAACTGTGTTTTTCACTTTACTCTTAAATGTCATTGCAAATACTGTTCAAACACTACTACTCAATATTTATTATTCATAAAATTAGGGGAATAATAAGAAAAAACAGGAATATTTATGGCATTTTGAAACTTTATTAACCAGCGGAATGAAATTACTTTTGACTTTAACTATAATTTTTTTAAAAATATTCATCAGATCAAAAAAAGAAATATTCTATTTGAAAGACAATTTAATATGCTTTAATGTGAGCAGGAAGGCTTATCGTTTATATGAGTAGCAACCGGTAAACAAAACGTGTTTATGTGGTGATTGTAACGAAAATAACAAATCTGTCAAATTTTAAAATTATTACGTTTGCAACTGAAATTTGCATATTATTCGTTTTTCATAATCTCAATAGTGTTCAAATGTGTTAGTTTAATGCATACTACACCACAAAGTTATTGCTTGGACTTGGTCATCGAGCTGTTGCTAGACAATTGGATATGACCCGCGCAGCGGTTCGAAGAGTATGCCAACGTTATGAGGAGACTGGATCCTTTCATAGGCGACCTGGAACTGGCAGAAGGCGATTTACAACCGCTCGTGATGACCGCTTTATTGTGTCAACAACATTAAGAAATCGTCACCTTAATGCCGTTCAAGTGCAACGACAGCTCCGTGAGGTGCGAGGAGTGACTATTAGTCAGTGGACAGTAAGACGAAGACAGCAGGAAAATAACCTGACCCCTAAAACAACTGCGATTGGTCCAAAACTTACTCCAGCTCTTCGGGAATCACGCTTGCTTTTTGCACGGTATCATCTGAATTGGACGTTGGAACAATGGGGATCTGTTCTGTTCTCAGATGAGACCAGAATATGCCTCCATGATAGCGACTGAAGAAGGAAAGTGTACCGAAGACCAAGAGAGCGATTTGCAGATTGCTGCTTTAAAGAGCGGAGTGCTTATGAAGGTGGTTCCTGCATGATCTGGGGTGCAATTTCTATAGGAGCACGAACCGACCCTGTGTTCATTCCTAGGGGCGACTGTGTTCACGGAAGAAGAACATTTATGGGATGAGCTAAAACGAAGAATTCGAGCTAGACTTCATACCCCAAACTCGATCCCAGAGCTTATTGTTGCAGTAGAAGAAGAGTGGCTGAACATCCCACATGAAACAATAGCAAACTTGATTAGATCTATGTCTAATCGTATGAGAGATGTTATTAGGGCAAGAGGAGGAGCATATCAAATTGTCTTTCGTGCAGCATATTTCTTTTTTTGATCTGATGAATAATTAAAAAACAATAGTTAAAGTCAAAAGTTTACAGTGGGCCAATTTCTATGCACGCAAGTGTATATTTGTAGCACCTCAGCAAATTCAATGAACTACTACTTTAAAGATTACTTAAAAGTAGAAGTTAATTTGGTAAATGTTCAAAAAAGCCACCATTTTCTTAAATGCATACTGCAGTACGAGTGTCCAAACTCTCATTTGTTGCCTATTATTTGGGTTAATATTCTGGAACCATGCTCTAATTTTTGTCTCAGCAGGGATAGAAATAAATAAAAATTGACAAAACATTTTTATTGACATTTATTTTCATTGTCGAAATTTTACCATACAATATAAAATTTTAGTGTATACAAAGATATATTAACTCATTAACAAAAATAATATCTATTTAGTGCCTATCCGGCAATTACTATTAAATATATCACTACTAGGTTCAACAAAATTTTAATAATCAGTCAAATAAATATTTTTAATTAATAATATGACATAGAACCTTTCTGTACAACAGAAAAGGTGTAATTTCATGAACTTTCTCTTTTATGTCTTTTTCTAGTTAATTATTGGTTTGATTTTTTTTAATCACACCTTTTTTTATTAACTACTATCTGAAGCTAAATAAAATTTAATGAATTAAAATATTTAAAAAAAATGTAACTCATTAATGCTAACTGCTAGGAAAAGTCCAACATTCCCGGACGACTGTGAATATTGCGGAGGCGCAAGCCGAGGCAAAAAACACGATGTCTGGGAATGTGAATTTTCATCTAAAAATGATTTTACCGACGTCGCCAAAGTTAGTAATTCATTATTAAGTTAAATAATCACAGTTTTTATTCTTAAACAATTTTCCATTCAACATAAGCGTACTTAATAAAAATGAATCGTTCCGATTTAAAATGTATTCTTTATTTCAATCTCCGCCCACGTCACTGACTATCGTAATTTTTAATATCTTGACAATAGAAAATACTCTAAACTCGTTTTTATACGAGGTGAAGCTACTTGCCCGACACAAAAAATAGAAGAAAAAAATTAATGTTCACGATAATATTTTAATATTACTTGGATGGTTCATCCTGTTTTGGTTTTTAATGTTCTTAAACTAAATTTAAAGCAGCACAAAAATATTTTTTTACATAGCTCACTAGATTACCAACAATTATTATTTTTAAAAAAATCGCTCAAGAATATTTATCTATTTCTTCTGCTTGTAACAATGGTTGTTTCATCGACTTTTTCTCTTCTAAATCTTCAGCTATTTTAATTAGTATCTCTTTAAATACCAAGGCGTCTATGTTTTTAGCCAAGTATACTAAAAATAACCAGTCTGTGTAGCTATAGTGATGTGAAACGTTTAGAGCGTTCCACGGATTTAGTCTTCCAGGACAAGAATTTGAGAATACAAATCTATTAAAGCTTCTGCTTTTCGAATGGAGCAGTATGGTCAATATTCTCCAAACTATACCCAAAATGGAAGAGACGAAAAGAAATATAAACCAGAACCATAAACCGGTGTAGATTTTATCGTTTATGATATTTAGAGCCATAATGCACATAGCGTCGTGATATTGGATGGAGCCTGAAGGACCATATTTGTGGAAGGTACATTTTGTTATCTGAAACAAAAAGAAATACATACATTTATTTCAAAAACAAATATCTAATCCGGTCAAGGAGAAAAGGTCATACAATGACACTGGCAACAAACCCAATTGATAAGATTACAAAGAAAAATCAATTTGTATTGATAAATCGCAGATTTAAATTATACAATTGAAAGTGTTGGAAATTTTTGGAAGCAGCAGCAATAAAAATTAAAGCTAAAATTGTTACTTGTACAAATGTGCGTGTCGTGGGTTATCTTTTTTGCACAACCTGTTGTATAATGGATACAGGTGTATATTTTATCTTTTATTCAAGGCCGTACCCAGGGGGGGGGTCAGAGGGGTTGAATCCTCCCCGAAATTTCACAAGCTTTCCTGAATCAAAGAGAATGATATTTTCTTGATATTTTGCTATCTGTAAGTAAAGTATTTCATAAATTAATTAATGGTGTTTATGCATTGATCTGGCAACTGGCCTTGCTGATGCATCACGAGAAGCATGTGTGAAAACTGCAGCCTATAATAGCCTACTCGCAGCCATCCGCGTAGCGCCTGGGGGTCAATTCTCGACATCGTTCGTTCGTTAAACGTATACGTTCGTGACGTCATGAGCGTAGATTTCCAAAAACTGCAATTCTCAGGGAACGAATCCATGAACTAATCGTTCCTAATCGTCGCTCAAATGTTCGATCGACAACGAGTGCTTTATATCATACGCTCGTGGAATTTTTGACCAGGGATACTGTTTTGACTGTCTTTTTTTTTGGGTTATGTGTATGTGTGTATTGAAATTTATAATTGTTTAATTGTGCATTGTGTTGAGAATGAACGTAGATAATATCTTGTTAGATAATATGAATAATATTGTGGGCGAAGCTGAAATTTTAGTGCAAGAACGCACTGAGGAAAAAGTTTATTCAGCATTATTAAGAATTTAGTTGTAGAAGGTAAAAACTTTAATACGTATTAGGACACAACAAATGTTTAATAATGACAATAAAAAGGGCATTAATTATCGTTATTAAGGTCCGTCAACTTAAGGTAATTAAAACACTTTAATAATCTATTAGAAACAGTAACCGCTAGTGACCAAAAATCAATTACTTCAGAAAACAAAATTTTTGGGAGTATTAACTATTTTACTTACCACAATTAAACCCGTTAATTACAGCAATGGAACTGGTTGGTAATGGTGATTAAATCTGTTAATAACTAGTTAATAATGATAATTAAATAGATTATTAACAGTAATGCAAGTATGTGATTGTTAATTGAGGACTTTCATTACTCGATTGTTTTAGTATAGAAGACGTTTCACGAGCAATTTTTTGAACACTGCTTATACTGCCAATACGACACGCTCCCGAACTTTTTTGAAGTATTTTAATGGTTGATTTCTTACAGCATCTTTTCTCATAAAATGAATAACATTAGCTATAACTTCCCGTGTTTGACTATTTACAATTTTGCCTTGTCGATTGAAACTTCATTATTTTATTAATAATTTTTCAGGTGTTTGTGTCCTACTGTACATACACTATTGAAACGTATTTCACTAAATTCAAAATATTTTTGTTGCTGTATTTAGTTCAATAGAGAATGATATAACTCGAACAATGTAACAATTCTTAGATTAAGTGATTCAATTTCATAATATAAAAGATTAATAACGGTTTTAACAACAGTCCATTAATCATTACAATTTAGTAATTAAATCAAGGCTTTGTAATCTTCGGTTTTGGATGTATGTTTGAAATTAAATGGCTCGATTGCCTATTATTAGCCTCGAAGTTTTTTGAATAGATTCAATTAAAATTGGTTAATCTTGTTCCAAAATTTTAGTACCAAGATGGAATTTACATTCAAATAGAAGCGTTAGAGAGATATAGCAATACTATACAGTGCTATTCAAAAGTCCCTCCCCTCTCTTATATTGGGAACGATTATACATAAACTAGTGAAATTTGGAAACTGAAAATTAAGGATTGTAAAGTTCAAAAAATGGGAATCAATAGAAAATGTGCAGAAAATGTGAACTGGATGATGAAACACCTACTCGAGTACTTAGACGGAAGCACTTTGGAGAGGAATTAATTCAACTATTACAACTACTGAAAATCCTTCCAGTTAAACTAATTGCCTGTGGCCTTTATAGAAGACTCGAAGCTTCTGGAATGGAAGTAGATATAGGCTGGAATCAAAGGCAAAACAAAATGACTGAATAGAGATTTACAAGACCTTTTAAATGAGGTATGTCTTCATACCTAATGCCATTTGAAAAAATTCAAGGGGTATCTCCAGTAGGGAGGGGGTGAATCTGACGTTTATGACATTAGCGCCAAAAAGTGTCCCCCTTAAGCTAAAAGTTGACGTGTTTCGGCATTTCTTTCTAATATGACCTATTTCTGAAATATTAAGGGTGGGTCCTTTTCAAATGAACACAATGTATAATTACTACGTTTTCATGCAGAATTCAATTCGAATTGAATACACTTTCCGTATTGAAAACCTCATGAAAACAGTTATTGAAGTCGAATTGAGTTTAAAGGTCGATACTGCTTTTTTGGGATCGTATCGAGATCGAAAAAGCGAAATACGACATGAAAACCGAGATCGTCTTGAAACATGCGCACTCAGTGACATTCGCTGTCAAATTTATGCCAGCTGTAAGCCATATAACCTTAAAACCACTCAAAACATAAAAGTTTACTCTAGCTTTCTTGTAACATTTTGTGGAAAGTCACCAATGAGGCAATTAAACCAAAAGTTACAGTTAAAAGGGCAACCTTTTTTTGATCATTGATCATTATGACTACTAAAAGAATCCCAGAAATCAATCAAAAACACGACGGCATTTGACACTATTGACAGATAAAATGTCAAATCTCAAAACGATTTGAAGTGTAATTGAATCGTGATTGAATCCCTATCATGAAAACAGAGATCGGAATTGGATTCAAAATGAATTCATGAAAACGTAGTAAATATGTACAGCAGAACTCGTAGCTATACAGAAAAGCCTCAATTGGTTGATTACAAACCAATTATGTAATGCTGTAATTCTTTCCGATTCTAAATCTGCTATCGATTCAATAAAATCTACTTCTATCAGAGGTATTTCATGTCCTGTACTATGTATTATCAAATCTATGCTTTTGGAGTTAAATGTTACGTTTATTTGGGTTAAGGTCCGTAGCAATATAGCTAGGAACGAATGGGCATACTTGTTACTACCGAAGGATGCAGTTATAAATAGACAAGATTGCAATATTTTCACATCTGCAGATATAAACAACACGATAAGTCATAAAATCGCTAATAAATGGAAACAATAGGGGATAAATATATCTATATCCTCTACAAACCAGTACTTTCGAATTCATCCTACATTACCTCCTCCTCCCGAATTTATATTCAATTATACAATACCCAAACTCTATTCACCGCTCAAACAAGTGCAGATGAAGACCAAGGGAAAAACCAGCCACCTGCGTAAACTTCCAGGAAGAACACCCAGCAAATGATAAGGGATGACCACAGGCCCCAAATAACAGGACGGCAAGGAAACTAGCCCCAAAAGGAACGAAGCCAGGAGTCAGCTACGCCCAAGCGTACCACACCGACGAAACCACAGATTCTCGAACAGGTGACAAGACTGTTAGCTCAGCTAATGGCCTAAAGTCACCTATAGAGAATCTCAAGTAGACCCGCTCATGGGAAGGCCCGACATATCCATAGGAAGATGAGTCGGGATTTCAACTGGGGACAACTATAACAAGTGGATCCACACTATAAGGTCATTGGAAAGCGATTGCCCCTTAATTATTAAGAATCGTCTCCATTGACGCGAATTCTTTCAAATTTTTGGGATTTGTCAACCAATTTTTTTTGTTATCTATTCCGGGAGTTCCATCAATAAAGAGGGTTAGCAACAGAAGTACCATTTATTATATCCAATATCTGGGCATCAATTGTCAAAATACAATATATATAAGTTTTATTACATCGGCTTGCACGACGCGGTCATCATTTTTTGAACTTTTTCCTGTCAGTGTCAGTTCACGAGTTACCATGTTCTCCCGTCGGAGTTTTGAGAGGAAGCGCATCGATCGCGACTCATGCACTAGTACCTCCATCTCTCTAGTCGGTTTTCCATCTGGACATTCCACTTTAACCGCAGTAAGGACTGAGTTGCACAATTGTACCATCGGAAGGGCTCTGCATGTCCTAGGAACGTAAACAGCTGTCCTAGGCTGCTGATTGCTTGGTTAGCTGAAAATTTGACCAGTTAGGCTACTGAAACCAGTAATTTTGGTTTTTATTATCCAGGGCTCCTGGATCAAAGCTATTGCATCCTCCAGTACATCAAGGTGGCGACATAGTGTTGCCGTTGCAGCCTTTTTGTGTTGGAAGTTGCATTGTATGATATTTACCTTTTTTTCCAACGTCCTTGCCCATGAGAAAGGTGTCGGTTTATGAAATTTATTTTAGAGGTCCATCTGCTCCTCCGCTAGGGGAGAGACGAGTTCGGGTGCCTCTTCCGTCAGGTCATCGACTGTCATCTGTTCGGACGCTTCGGCGTCCTTTTCGGGGCCCATGGTGGCCTTGGGGTCGATATTCACTTTAGGCGGCTCGACTTCCAAGGACCTCGCGTCTTCAGAGGTACCATCTGCTTCTTTTTTTGTTGCCCTTATTGTCAATGAGATAGAACGCGTACAGTAGAACAAATTGACCTTTGCCCTGACGTCACTAACAATGAACAGTAGTAAACACAAACTTTTTGTATGCTTCATCTTTTTTTCCTGACAAGATAAACAAACAGTGAAAATACAACGCAAACGACAAAGTAACAGTAGCCATTTTTGACTCATTGATTTATTTCGCGAGGTTTATAGGTATGACGTCAGGGTAAAGGTCAATTTGTTGTACTGTAGCTTATCCTCATCGACTTCTTCTTGAGGACAGCCATATTCTCGTCTCCGATCCCGAAGACGAAGAAGGTGTTCTTGTGGGCTCTCCTTTGCCTCATGCACCAACATCAACAGATCGGGATTCTACGCCTTCAGCTGACCCAGCACCCTCTCCTTTTCGCCGGATGTCGTCTTGTGGACGTCCTCCGGGATCCAGGGAGAGGCTTTGGTAAGATATGGCAGCTTATCCACACTGACGATCGCCAGTGATGCCTCCTCCCACGGCTTAAGGTTTTTTGTGGCTTTTTTCAGTCACTCTAGCATCGCGTCTTCATCGCAGACCACTCCGATGATTTCACCGGAGTGTGTCCACGAATTGAACGTGGGCGCTTTTCTGTTGCTGCTGGAGGTGGAGAAGATGATCTTGTCCAGCTCCTCCAGCAATTGGTTTTTGACGAGACTTTCCTGTTCTGCGGTAATTTTACCGTACGGGTTAGCCTCGTCTATTATTGCTACCTTGAGGTGTCTCAAGGCGGTATCGGCGAAGTTTTTGGAAGGTGCGCAGCTTCTTCGGCCTTCTTGGGGTTCCCTCCGCGAAGGAAATAAAATAAAACTAAACAAGAAGGTTCGAAATGCGAATTTTCCGCCGAATTATCTGCCGAACCCTGTAGATAGTATAAGCTTGTCGTGAAACAGTCTGTACAATATCCAATATCCAATTTATAAACGCAAAAAAAGTATTTATTACTTTCTTTAAAGACCATTTTTTTTACGGTTTTTTTTTTCTTTTCACTTACTCTTCATGTTCAACAATGATTTATTCATTCTTATTACAAGTAATAGTCCTTAATCAAAATTTGCCAGTTACTACATGAGTTTTAAGAAATGGATGGTATTAAAATTCCAACGTGACGAATGAAGTTCACGATCTGGAAGCCCTCGGGTAGATGGGCGAGTCCCATCTTAGAATCATTTTTTCTGTGGGAACTTAATTTTTTAGCGGATATTAAATTTAATGAATATGTAGTGCGTTCTACTAAATCTAGTTTTTAAAAATTCTTTTTCTAATCAATAGATTTTGATGGATTTATGAAAACTTGAAGGTTCTGAATTTTTGTGGTAGCCTTATACCTAACTTTTAGTCAATGGAAGTTTTAAGCATACATAGTAGTTATATCAAATTCATAGTGTCTATAGTGTATTTTTATCATATTGATACAGTATTCGCCAGCTAACTTGATGTCCCAGAAAATACCAACTAAGAGAGACAGAGTAATAGTGCCCTGCCTACTCGGCTGCTATTGGTGGTAAAATTTTGACAAACGCCAATTGCATCGAACCTTATCAGGTTCGGTAGCGTAGCGTCACACAGTTATTGTTTCTGCTTTGTACAATAAAGTGTTTGTAAAAATGTCAGCCGTTAATGAAGAAAATCGTAAATGTACTGAAGGACAAACTCGTCAAGTGATATATAGAGTGTTTAATTATTTTAAGACATTAAAAAGTGGTGAAGATACCTTAATAAACGTGAATAATATTCTTAGAAATATACCTAGCTTAAATAATTTCCCATTATCTTGTGTTTCTTTTATTTTCATTACTACCTGGAAGAAATTATTTAGTTTCTAACAAATTTTAATTATAGTCCGTCCGGAAATATAAGATCCTAACTTTATAATCTTCAATTAGATAAATAACATGTTATTGTAATGGGTACCTTATTGTTAAAATATTATTTATGTACTCAGAATTCAGGTATAAAGCAGATCCGTTTCTATTAAAATCAATATATCAATAATTATAACCATGAATTAAATATTATTTATTAAGTTAGTATCATATATTTCCGGACGGACTTTACTTTATTAATTGTACAAGTTGTGTTAATTTGTAACAGAGAGCGTATCCTCAGAACTTGCACGGCACTGTTTACAGTTATCGGATGGGCGGCGACAATAGCTCCCTAGAAAGCATTTAGGACATCAAGTTAGCTGGCGAATACTGTAGCTCAAGAGCTCATTATAAATTCAAAAACGTGTCTGAAACACTTCAGGGTGATTCAAAGAATTAAACAGAATTGTAAGCGCTTCTTCATGTAAATAAGTGTGCAGTTAGCAACTTTCGCTAGATTCTTCCTGTATAGTGAACCGCAGGTAGCGAGGACAATAGAACCCTAATACCACTACCATTCAAATATATTTAAAACTGATAAATTTGCCGTGTAGTGTAGTTGGGTAAGAATAAGATCCTATTAGCTATTTTATTATAGATGTATTTTATTACAATCCAATGAAAACGACTTCTATTTATACTAAAAAATACTATTCTCGTAGCCTCCGCACCTTAAATCAAGTAATGCAAGTAATCAAGATGCAATTGGGCGGAGCCTATGCGAGTACTATTTTCCAGTATAAGTAGGTAGTATATGCGTAATTTTTATGTTTAGGTTTTAGGTTCCCATGTTTAAATATCCTACTTATTGTCCATATTTATTCGCTTTTGGAGAATTGAGATACAATTGATTTATTTTATCCTGCCTAAATTCCGCCTATGGTTTATTGCGGTTTTAGGGTCACTTACCGGAAATCGTGCTATCACTATGATAAAAATATATTATATATACTTAAAAGCTGAAGTAAAAAAATGTAAATTTGCAATTACAGGACACATAAAACGGTTTACTTCTCTGGCGTGGACTAGTTTGTGAACAAGGGTTTAACAGGAAAATAGCAGATTTCATTTCTATTTTTGGAATTTGTTACAGTCTGTTTGAAATAGACGCATTGAATAGGAGATTCCAATAATGACTGAATATACAGGGTGATGAATTTGAAAACCTAAAGTTACTAATAATATAAGAGAAACGGCAAATCTGGCAACATTGCAAATATCAAGTCTGGAATCTCCGTATCCCAAAATAGGTGTACCTCAAATTTTGTACAATTAGGACTAGCAATTTACGAGATAATTGGCCGTTTCCGGACTTTTGGGACACTATGTATAAATGTTTTTATCATAAAATTAGCCGGAAAGGAGATATTATCAAAAACCTGCTATTGTGCGCCATTTTTCCAATATGGTTACACGAGCGGCAAAGATACGAAGTGGAAAGGTTCAAATACGGAAAGAGCACATCGAAATCTATAAAACTCCCTCAAAACTTTCCAGGTGAAGCTTCAAAATGACTGTATTATTACCACTGTAGGAATTTTATACTTTCTTTGACACTATGTAATTTACTGAACACATTTATTTATAATTAACGTTCCTCTCTTACATATTCATCTTAGATTGTAGTTTTTAATCATTTTCTTATATTTAAAAGACCCAATGTAGCCTTAATAAATTACCCTTTCTAAAGACTGAAATATACTACCCACAATGTTTTCAAGACATTTTGTGAAACTAACAAATGATCTACAACTTAGATTTTACTTTGACACAAGAATTTCATTAACATTTTAATGCTCAAACAGTGTGGTCACTATTAGTCACACTACCAAGGATGCAATTAAAAATAGACAGGGTGTATAATAAAAGTACAGTATCAGAGACAGTAACTGTACATACTCCTACCTCGTTTGTGGCTCACATGAGAAATATTGAAAAAAGTGGTTATTAATATATTGGGGAAAATTTGAAGTTTGACCGAATTTTCTTTCTATATCTCTATATATAAGTGGAATTGGGGTTGACCTTGAAATATTTTATTTTGTCTTGGTGATATTGAGGAGACTGAAGAGCAGTATTTGGATGCGATGTTGCGGAAATCAATAATAATGGGGATATTTAGATTGAGTGACTGATTTGTGACCTTTGTCTGAAGGTGTTTGATTTGTTCCATCAGGATTGCTATGCTGCCAGAAAATTGAGATGTGTCGAAGGGTTCTTCCGGGGATGGATGTTTGCTTTTGGAGGTATGAACAAAAAATAGTGGAAGGTGCCAAAACCATATGGCCAATTCTTAATAAAACACCTTGTATATTAGTGAAGAATGGGAGCATACTTTTCAATGATATTCCGCATGGGAGCCTCAATACAGCTCCTCAGACTCACCCTGTATAATATGAATAATAATATATTTAAGACTTAGACAGTGTTCGAATAATATTTAGTAATAATCAAGTTCTTACCTTTGGAAATACTTTGTCCAAGACATCTACACTGGAATCCAAACCTTGACTCAAAACAGTTGATCCCAAGTTGCTGAAATTTCCTCCCAAAAACTGATCTGTTATAAAAAACTGTAGCACGACGTGAAGCAAATTAATGATTTCGCATAATATTAATTTCATCGCCCAATATTTGTTAACATAAATGCCTTCCACGAACAATTGCCTTACTTGATTAATTTTCGCTTCCCTGAAAAAATATAATATTAAATACTACTTTTCTTGATGGTTGATGCGACTGAAAATGGAAATTTAAAAAAAATCCTTTTTTAGATGTAAATTTATGTCCATCTATAGCCAAATTCCAAAAGCGTATTTAATATGAGTTTAAGAATGAATCTTGACAATAGAATATACCCTAAACTCGTCCTGATACGGGGTGAAGCTACCTGCCCGACGCAGAAATGGAAAAAATTGAATGTTCACGATAATATTTTAATATTACTTGGATTGGTTTTGGAAGATTTATTACTCTGCCGCATTTATGAATAAACTTTAACCTAATTTACCTTTATTCAAAAGTTTCTTTTAGGGGAGCTAGCGTTTTTTGAAGATGACGCTGTCACGTTGTTTCCCCGAAAACGGTGTGTAGAAGCGAATTTGCCAAAAAACTGATACACAAAAAATGTAACCAAATTTACCCATTGCCCCTCCCACGTTGAACGCTTGTGTTGGCAATAAAAAACAATTTCTCACAGCGGGTTATGTAATACATATACAGGGTGTCCTATTAAAAAAAACTAATTACGTCATTTTTTGTTTAATCATCACCAATTACCAATGTTATTAATTTTCAGTTGGAAATAGGCTCTCTCGAGGAAAAACTTTTCAAAATTTAAGACTTATTGGATGGAACCGCATGTTTCTGTAATGTTTTTGTTATTTATTTAAATAGTTTTTACTTGTGGGATAAAATTATACACACTATGGCTAGTTGCTATCTATCGATTTATTTATTAAACTTAATTTATATACACACTATACTTAATGTCTACTAATTTATTTACACCCCTTGAATATTACACTATTTATCTTCACTATTTCATTCACTGTCCGATTACTAAGAACTTCTTTAAACTGTCTGTGAACTAACTGTATATATAGTCTTTATCAGTTCTGGAAAGTTCTTGTATTTTCCGCGCTCGTCCTATGCGTAAACAAAGCGAAACTCGAAAAGGGCGCATTCGCCAAAATTTATAGTAGAGAGACAGGGCCGGCTTTGAGTTGGTGACCTCGCAACATTTCTATCTTATTTTGTTTAGAAAATAATCACGTTTGCGACACCCCGTATTTAATGTACTTACCTTTCTAATTTTGTAGGAATTTTATCGCTGCCAACTTTTATTTCTTTTTCTTGTAAAGAAAATGCAGACAGTTTCAAACTATCTACTAAAAATCTTAATCGGCCACCTGAAACAAGCAAAAAACAAATGTAAATTCACTCATCTTTCATCGTAGAACGAGTCCCTTGACTAATGGAATAAAAGGAGGGAACGCCAATTTTTCATTAAAAAAATTTATATCCCGAAAAGTATACATTTTAGCTATAGGATATTCTACACAAAGTTACTTTAACATTTAAAATAGAATACGAAAAGTTAATAATAGATAGCTTGTCAAATTCAGGATGCGTAATGGACAGCGGCTCAATTCATCAGTTGTTAGAGGTAAATCGACGAGTAAATATTGCTGAGTACCATCAGTGAAAATATAGTTGAGTTGAACTGTGTTTTATCAATATTAAGTCAATAATTATAAATGACTTTTAATTCCAAGCAAAAAGCAAAGTTTTAAGGAGCTAAACTAGGGAAGTGGTAGCAAACTACCTTTTTATCAAAGGGGGACACTTTTTTCCGGTATTTTTGACTTCGCTACTTTCACCCCCTAGGCATCACATGACAAGAGGTGTTCATATGCTTATTGGATGAATTACTTGAATGATGCAAATGCGATGATCCATATTCTGATGAAGAGCAGTCCCTGTTATTCTGAACAGATCTCAAGTACGTGAGTGAAGCCTTCGAAGTTAATGGTCCATTTCGGGAAGATAATTTTACCAAATGCTGACTTGGTTTAGCAGTTAAAACCTCCTTTTGGAGGTGATCCGCAGGACTCCTCAAATACCCCTCAACTGATTATATCAACCCTTTAACAAACTTCACCGAAAACTAGCCCTCGAAAACGATTCTATATTCACTTACCGAGGGTTTTTTTTAAACGAACTTTCTCACCCAAACGTCATATAAAAATTACTGTCACTTCCTTAATAATCTCGCCATCTTTCTACACTTAAAATTAAGTAATGATAAACATGTCAATCTATTTTGAAATGTCATTCATAAAATCATATTTTCTTATATTAATAAATAAAATGATTTTATAATTTTATCTAATTTGATCTATAAATCTTTTTATCAATTCACGATTTGAAAATATAAAAATAACATTTTTGTCATTTAATTAATTAAATACCCTTTTAAATAATTCATCCCTTAAATAACCATTGAAACAATGTAAAATAATACTTGCCTTCTAATTTTTTCCATAACAGATGCGTTAAATAAAACATTAATCCTTGAAAAAATAAAACAAATGGTACCCATTGATAATACGCATGATGAACAACGGGTTCATCAGAATCGATACCGAAAGGTCCAACCCCTGGATGGGCCAAATTACCAGTATCTAGTAATCTGGAATCCATTTCTTTTATCTAAAAATAAAAACAATAATTTTATTAATTATTCATTCTAATTGTCCAGGAGCCTTGTTAAAACCCCTTGGGGTCGAGATCGGTTTCCCAGGGGTTGACGTTAACGAAAACTGATTTTGGGGGTCAAAAAAATCAAATAAACTTCTCCTTTATAAAAAAAATTTAAGCAGAAAAGAATATTCAAAGTTTCCTCATTTGTCAAAATTACCAGAAATGCTTCAAGACGATGCTATTTTATCATATCTCACTCACTTGGACGCATTGCACTAGGAATTTACTAAAAGGTATGAGGATCTTTTAAATTTACAAATTCCTCAATTGATAATAAATCCGTACAATAAAACAGCCATGGAAGAAGCCAATGTGATAATAGGTTCGTTCCAACTGGCGATGGAACCGTTCTGGGTATGGTTCGCGCAAGTGCTGTATTTCCTTCGCGTTCCAACTGATTATAGGGAACTGATTATTGGGACGCTACAAAAACTACCTTCTGGGAGGGGTGATAAAGTTGATTTGTCCATCCCCAATTCGAATTTGCGCACTATACAGTAATCTATATGATTCCAGAACGGTTCCTAAGAGCCAGTTAGAACAAACCTAATGCAAGAAGGGTTTATCACCATCAGCACAGTCGAGGAGCTTAAGCAGAAGTTCTGGTTGCAGCACAACATTGTAACACAGTTTCCTGCTTTGTGAAACATTGCTGGCAAATACCTAATAGCTTTAGATTTAAGGCTGCAGCTCACCAATATTGAACCAGTTTTAGCTAGACTGGTAGAAATTCACCAGGTTCATCCATTGCTCTGAATTCTTTATTTTTTCGATCTGTACTTTGCGATTTTGAAAAAATAATTACCAAAATAATTGTCAGCTTGGTCAGAAACGATCAAGTTGACAAAAATGAATTTTAAGATGTACAGGTTACGTAATAACGAGTGTATTTTTTTATTTCTTTAACAACCTCACTACTTCCATGTTGGGAAACTACTGAACCAGAGTGAACGTACTCACAGAGTGGGGAGTCAGTCTCTGCTGCAGCGTTGCCAGTTTAGAATGTTTGGTACTTTCTAAGTAATAAATAACTTATTTTGCATTTGATTTTTAACACCGGATAACGGTGTATTTAGTGGGAGAAAATCGAGATTGGTAATATTGAAAAATAAGTGAGATCAACACAAATAAGAATAAAATAATGGAGTTCAAGAAAAAATTTTGATAAATTACAATCTGCAATAAATAAAATCCGTACACTGCTTTCGATTTAACAATAATTATTGGTATTTAACATTGTTGCCGCTTGAAATGCCGTTGAAAATTTTAAAACAACGATAGACAAAAATTAGGAATAATTTTTACAGATAAGTTGGCAACACAACAGTTAAAATAAATAGGAGGGGACTGAATACACGCCCAACTGTTTTGGTAGAGGGGACGAATGATCGTTGGGCTAACAAGTCTTCTCTCTCTTTCTCGTAGTTTTGCTCATATTTTCCTTGTCGTACTTGTATAAGTCGCTGCGTACGAAAGGGACTTTCGCAATCTGTATATCTGTTGCTTTGCATACCTACATTGATTTTAATATAATGTTACCAATAATCCAGGCAATAAAGACCATATAAGGACCTTAGCTTGCAAAATTCATGGTAGTTCTGGAAATATGCTTATATTATGTTTTTTGGGTCGCTGAACCCAAATTTTCAACTTCTCACCAAAAATTCCTTCCTCAACCCCCCCAAATGTTGAAAAAAAAGAAAAAAATATCGTTTTTTTGGAATTTTTTTTTATTTTGCATATTTTAGAAAAAAAAACTACCTGGAAATTCGGAAAGCAGACAAAATTTGCGACAAAATTTTTTTTAAACATTTTGACGTAAGATAGACGTAGAGGGCGCTAAGGTGATTTGAAGCATGCTCATTAGCGACTAAGGGTATTATACGCCGAGCTACAGTATTCGCCAGCTAACTTGATGTCCCAGAAATTACCAACTAAGAGAGACAGAGTAATAGTGCCCTGCCTACTCGGCCGCTCTTGGTGGTAAAATTTTGACAAACGCCAATTGCATCGAACCTTATCAGGAGTTAAGATTTTCAGTAGCGTAGCGTCACACAGTTATTGTTTCTGCTTTGTACAATAAATATTTTGTTCATTTTTTTCACAATTTGGGGGGGTTGCTGGGTGAATTTTTGGTGGGAAGTTGAAAATTCGGATTCAGCGACCCGGAAAACATAAAACAAGCTGGATATCCAGAACTACCATGAATTTTGCAAGCTAAAATTCTGTATTCCCTGGACTACAATAGAAGCGAAAATAACAGCAAATTTCACTAAACGAATTAATGACCTATTTGATCCACTCAATTCTTCCCATTTAAATAATAATTATAATGCTTTTTTTTATGGGCACCCAAAAGCATATTAAATTTTTGGAGGAAATTTAAATTTCGCTACAAAGTTTTAAAATAATTAATTACGAGGGTAAATGAGTTACAAACCGAATGAAATTTATATCTGGATGGAATTCTAAAATTCTAGTGAAGTAGTTAATATTCGATGGCTACTTACCAAAAGAAAATATGTATTTAAAAAAAAAAGTTTTCTAACTAGGTACGTTTTTACCGACCCCCGTAACAAACGTCAACCTATGAAAGTACGACCCTCGTAAATAGGAGGCACGTGCTAATCTACGATTGTCTCACTGGCGACAGCGGCTTTACTTTATAACATCGACATAAAAGACCCAAAGGGTGAGTTGGACTACTAGTCTTGTTAGTGTACGGTGGTAAAGAGCGTGAGGACCTCAGCAAACACCCCCTCAAATTTTCGTTAACTTTGGAATTGAGTCCATGGCTCCTGGACTATAAGTAGAATTGATTCACGTGTCATCCTTAGAAATTTTTAAATTAATATCATATTTATGCAATCAAGACATCAATGAAAGCCCCGAGAAGCATAATAGTTAGTAACGATAACCGATTTTTAAATTTCGGGTACGCTTTTGTAAAAACGAGCTTTATTTCCAAGCACTTAGAGAGCTTATGGAAACAGTTTAACAATAATTTTACAAATATGAATTATTACAGTTTCCTGTAAAATTGTCGTATTTAGTAAAGCGTTTTACCAATAGATATCGAAGAATAAAAATATATTATTCCAACGCTTTGACAAAGTTTTGACGATAACATATACCTTGTACTGATGAGGCGCAATACGCCGAAACCGGTCTACAAGTTATGTTGTCCCTTCTAGTTGCAAACCAGAATGGTTGGTTTAAATCTTGTAGATTTACCAACCCCGTTTGACTTAGAAGTGTAATTCAATGTCTGTCGGAGCATGTAGCCCGGGAAGTAGTTGTTTCTTCTTCGTTGAACGGTCACTGTTTTTGGAAAGATTATTTTTCAAAACTTTGTCAAAGCGTTGGAATAATATATTTTTATTCTTCGATATCTATTAATAATTTTACAACATGCAAATTGGTTTTAGTACACATTAATTCAAATCAAGTGTTGAAATGCCATTTTTGTGTGTGTCAAATTAACATGCAAAGTTTCATGCTGTATCATAATCTTTCTAACCTCAAACATAAGTTCCATATGATTTTTAGATACATTCACGTAAGGCTGTAATAAAATAATAATTAAATAAACATCCTAATAAATACCTAAAGCACTTGTCTTATTATTACAGTATTATATTTTTACTGTTACAGTAAAAGTAAAAACAAGTGCTTTCAGTAAAATTATCCAAAAATAGTCCATGGTTAACAACAATAACTACAGGAGAAATAAATTATTACATTCAATAATTAATAAATAATAGACGTCAGAAAGAAGAATCTTTAAAATGTTTAAAATGCTGAAAAATGTATCCAAAATTGTTATAATAAACAGGTTATCAATTTGAAAAAAATTGTTGGGGGACGCTACAGGAAATGAGAAGAAAAACGGGAGTATTTTAAGCTTGTAGCTGCCATATTTCATACTGAATAGTTTTCAAGAATTGGACTGTTAAAACGTTGGGGGAATGGGATCCAAATACCATTACCAGACTTGGAAAGAATGCCATTCAATGGTACACAGACGGCTCAAAAGCAATAGAAGGAACTGGGATATGAGTGTACGGGCCAGGAACCAAACTCTCTGAAAGCTTGGGAAGAACTCCAAGTATCTTTCAAGCGGAAATTCACGCCATAAGAAAGTGTGCCCAGTTCAATATTGATGAAGGATATAGAAGGCAAAGGATTATTATAATGTCGGATAGCCATTAAAGCAGTGAGCTCTTGTATAATCAGTTCCAAAATGGTGTGGGAATGCCTAGGAAAACTCAATGAACTAGGCGAGAACAATTTAGTAACCTTACTGTGGATTCCAGGACACACTGGAATAGAAGGAAATGAAATATCAGAAGAACTAGTAATGAGGGGACTGCAATACCCTTTTGGGGGCCGGAACCCTTGTGCGGTATCAGCTCCACTGTAATATTGGAAGAAATAGGCAAAGCCGAAAAAAAGAGAAGATCTGACCATTGGAAAGATCTAGTAGGGCTTAGACAATCAAAGAATGTTGTTGGTTGGTCTGTTGAGATCAAATGGATGCATAAGTCAAAGTAAAACTGCTCTAAGATTGTTAACAGGGATCCTAACGGGACATTTTCGCCTAAAAGGGCACCTGAAAAAGCGCAAAATAGTGGAGAAAGAAGAATGTAGATTCTCTGGCATGGAAGAAGAAACCTCCATCCACATACTTGCGAATTGCATTCAGAATCCTAGGGCACAGCATCTAGGAGATTACTGAGGGACACTCGATATAATTAAAAAGGAAAACCAAAAAAAACTGATTGTATTTAAACAAAACTTGTGGTAGTTTATGACATATTATCTCAAGCAATGATCTGAGTAGTCAGTTTGAGCTGAAATTGCAATTTGTGTTAAGTCTAGCCAATATACACTAGCCCTATTTTAATTTTTTACTTAAACACCAATTTGCTGAAATTCTATGTACAAATAGCATACCACCACCATATTAAATTAGATTAAACTAAACCATAAAATTTTAAACAAACCCCATTCTACTTCTTTTTGCATCTCGGTAGACCGTGTTAGAATCTTCTTCTGATCGCACGAAAAAATTTTAGGTTAAGTATTAAATGTTGCGTTACCACTTCTAACGAAACATGATGTATGTATGTATACTGAGGTAAAATTCACTGAGACCTAAGATAGGTATTGTGCCTTTCTTCTACTCAGTTCCTGAGGAAAGTCTCCTATTTCCCGAAGGATTTTTAGGATATCCGCAGGCTCCAGTTTAGGTAAGTCTATTCAATAGTATCATTGTTGTGTCATAGAATTCTGTATTGCTATGCAAGTAGGAGGTTTCTTTCATTCCAACTAGTTTGAGTCCAAATAGATTGCAGTATCTTGTTAGGATACATGTCAAAACTCTTCGTGGAGTCTTACTCCGGCTTAGGTATACCTAAGTAAGACGATAGGCTAATCCTACTACTCCACGCCATAGTTCCATGAGTGTTGCTTGGTCTCACTATAGCTTTGTATATCCAGGTTATAACCATTTGAGCAAAAATAAGTTGAATGGAATTCACTTTAACTTCCTCATACAATTCTAAACATTTTTCAAATTTTGTACTTACCACTGTAAAAGTAGTTGTAAAAAAACAAAATGTGTTCATAACATGTTCCGGAACACCCTTATCGGAGATACATCTAATATGTTCTCCTATATAATGTCTTGATGTAACTAATATGGAGCCTACTAGGAAAAATATTACTGTAGCTTTGTAATGCAATTTAAATATCCAATTATCGATAATATATTGTTGAGGTTTGATCTTAAAGGAATTCTTCAATTCCCCGAAAGTCTTCACTAAACTCATATTTTCGTCGGGGCTGGGCTGGAACAAAAATAAAATAAAAATAAAATGCTGGTTTAAGTAGTTACTTTAGTGTATTTTTAGTCTGGTCTATCGATTTTTTCTCAAATTTATTTATATCGCAAACTCCTTCTAACAGGGTATACGGAAGGCTCCAAGGCAGAAGTAGATGTAGGAGCTGGAATTGTAGGATTAAAACAAAGGATAGTTATTCCAATCTAAGGTCGTCACAACTTTCCAAGCGGAAGTAACGGTTAGAAATAGACATTTATTGTCAAAAACTGTCCAAAAAGTGTTAAAAATTGTCACTAATTTTGAAAAACAGTCAAAATGGTCAATAATTGTTAAAATTTTGAAAAATGGTCGAAAATAGTCAACATTTTTTAAAAATCGTTAAAAACTGTCAAAATATTTGAAAACTTGTCAAAAATAGTCAAAAATTCTCAAAATTGATCAAAAATTGTCGAAAAATGTTCAATAATTGTCAAAAATCGTTAAAAAATGTCAAAATATTTGAAAAATTGTCAAAAATGTTCAAAAATTCTCAAAATTGATCATTAATTGTCAAAAATGGTAAAAAATTCTCAAAATTGTTCAATAATTGTCAAAAATGGTCAATAATTGTCGAAAAATGGTCAATACTTGTCAAAAATCGTTAAAAACTGTCAAAATATTTGAAAAATTGTCAAAAATGTTCAGAAATTCTCAAAATTGATCATTAATTGTCAAAAATGGTCAATAATTGTCGAAAAATGGTCAATAATTGTCAAAAATCGTTAAAAACTGTCAAAATATTCGAAAAATTGTCAAAAATTTTCAAAATTGATCATTAATTGTCAAAAATGGTCAATAATAGTCAATAATTGTGAAAATTTTGAAAAATGGTCAAAAATTGTCAAGTGTCAAAATTTTGAAAAAATGGTCAAAAATGATTTAAAATGGTCTAATATGGTCAAAATTTTTGAAAGATTTGCAAAAACTCGAAAATGGACAATTATTGTCAAAAATGGTCAAAATTCTGAAAAATAGTTGATAATTGTCAAAAATTGTCAAGTTTTTTGAAAAATTGTCAAAAATTTGGAAAAATGGTCTATAATTGTCAAAAATTTTGAAAAAATGGTCAAAAATTAGCAAAAATTGTTAAAAATTGTCAATTATTGTTAAAAACTGTCAATTATTGTTAAAAACTGACAAAATGGACATTTATTGTCAAAAACTGTCCAAAATGGTTAAAAATTGTCATTATTTTGAAAAATGGTCAAATATTGTCAATAATTTTGGGAAAATTGTCAAAAATGTTCAAAAATTCTCAAAATTGATCAATAATTGTCAAAAATGGATAGTTATGGATAGTTATTCCAATCTAAGGACGTCACAACTTTCCAAGCGGAAGTAACGGTGATTCGCCACTACCACCTAACCTAACCCAACCTAACCAATGGCAATTCTATTTGCTTTTAAATTTTTTTTTATTTAACTCACCTAAAAGTATCAATAAAATATTCATCCAATAAAAACTGTTTACTTTCGTTGTTCTCGTCTAGTTAATGCACTAAATTGTATACATCTAAATACGACTATCTTATATAAAACTACTTGATATTGGAAAAATATTGATATTAATACTAAATGTCTTTCTCAATTAGTTAGTTGTGACTAATAACCTTATTTTTTTCAACGACACTTATACACTGATTGTATATTAATGACAATAATGACGTATATATGAAATTGGTAATTGCTGGACTATCGATAATTTATTTTCACGAATTACCTAGATAGTGATAATTAGATCACAATTTTTGAAATTAGATTGCACAAATTTATAGTAAACATCAATGAATAAGAGTGATACTGAGTGGGACATTTTATAAACATCATAATTCTGATTAAAACTTATTAAAATACGTGATCTAAATATTAGGTATATTGTTGTAGTAAAATCTTTATATATTATTTATAAAAATTTCGTGTCATAGTGTTAAGCAAAATCAAAATCAAAATTTTTGAAAAATTGTCCAAAATGGTCTAAAATGGTCCTAAATTTTGAAAAATTATCAAAACCTTTCAAAAATGGACAATTATTGTCAAAATTCTGAAAAATACTTGATAATTGTCAAAAATTGTTGAGTTTTTTGAAAAATAGTTGATAATTATCAAAAATTGTTGAGTTTTTTGAAAAATGGTCAAAAATATTAAAAAATTTGGAAAAATGGTCTATAATTGTCAACAATTGTCAATAATAGACACTTATTGTCAAAAACTGTCCAAAAAGTGTTAAAAATTGTCACTAATTTTGAAAAACAGTCAAAATGGTCAATAATTGTTAAAATTTTGAAAAATGGTCAAAAATAGTCAACATTTTTTAAAAATCGTTAACTGTCAAAATATTTGAAAACTTGTCAAAAATGTTCAAAAATTCTCAAAATTGATCATTCAAAAATCGTTAAAAACTGTCAAAATATTTGAAAAATTGTCAAAAATGTTCAAAAACTCTCAAAATTGATCATTAATTGTCAAAAATGGTCAATAATTGTGAAAATTTTGAAAAATGGTCAAAAATTGTCAATTGTTAAAATTTTGAAAGAATGGTCAAAATTTTGGAAAAATTGTCAAAAATGATTTAAAACGGTCTAATATGCTCAAATGTTTTGAAAAATTTTCAAAAACTATCAAAAATGGACAATTATTGTCAAAAATTGTCAAAATCCTGGAAAATAGTTGATAGTTGTCAAAAATTGTTGAGTTTTTTGAAAAATGGTCAAAAATAGTAAAAAATTTGGAAAAATGGTCTATAATTGTCAACAATTGTCAAAAATTTTGAAAAAATGGTCAAAAATTGTTAGAAATTGTCAATTATTGTTAAAACTGTCAAAAATAGACATTTATTGTCAAAAACTGCCCAAAAAGTGTTAAAAATTGTCACTAATTTTGAAAAATAGTCAAAATGGTCAATAATTGTTAAAATTTTGAAAAATGGTCAAAAATAGTCAACATTTTTTAAAAATCGTCAAAAACTATCAAAATATTTGAAAACTTGTCAAAAATAGTCAAAAATTCTCAAAATGGATCAATAATTGTCAAAAATGGTCAATAATTGTCGAAAAATGGTCAATGATTGTCAAAAATCGTTAAAAACTGTCAAAATATTTGAAAACTTATCAAAAATAGTCAAAAGTTCTCAAAATTGATCAATAATTGTCAAAAATGGTCAATAATTGTCAAAAATCGTTAAAAACTGTAAAAATATTTGAAAAATTGTCAAAAATGTTCAAAAATTCTCAAAATTGATCATTAATTGTCAAAAATGGTCAAAAATTCTCAAAATTGATCAATAATTGTCAAAAATGGTCAATAATTGTCGAAAAATGGTCAATACTTGTCAAAAATCGTTAAAAACTGTCAAAATATTTGAAAAATTATCAAAAATGTTCAAAAATTCTCAAAATTGATCATTAATTGTCAAAAATGGTCAATAATTGTCGAAAAATGGTCAATAATTGTCAAAAATTGTTAAAAACTGTCAAAATATTTGAAAAATTGTCAAAAATGTTCAAAAATTCTCAAAATTGATCATTAATTGTCAAAAATGGTGAATAATAGTCAATAATTGTAAAAATTTTGAAAAATGTTCAAAAATTGTCAATTGTCAAAATTTTGAAAAAATGGTCAAAATTTTTGAAAAATTGTCAAAAATGATTTAAAACGGTCTAATATGTTCAAATGTTTTGAAAGATTTTCAAAAACTGTCAAAAATGGACAATTATTGTCAAAAATTGTCAAAATTCTGAAAAATAGTTGATAATTGTCAAAAATTGTTGAGTTTTCGGAAAAATGGTCAAAAATAGTAAAAAATTTGGAAAAACGGTCTATAATTGTCAACAATTGTCAATAATTGTCAATAATTGTCAATAATTGTCAATAATTGTCAATAATTGTCAATAATTGTCAATAATTGTCAATAATTGTCAATAATTGTCAATAATTGTCAAAAATTTTGAAAAAATGGTCAAAAATTGTTAGAAATTATCAATTATTGTTAAAAACTGTCAAAAATAGACATTTATTGTCAAAAACTGCCCAAAAAGTGTTAAAAATTGTCACTAATTTTGAAAAACAGTCAAAATAGTCAATAATTGTTAAAATTTTGAAAAATGGTCAAAAGTAGTCAACATTTTTTAAAAATCGTCAAAAACTATCAAAATATTTGAAAACTTGTCAAAAATAGTCAAAAATTCTCAAAATGGATCAATAATTGTCAAAAATGGTCAATAATTGTCGAAAAATGGTCAATGATTGTCAAAAATCGTTAAAAACTGTCAAAATATTTGAAAACTTATCAAAAATAGTCAAAAGTTCTCAAAATTGATCAATAATTGTCAAAAATGGTCAAATATTGTCGAAAAATGGTCAATAATTGTCAAAAATCGTTAAAAACTGTAAAAATATTTGAAAAATTGTCAAAAATGTTCAAAAATTCTCAAAATTGATCATTAATTGTCAAAAATGGTCAAAAATTCTCAAAATTGATCAATAATTGTCAAAAATGGTCAATAATTGTCGAAAAATGGCCAATACTTGTCAAAAATCGTTAAAAACTGTCAAAATATTTGGAAAATTGTCAAAAATTCTCAAAATTGATCATTAATTGTCAAAAATGGTCAATAATTGTCGAAAAATGGTCAATAATTGTCAAAAATGTCTAAAAATTCTCAAAATTGATCATTAATTGTCAATTGTCAAAATTTTGAAAAAATGGTCAAAATTTTTGAAAAATTGTCAAAAATGATTTAAAACGGTATAATATGTTCAAAATTTTTGAAAAAATTTCAAAAACTGTCAAAAATGGACAATTATTGTCAAAAATTGACAAAATTCTGAAAAACAGTTGATAATTTTCAAAAATTGTCAAGTTTTTTGAAAAATTGTCAAGTTTTTTGAAAAATTGTCAAGTTTTTTGAAAAACTGTGAAGTTTTTTGAAAAATTGTCAAAAATTTGGAAAAATGTCTATAATTGTCTTACACTAAGTCCTGTATCATTTATCACCTAAATACTGATATTAATGATAAGAAATTAACAACTTTTTCCTAAAAAAAATTAATATTAAAACTATACCTATGTGCAATAAATCAAAATAATTTAAGCAATAATTTCTAAAAGATTTTTTATCTTTTATTTTGAAATATCTATTTTTAATCTAAAGAAAAAGTTGTTTTTAGTATCGATAAATAATTATAATTTGATGGCTAAAATAAATACATATTAAAGGTTTTATTTGTTACAAGATGTTATTAATAATCACATAGTATGTGAACAGATAGCGTAACAGGTAAAGGAGTACATACATTATTCCTTTTTGACCTGTGCACGTTGGAGGTTCGCGTTTCCCAGCGCCGATATTATTTTCTTCAACAAATTAAAGAAGTATAAAACTATAATATTTATTTCGTATATTTTTTCAAGGATTTGAAGTGTTAAAAATAAAATATGTTGTTGCATATAAGTTCTAATTTAGGGTATACCTATCATGGATGGCACAGACGACGTTATGAAGTAGACTGTGTAATTGGAGTTGTATAAGTCTTTTTATATGTTATTAAACAATCTCAGTTACACATTTTTTTTAAACAACTCGATTTTGTTTAACTACTTTTTTCATCCAGCAATAGAGCAGTAAGGTATAAGGTACCTATCACATATTAGCTCGTTAAGGTAATTCTATTCGTCTATCCATAGCATTGAGAAGAAAAGTATGACTAAAATAAGGTGTACCTACACCACTTAAATGACCCAATTAATTCATTAATTATATATATATTTTTTATATCTGTATATTGATAGGTATGTGTTACTATTTTTTATATATATGCAAATAATTTGGTTCAGAAAATAATTTGTTTTCACACTGGGATAAAAATTTTTAGAAAAGTTGGAAAAAATAAATCAATTTAATCCATCATATAGGTATATTATCAATCAAACCAACCAAAAATACTATAAAAAACTTTACTTTCAATTAGATGTAAGTATATAATTCATAGATAAGTATGAAAATTAAATATGACAACACCGTAATTCATAATGAAACAATTTAATTTATAAATTATACAGAGTGTCCAGAAACTCTCCTGCCAAACGGAAACTGCAGTTACTAGAGGTGATGTTAAGTCGATTTAGCTCAAATTACCTTTTGCTTACAGTTATCACTGGCCCCTCTGTTTTTAAGAAGTATTTTATTCACATTTTACAGAAAAGTAAGGTTTGCAGAGATTTCCAATGGTTGACAATGATATTTTCCAGTTTTGAAAACATTAATAATTGTCATAATATATGGAAGGAAAGATCTCTGCCATGACATTTGACGATGTTTGTTTTTGTAAACACTTACATAACTGTTGGCATAAATTTCCAATATAAATCTAATATTTATCCAAAACGAAAACCTGATTACATTCTCGCGAGAAATGTTTATCTGCGCATGATCACTCAAAGCATTTAAAGCCATATCTGTACTAAACGACTGCTTCTTAATATCGCTTTGACAGCCCATATTATTGAACATCAAATGTAATAAAATGCTAAAACTTATAAGTTTTAAAAACTCTTTTGGTGCCAATTATGGCTCTTGTGGCCTACAGGTTGAATTGCTTATAAGCTATAAAATCTACTTCAAGGCCAAACCGCGCGCTCCTTTTAGGCAGCGATTACGTAATGAATGTTATATGTAGAAGCTTTAGTGGACGGATTTAATTGCCTATTAACTTCAATAGTGACACAAAAATCGATTTTAAATCTACTTAAATGCTTATTGTGTTACTTGGGGTCCCACAAACACAGATAATTTTGAAATAATATATTCAAAAAATCAATAACCTGCTTCCAAGACGACTTCGACATTTTTCTACTAAATGCACAAATAAAAACAACAGTATACGTATAAACAACAGACCACGTATTTGTCTACTCGACGCGGGCACACGACTGAGGTGGTCAGACTGCACATGGAAAAAACAGCTCTCAAGGATATTTATATCATTCCAAGCTTATAGTAGCGGCTTCCTTAATTCGCGGCTAGCAACCAGCCTAGTGTGACCCGTGCTTTAGTTGCCATACTCCTCCGAAACGGCTTAACCGATTTTGATTAAATTTTATATGTACACTTGGCAGGTCTGAGAATGGGTTGTTATCTATTTTCATACCCATAAGTGATAAGGGTGGTCCACCCCAAAAATTTTTATTTTATTTTTTGGACTAATTTTTTAATTTTTTTATCATGTGGCATCAGAAAATACATACAACCCTGAATTTTCTCCCTTTTACCATCAACCTCTATATTTTTAACAGCAATATTACATCTAATGAATGAGGAACAAAGAACCATTTAAGTACTACCGCATTATGCTCGCAGTTTCGGCAGGACAAGGTGGATTCTTTTTTTTTGGACGCACCAGGTGGTACTGGCAAAACATTCCTTATTTCGCTAATTCTCGCCGAAATACGATCAAATAATCGTCTGGCATTGCGGCAACTTTATTGGATGGAGGCAGAACAGCTCATTCAGTATTTAAGCTGCCACTGAATATTCAAAATAACCCAGATGCAGTGTGCAACATAGAAAAACAATCGTCCATGACCGCAGTGCTGAAACAGTCTAAAATTATAATCTGGGATGAATGCACAAACATTCACTTGAGGCGTTGAACAGAACATTGAAAGATCTTAAAAACAACGACAAACTATTTGGCGGTACTCTCTGTTACTTCTTTCAGGTGATTTTAGACAAACACTTCCTGTCATTCCACGCTCAACGTTTGCTCATGAGTGCCTGCCAGAAGCAGCAAATTTAGCAGCAAAAAATGTGGACGTCAACGAATTGAATCTCTCAAGATACAATAATTGTTGCCTGGGGACTTGGTGACATACAAATCGATTGATACACCGAATGACACCGAAGCTGTTGATTGTCCAACAGAGTTTTTAAACTCATTAGATTTACCAGGCATGCAACCGCATAATTTACAGTTAAAGGTTGGATCTCCGGTTATTTTGCTTCATAATTTTAACCCTTCCCGGTTGTGCAATGGCACGCGATTAGTTATTAAAAAATTAATGAAAAACATTGTTTAAATGTGTGAAAATATACTACTACCTCGGATTCCTATTATACCCACAGATGTGCCAATTCAATTTAAACGTTTTCAATTTCCAATTAGATTGGCATTTGCAATGACTATTAACAAATCTCAAGGCCAAACTTTGTCTGTTTGTGGCTAAGATTTGAGCACATCATGCTTTTCTCACGGGCAATTATACGTGGCGTGCTCTCGAGTGGGAAAATCAACAAGTTTGTTTGTGTTAGCTGAAGATGGGCGAACAAAAAATATTGTACGCTCCATTGCGTTAAGAGATTGATGTTGTCATTAATAAAATTATCATAAGTATCATATATGAATATAATTATCTATACAGAATAAATTTTAATGAATGAGAAAATATGAATGTTTAGTGTTTTGTTATTTTTATATTCCGTTATCGTTTACAGAGCTCCATGCTTTTTCCTCTCATACACCACATCCTCACATACTTTTACATTTATTCATTTCTTTCTACTAAAATAATCTATAAAAAGAATTTATATGGCAAAACAACGTTTGCCGGGTCAGCTAGTATATATTGTAATGTTTTATTTGTATTTTATATTTAATTTTTAAATTTTGAATTCCTATTACAATTTTTAATATTTGTATACTTGCCCTTTTTCCAGCTAGCTCAAATGAAAATCGGGAACAAGAAAACTCTTTAAGTTCTGGCGCTAGTAAATTATCTACACAGATATGTGACTTGAATCAATCCCTATTTTTAAAATTTATTAAGATTGTTCATGAACTTTTTATAAATTAAATCTTCCAATATATTATTTAAATAAATGTGCATTAATAAAATTTTGTGACGCCTATGGACAAACCTTCCTTATTATATTAAAATCACCCTGAAATAGGAAGCAGATGTCTCTGTCGATGTGTATGTTGAGTGTGGAGAGTTGCAAACAGTTCAGTTTTCAGCAAATCAATATCTATTGGCACAGATATAAAAAAATTTGTTGTTTATACCTAATAAAATGGAAATCAATTCAACAAAACAGTGTAATAATAATAATTGTGATTGCCTTTATATGATATTTACATGAATATCAATTCAAATTTAACTAATACTACAAAAGAAACGAGACAATTACACATATACAGTTACTTAACCTATAATTCAATGAAGAAAAATTTTAAATCTAAGGTGGGCTCTTGTTTAAGTTTTATCAAAGCCAATTATTAATTATTGTTACGCGAGCTACTGCAATAATATTCTCACTTAGTGCCCCCAGTGAAATCCCCGTATGAGACGACTATGGCTCCTCCGCCCAAACTTCGAGAAACATCCAGAACACCCGGGTGCATCCGCCAGAATATCGAGAATATCCAATGCACCCGCGAGAACGCCGAGACACTTCTAGAATTACGGCGCACGAGTATAAATAGGCCACGAGCATCGTTGCAGGCAATTAGTCAATCAGTCAGTGTTGATACCGAAGGAAAGTAATCGCTCCTCGATAAAGTGTTTATTAAGTGGCTCTCATATAAATTATAATTAGTGTGTTTAGTGTATTAGATAAATTATTAAATAAGGACTGAATTACATATAAATCTGTAAATATAAATTAATTGTAAATATAAATTAGAATAAACGTTACATTATTTAGAATGCAAATGCTTTTTATAAAATTTTAATTGGTACCCATGAATATGACTAACCTTTTTCGACATTAATTTGTCAAACTGGTTGGACGAGGATTTGCAAATTTGATGACGTAGACGGGATTGAACAGGAAGTTCATTAGTTCAAAATAAAAATGAAGATTTAAACAAATTAAATTGTTTTATTTCATCATTAGTTATTTAATTATAATATAAAAATAAATAAAGAAGAATGTCATCGCTGGAAAGCGATGAAGAAAACGATGTGATAATTGCTCGTGCAGCCTATTTCGTCGAGTCGAAAAAAGGAAAAGTAATGAAACTATATAGACGATGGTGGCAAAGAAGTTTATTTAAAAAAGCTCTATATATGGTGGAATTCCTTTGCTCATACATTTATACTTGGAGGACCAAAGTTTATTTCGTAATTTTAGCCATATAGCAGATTTTGGGAAGATATTGGTACTAGTAGAAACGATAATATCAAAACAAAATACAAATTTATCGGAAGTGTATTTCATGTAGAGAAAGATTGGCTTTTGGTTTTGACAGATTTGTGCTTATATCTTCTAACGCGTCTTTTTTTAGATTTGTCTTTTTATAGTCATTAAGGTCGAAACTCACTTATCAGCTCCTCATAGGAACAGCGACTGATCATCACCAGCAGATTTTATTTCTTATGTGTGTTTAAATGTAAGCGCGCCTACCTAACAGCATCAGCTCAGCACCGAGAAGACACGTCAACGCCTCAACCACAACACATTTCTCAGAGAGAAATGGAGCCTATAGTCGGGTATCGCGGCGGTGCTGATCCCGTGGCGATGCGTTAAGTGAACCCATACAAAACCGTCTAGTTGACCACTCGACGGTACTGTGACGGTGCTGTGCTGTCAAGTGAGTTTCGGCCTTTATGCTTGGGATTCGACAAATTCTCATGTTGGCGATATTCTTCCATCAGCCAAACAATATCTTCCTCTGACCATTCCAAGTTTATTATTTTACTAATAAAAAAATTCGGCTTATATTTTGTCACAAGATTATTATTACTGCTTTATAATAAAACCGTTCTCCCGAAAGCACTAATAAATTGTTGCGAAAACTGCTTATTAGAATTGTTAATACTGATGTAAATATATTGTTATCTGTTTTTAACTGTCAAATTAAAAAAATATATGTTTATTTTATGGTTATCAAATTGCATTTTCACAATCTCCAAATAACTTGTCATTGACATTCTAAAGTATTTGTAACTAATCCGTTCGAAAAATTAGTGGGTAGGTAAAGAACATTTCACAATATTTCGTTGACTCGGCATATGGCTTTAAGAATTTAATAATAAAATTAATAATTCAATAATAAAAAAGTATAAATCCCTCGTTGTACCGGGTGATCCATATCTCGGAAACCGTTTGTCCTAGAGTTTTGGGAAAACATTTTTATGAGAAAATCGGCCCTAAAAAAATGTTTTTGAGTCATAGTTTTTCGCTAGGTGGCGCAGTTTATCACTTACAAAATATATTTGGATTTTTTACAAAATATTCCTCAATTTAGGTTGGTAAAAAATATCAACTTTGGAAATTACTACTGTCCTTATTCTACAACTTTTGTTAAAATCATTTTTTGTATCAACTATTGTGAAGTGGTGGGGAAGTGTTCTTTCGTTGACATAAAAAAGACTGTAACTTCCATATTCCTGAACCGATTTTCAAAAATATAGACTCCATGCATAGAGCATTAAAGGTAGATTCCAGAAAAAAATAACAACAAAACTTTTAATTTTTCAATCGGCAACTAGAGAGCGTTATGTAACACCTATCTCTATTTATTATTTTTTCTGAGAAATTTCTAATGGAATGCTACAACTATAACTAACTAACAAAACGGCAAATAAGATTACTTATTGACCTGTCAAAACCGTGAACTGATATTTCTTGTCATACCAAACATATTGGCATTTTTTGGTGAGTGTTGATGATTGTTGGCTCACCCAGTAAGTTGTAAGAGAAATTATGTTGCTAAAATTGTTTTGAAAATAAAATAACCAGTAAAAATGTATCACAAAAATATTTATCAACATTACATAATGAAACAAAACTAAGGGAGTTGCTCATAACAGAAATTTACAAAACGCACCTACTACCTAATTATTTTAAATACTCAAAATGCTTGCCATCATTTGCTATGCACAAATCCAGTCTCAAAATTAGTCGTTTACCTTTTCCATTTTCATTGCGAAAATCCCCTATTGATCGCAAATAATTCCGTCTCCCACATACAGTTTCATCTTTTTCGATAAAAAGCGACTCTCTGTTTACTTTTTCCCATTTAAAATTCATCTCTCGCAGAATTTTCCACAATTTATCTCTTCCAATTTCAGAAATAGTTTTATCTTCTCTCAATGCCTTAACTCTTTCAGTCACGAGTTTTTATTATTAAAGATAAAATTCTGAAACTTTAGGAATTAAATAGTATAGTATTTTTAAAGTTCCCCCACCCTTATTTTTGAAAAAAAATACTTGTTCGTTATAACTCAAAGGTAAAAAAGAAGGATAAGAAAATACATTAAAAATCTTTATTTGTTATGAAAATCTTTGTAACAATTTCGATAAGTGAACATTGCATTTTTTGTATATAAAATGAGTTTTTCTACAGTCGCGCGTAAAAGGACTAGTCGACAAATGCCGAGGATTGTTACTTTACGCTCTAGCGCAAAAAAGGAATCTTTTTCGCTCGCTCATGATTTAATCAATCTACGCCCTCCGAATTAACTCAATTGGTGAATAATTAACAATTTATCAGATTAAAAATTAAATAAAATTATATGAAAATTGTCAAAAATTTTGAAATACGGTCAAAAATGGTCAATAATTGTCAATTATTGTTAAAAATGGACAACTTTTATCAAAAACTGTTAAAAATGGACAATTTTTGTCAAAAACTGTCAAAAATGGTCAATAATTGTCAAAAATTGTCAAAAATAGTCAATTGTCAAGAATTTTAAATTTTTTTTGAAAAATGGTCAAAAATTTTCAAATATTGTCAAAAATGGTCAAAAACTGTCAAAAATGGACAATTATTGTCGAAATTGGTCAATAATTAACAAGAATTTTGAAAAATTGTCAAAAAAGGACAATTATTGTTAAAAAATGTTAACATTTTGAAAAATAGTTGATAATTGTCAAAAATTGTCAATAATTGTCAATAATTATCAAAAATGGTCAATATTGAAAAATGGTCTAAAATTTTGAAAAATTGTCAAAACCTATCAAAAATGATTAAGAATTGTCAATTATTTTTAAAAACTGTCAAAATTGGTAAATAATTGTTAAAATTTTGAAAAATAGTCGATAATTATCAAAAACTATCAAAAATGGTCAATAATTTTGAAAAACTGTCAAAAATGGCCAATAATTGTCAAAAATGGTCAAAAACTGTCAAAGATGTACAATTATTGTTAAAAATTGTCGAAATTTTGAAAAATAGTTGATAATTGTCAAAAATTGTTAAAGTTTCCAAAAATTTGTCCAAAATTTTGAAATATGGTCAAAAATGGTCAAAAATTTTAAAAACTGGTCAAAAATGGTCAAAAACTATCAAAAATGGTTAAAAATTGTCAATTATTGTTAAGAACTGTTAAAAATGGACAATTATTGCCAAAAACTGTCGAAAATGGTTAAAAATTGTCATCATTTTGAAAAATGGTCACTAATTTGAAAAACAGTCAAAATGGTCGGTAATAGTCAAAAATGGTCAATAATTGTAAAAATTTTGAAAAATGGTCAATAATTGTTAAAATTCTGAAAAATGGTCAATAATTGTCAAAATTTTGAGAAATGGTCAATAAATAATAGGAGCCGTTTCCGCAAATCGATTTAAACACGTAATTTATAAAATCGAATCGCTTAAAATTGCTGGAAAAAGAATAATTAATTAAAAACAACTTTATGTATGTTACTATATTTAAGAAAATTTTGAATAGCTGGCAACGTAGTAACATCCAGTCCAGTATTTGGCATAATATAACGAAGTAACTGGACAGTTTTAACTCGGCCAACTGGAAAATGCAAGTGTTGAACATCTGGCCTGACCTGGGTTTCTAACCTCCAGGGGTGTGCGTTGTAGAGAAATATTATCAAAAATACTTGAGTGAGTTTAGTTCTTAGTTGTAGAAAAGTGTAGTTAATCTAGAGTAGAAAAGTATTAATAATATAATACATATTATTTGTTGGTTTAGTAAGGTTAGTTGATTAAGTGAAGTGAGTGAATTGTTATTAATATAATATTTTTTTGTTCGTAGACGTTAGGGTAAGTTTTACAAATATAATTTATAAGCAATTAATTAGAATGGCATTTTGGAGACCTTTTGAAATAGACAATTATAGCGATGTATGGCAAAATTGCGTAGCTCATGTTATACAAATAGAACGCGAATATACTGTTCTCTTTTAAATACATTTTCCTTGTAGGTATATTTAAAACGCGTTTTTTGTTTCTCAAGTATTTTTAATATTTTCCAAAGCCAATAAAAAAGCAAAAAAAAATTTTTTTTTAAATAAAAAAGCAAAAAAATAACAAAAAACAAAAAAAACTAACTTCATATTCCTTCTAACATGCCCGACCCAATCCTTTTTCCTGGTAAGAATAGCTCATACCTCCCCGTGGTTCTTGCTGGGCAAACAATTTTTTCAGATTCTCTGGCTAAATGAGCATTATTAACAGAAAATTATATTACAAATTTTATGAGTTTTGTATGCAGGTTAATTTTAATCTACTTTATTAATTTGAATGAAAGACATTATTTCACAATATTCACATTTATAAAAAAAATTTATGCACGCCATTGGGCGGCACTTACCTTCAAAGGGATTAAAAATATGGGTCATTACAATGCAATGCCTAGAAGAACTATAACTATTGTGGATACGAGAAGTTGATGTTAGTTTAAACGACCATTGTGACCTAAAGGGTTTATAAAATTCACAATCATTGAGATTTTTAGAATCACAGCAGGTACGCCCTTGGAATGGTCATTTGACAAGGGTTTATTGCTCTCTGCCTTTTTCAAATAGAGTATAGGACATACGGTTTCCGAGATACGGCCGGTCGCCACCCTTAATGAATCACCCTGTACGTGAATAGATAAATAATTCATGCATAACGCATAAATGCATAACGTAATATCCAAGTTTTACGGTGTAGTAAATATTACAAAAAATCAAATCTTACCATTTTAATATTCTAAACTATCCACTGTAACAACAAATCACAGTTGTGATAATAATTAACTTATTTTAATAAAAAAACGAAGCACACCTGACAGATATAACTACTGGAAGTAGATTTATCACAAAGTAAATTATTTTCTAGTTTAATTACAGCTTGGTGAATTTAAAATGCAAAAATGTGTTGTAGATAATAACAACTTACTTCGAACACATCACTTTGCACTAGAAAATGTAAATACAATTATTTGAAAGAAACAAATATTGTAGGTAATCAACCATTCGCGACTTGACACAAGGTGATATAAAAATTAATTTTTACGTAATAACAATATTATAATTTCATCAATTATTTCATTATTGCGTAACAGAGGAACTTCGGCAATAGTCATTTAAAAAAAAAAAGAATTTCCGACGACTGTGGCTTGAAATTTCATTTAATTGCATAACCTCAATGCTTAAACATTGCTTATAGGAAATTTTTTTTATATATATTTTGATAATTTTTATTTATCATAAAGTTGTCCTTGACGTTTGAACGTTACAATTATACTATTTACATGTATAATGCTTCATCATTAAAAATAGATAAAGGTTCAAGGACTCATATGATATAATAATAATAATAACAATTTCTGCACCATGGAATAATCACTGTTTTATTACAGTATAAATTTTATTATCCCCATAAAAGTAAATTCATTTTGTATAAATGTGTTAATACTGGATCATTTCATTTGTGCAGGAATGAATTAGGACCGAAGATACTTAAAATAATATTGTCTTTCTAATTCAAAATATAAAATATTGCACCGAAAAACTCATTATATCTGTTAAACAAAACTATTATAACAATCGCATTTCCAGAGCTAAACACTCCACCAAAGAAACTTGGTTTGTTGTCAATGATTTCAGAAACAAAACTTTGTTGATCTCGACCCAGATATTTTGTAAATTTGAGCAAGAATATTAGTCCTAATAGGTATATCCCATAGTCGTGATGCTTTTTCTTTCCTCCTTGCTTCTAAAAGAGTAACTGATAGTTTCTTCCTAAGACCAGTAGGTAAATTTGAACTAATGCAAACCATACTAAACATCTAAAACAAGTCTTCCTGTATATTCTTGATGTGGTAATTTTCGTTTTAACTTCCCTGATCATAAGGAAAAAGAGAAAGGAATTATTGGGAGAGTGGGTATGGAGGTGGACGAAGGCCGAGGCAGAGAGTAGAGTAGGAAGAAAGTAAGAGAGGAGATTGAAAGGGGACTTGGACATGATGTAGATGAATTGTACAATGTGATATGTAAAAGAGAGGGAAAGAGGGGCAATAGGCGTGAGTGGAGGGCTAATTACTGGTGAAATGATGAAATAGAGGAGGGGTGGAGGGATGCTGCGGGGAAGAGGAAGGATCGAGGGAAAAGGGGGTTACAAAGAGAAGAAGAAGGAACTGGAGCGTAGGGTGGAGAGGTAAAAAAGAGGGAAGCGGGAAGAAGAAGTCCAGGATACAAGGGGGACAGGGAAAATGAGGGGATAAGGCCGGTACAGAAGTAGGAAGTAGAGGAGGGGGGAGAAACATTAAGGTAAGGAAAGCCCCAGGGATAGATAGCCTGAGGGGTGATATGATGAAGAGGCTGTTGAATGACAATGGGCAGTACTTCTGAGAGCTATTCAACAGGGTGCTAAGGAAGGAAGAGTGTCCGGAAGGATGAAAGGTGGCCAGGGTGATACTGCTGAAGAAGGCGGGTAGAGAGGGGAAGCGGGCGGGTGACTACAGGCCCATCAGCCTGCTGTGTAGTATGGGATTGAGGAGGAAGGATTGAGGAGGAAGTTGGTAGGAATGGGGGTTTTAGGGTAAACCAGCACGGGTTTGCGAAAGGAAAATCATGTATCTCGACGCTGGGGGCTTGGTGGAAAGGGCTAGGGAGGGCAGCTGGAGGAACAAGAAATTGGCCCTACTCGTGCTATTCGACGTCGGGAACGCGTTCAACAGAGTCAGCAAACGGGCAGTGTTGAGCGCGTTACTGAGGCTTCGAGTGGGGGAGGGTTTGGTTAACCTGGTGGAGGACTACCTGATGGGACGTGTGATAGTAGACACTAGAGGAAGGAGGTGTGAGACGGAGGATGGAGTGCCCCAGGGCTCGGTTCTTGGACCGACGCTATGGAAGTGTGTGTTTGATGAGGTTTGTGGAATAGTATGTGAAGAAGGATGTGAGATTACGGTGTATGCGGACGATGTGTGTCTGGTATGTACGGCGAAGGGAAAGGCGGAGATAGAAAGAAAGGCGGAGAGAATGTGTAGGAAGATTGTGGAGAAGATAGAGCGGTGCGGACTAGAAGTGGCGGAAGATAAGACGGTGGGGTTGCTAGTGAAGGGCAAGACGAGGGAAGGGGGGGGGTGATGATGGTGAAGGGAAGGAGAATTCGTATGGAGGAGTCTGTGAAATACCTAGGGGTGTGGTTGGATGGTCAATTATCCTTCAGAACACACATGTTAAAGGCGGCAGAGAAGGGGAAGAGAGGCATGGCTGGGGAGATTGATGTGTAATGTGAAAGAGCCGGGTAAGTTGAAGAGGAGGGTAAGTGGTAGGACGGTGGAGCAGAGTATGCTGTACGGTACGGAGATGTGGGGTGAAAGAGCGGGAGTGAATGCGAGGGCTAGGCCACTCCTGCGGGTGCAGAGAGGGATACTGATGAGGCTGGTGCAAGAGTACAGCACAGAGGGTGGACTGGCAGTAGCGGTGATGGCTAGAGCCAGGAATAAACGCTGGAGGGGTGCGGGGAATGGATGGAGAGAAGGTGGGAGGAGTTTGAGGGCGCGCTAAAAGGAGCGATTGGGAATAGGAGATATTGGATGGACCGGAAATTCGGGGAGCTGAACTACTTCTTGACACAGGTGTTCACTGGATTTGGGTCGAGAATAGGATACCCCCACAAGATTGGGAAAAGAGGGACTGGAAGGTGCGAGAGGTGTGAAGTGGATGATGATGTGGGGCATGTGTTCAGATGCTGGAGGAACGAGGAAGTGCTGAAGAAGTTGGAGAGGAAACTAGGGGTATTCGGAGAACATGGTGGAGATAATGTTGAGGGGGGAGGAGGAATGGATGGAGGTGAGTGGCGTAGTAGAGAGCATGGTTAGGGGGAGAGAAGGAACTGATGTGGCTAGAGAGGTAGGAGTGATAATTGGGAAGAAGACGATGGTGTGAGCGGAGAGTGTGCGAGGGACCGCCGCCCGTCTCGAAGTATGTTAGGGTAGTGATTCCGAGGCAGGGATAACGGCGAGTTTGAGTTGGGTTTGGTTGGTAGGCATCCCCTTGTGGATTAGTCCAACACTGTTTGGGTCCCATTCGAACATGAGTTTCCCATCTCGACACGAAAAAAAAACTTCCCTGATCAATGAATCCTTGGGAATGGACTTTTCCTAACTGTTTGACACAGGATATCAACAGTCCTGGGAAACTTTTCAACAATATAACAAGCCATTCTTGTGTTTGACACTGCAAACAACTCCTCAAGTAGTGGTCCACGAGACTCTCGAAGACGAGACTGAAATTTTGTTTGAGACGAGATCAAGAAAAAGTAAGCATAGTTAAAATTGAGCCGATTCGCCAGTTAATCCGCTTCGTTTTTTCCAAATAATCAGTTTTGCTCTTGAAAACAGTCTTTCTGCAGGCACTGAAGTAGCTTGTATACCTAAAAAATCACGAGCCATTTTTGATAAATTCAGATATATGGCCTCGTTTTTTCTCCACTACTCTAAAATTCCCTTCGGCCCTCTTAGACAAACAATATTCATCTACTTATTTTCTCCAGTTCAGCTCTCTGTAGCGGTTGCTTTTTTCCATAAAACTTCGCAAATTAAAATCGTCGGAATTGTCATCGTCGTCAATATCATAGTCAGTAAAAGAATGTGACCGTGAAGGAATATGGTTGCTGCTTGAAGAGCTTCTATAACTTGTTCGTCGGTAGTAGGTATTCCTATTTGGCCATTTGTCTAGCTCAAAATCCCAGGTTTCCAATTTATCTAGAAGCATATTAATTCCTAAGACGACCATAGGTAATGTAGAGTATTTCTGCAATTGCAGGGTAATTGTTCGCCAGCTCCTTAAATACCTGGAACATGTTTACTTAGAGCCTGATCAGGCTACAGACCTAGCTTCAAAACGGATTATGGACTCATAAGCCTAGGTCTTTTGGACTAAGAGATCGATTTAAGGTATACTCCAAAGATCTTATAGGTCGCAGAGTCGTAACGCGAACCGGACCAATCGAGCTACTTGAAATCTACAACTGTCTGAAAACCGCTCTAATTGTTCCATTGCACATGGGCGGTGAAAAAAATAAAACTAGTAATTACCCACCTCTTATCAAAGATAATAAAAAGACTAAAGAAAAACCGTTTACTGCACTTCCTTTTAAACATAACATTAAAATTACAACAATTTGGCTTCCTACCTAATAAATGCACTCATGATGCAATGTTCTCCGTTCTTAATGAAGATTAATATTGTTTATTGTATCACAAGGGCATAAAATGAGCTTTAGCTACACGAGCGAGCGTAGCGAAGCGGGGGTTGCTGGTAGTTAAGGGCTGCTAAAGCGTTTCCTGCATATGTGACACACGTTTACCGAATAAACCAAAAAGAAAATATATAACAAAAAACTTTGACATACACTGACGTTTAATTAAAAATTGTTCGTGAAACGTCAAAGTAGACAAGTGACAGATGGTGAGAAACTTCAAAAATCGAGGCGTTAAGAATTTCCCGCCCTTGGGCTGCTAAACAATACTTCCGCCCTATTTTTGGTGTTCATATGATTAGTTTTCCGGTAAGGTGGGCGAAAAAAACTTTTTACGACCTCAGTTTTTTGTGTTTTCGCGAAAGAATTTGATTGTGTTGCTCATGGAAATTTATTTAAAAAAATATAAATATAAATTTATGGCATGTGAAATGGTTTGAATCTTATCTTGAATGTAACAAACAACTTGTATTACGTGCAAATGTAATTCAAATTTGATTATACAGTTTGGGACCCAAGTAGTCAAAACGTTTAGGTACGATATATACATTTCTCTTATTACGAAACTCACTTATCAGCATCTCATAGGAACAGCGATCATCACCAGCAGATTTTATTTCTTATGTGAATTTAAATGTAAACGCGCCTACCTAACAGCATCGGCACAGCAGTGACAAGGCACGTCAACGCCTCAACCAAAACACATTTCTCAGAGGCAATATTCTGCGGACGGCGTGCTTGTAGTGTGCTGATCCTTTACCGACATCGTAAACTCACTTATCAGCACATTTCGGTTAGTACAGTACAATAATACAATATCTCTGACAATAAAAAGTGAAGCCTATAGTCGGGTATCGCGGCGGTGCTGATCCCGTGTCGATGCGTTAAGTGAACGCATACACAACCGTCAAGTTGACCACTCGACGGTGCTGTGACGATGCTTGTCAGGTGCTGTGCTGTAAAGTGAGTTTCGGCCTTTAAGGTGCTGTGGACAAAGCAGGTTATACTATACAGTTTATACTATAAATTTGTCTAGCTGTAGTTGATTTTTTATTGTTGTAGTGAAAATATCAGTCTTTTGAAAACATATTGAATGTAGTGAAACTCCACGCAGACGACGCAGATTAGAGAGTCATACTTTACTTAAAAACGGTTGTAGTATGAGCTGTCACACTAAAAAATGTTGGGTTAGGTACCTGGTTAATAGTCGTTTTTAGACTTTCAGTTAATATTTTATAAGCTGAATATTCCGAACATTGAAAAAGCGAAACCATCGGGACTCGAACCCGGGACCCCTCGGTTAGAAAGCCCTCACGTAACCCTCTGCGCTACCCAACTAACAATTCGACATCGTTAGCGAACTAATATATTTTATAATTGTTTTATTGACGCTTCGTAAAAACCTTTATGTTTTATAGAGTATTAATTCGCGATAAATTTGTTGCCCTTAGCTGTTCTGTCACTAAAATTGTTTTGAAAACGTTCTTACAGCAAAATTATAAAATAATTATAGAATAAGTTATAAAACTATTTTATAAACATTTATAAAATACTTTTTATAGAGCATATTAGCTCTGAATGATACTTTGCTCTAAAAGCATTATATAATGGTGCTTTTTAGGGTTAATTTATCGCTATGGAAGCAATAATAAAACTGTTTGGTTACGAACATATTTACTGATAATAAAATAGTTTTTTAATTGTTATTAATAAAAGTGAATTGCTTTCTGCAGCAGATTGGTATAAAAGCGAGTAATTATAAAATTGTTGTTGTATAGTTTTACAAAAAATGGGTAAAAAACAAATATGTTGCATAAGGAGGTCTTTTAACTTCAAAATGTTAACACAACAATAATTATAAGACTGTTATAAAATAGCCTTCATTTTTATTTATAAGGCTTTAAAGCGACAGGCCATATATTTAAATTATATTTTTTCGTGTCTATCCTAACATTTTCATAAAAGATAAATATGCTAGACTGGCTAGTTTATAATGTAGAAGGTCCTAATAGACTATTTACCAAAAATAGATATAATATATTTTTTTCATTAATTAAATTATATTTTAAATTTCCTTAATTATCATAATTCGGGAGGCGCGTTAAAATTTTATTAGAATTGTATCATATACTAAACAGTAAAGCCACATCTGCTCCATGGGTGATATTTTTTTAAATCATTCTTTTTATTAAGTACTTTTTACACCGAATCAGCCATTTGTCATTTATTTTATTTTTGCTACCATGTTAACAAATTTTAGTATCTTTCTACAACAACTAAAGAGACTAATTGCAAATTCACGAACAATTTTGTGTAAATAGGAATATTAAAAAAACTTTTTTATCGTGTAACTATTGGCGCTCGTAGCAAAAGTCTCATTTCATCCTAGTAACAGAGCTGTTATAAAACAGTTTTATAAATGTTTTTTTAAATTCTTACTAGACATTTATAAATGTTCTAAAAACTGTTTTATTACAGCAATAAACAACATCTACAGAGCATGTCTAACAGGCGATTTGTTTTATAATCTGCGCCAATTACATGCTTATAAGAGCTGTAAGAACATTGTGAAAGTGTTTATAGAACAAAAAATACGTTCTGTAAACGTTCTAAAAGCCATTATAAAACTTAAATTGTAGGTTGGGTTCCTATCAATATTCTGTTCGGCATTATAAGCTACCATTAACCGCGACCTGCGTCTTACAATTTCTAAGTACTACAAAAAAACATAAAATATTACATTTATTTTCATAATGTGTAGTTAATTTTACTGGAAAATGACACTTATGCTATCAAGTCGGGTTCCACGTTTCAATTTTATAAAATTTCCCATGTTCTAAATGCAAAATCATATACCTAAGCATGTTTTAAATAAAACAAGAACAAATTAGTGGAACGAGTACCTATTATCGTATTTCTTAATAGTTTTATGTTACAAAAACAAATATAAGTATTTCACAATAACATTAGTGAGGAAATTGTTCATCGTAGGTGAATAAATTGTTGTGCATCATATATTCAAGTAGAGAAAAAATGATAATTTATTGAATATTAAATTTAAACCTCCTACCCGAACCTACGTCTAAATTTAATTGATTTTTCTTAATCTTAGTTCGAACTAACCAAATAACGATAAACAATTTGAGATTATAAGACACTTTAGCGTAGGCCACAAATATTGGATTCATTTTAAAAATCATTAACTAATAATATATTTATTCATCAGAATTAACAAGGACGAAAATTGTTCGTGAAGTTGTAAGCGATGTTGCCAGTGCTGATATTTTACTCAGAAAGAAGTTTTTTAAGTATATTTTTAATTACAATATTTAAAAGTTAAATTAAAGTTAAAATAATTTTTTTGTATAGAGGTATTAGGAATGGAAATCGCAAATTTATTTGTTTAAATATAGCTAAATGTGAATAATTCGGTCTTTTGTTTATTTAGTCCAAGTGTATGACAAACTATAAGGGGGCGTCCATAAATTACGTGAGACATTTCTTAGGATTTTTCGACTCCCCCACCCCCCTGGTGAGATTTCGTAAGATTTTCCTTTACACCCTCCCCCATATGCACACATACCAGATGAGAAGAGAAGAAAACTTGGCAGAAAAGCAACGCTCTGTATTTTCTTAGGCTATAGTTTGGAATCAAAAGCCTACCGACTGTATGATTTTGCGAAAAACAAAGTATTTGTATCCCGAGATGTACAATTTATCGAAAATGAGAGAGATCATTTTTGAAAGAATTTCGAAGAAAAGAAGAAACCGATTTTTACTATTTTCCTGAAGACATTGTTGAAGAAGAAGAACATACAGAACCCAATTTAGAAGAACAGAATTCAGAAGACAGTTTCAGTGAAGAAAATGAAAAACCTGGAGATAGCAGTGAACTTTCGTCATTCGATGAAGCCGAAGCTGTTACCGTACCACCAGAAGAAGAAGAAGCTCCGATTCTAAGACCTCAACGACAAAGAAAATTACCAGCCAAATTGAACGATTTTGTTACTTACTTAACAACTGTGGAAACTACTGAAGATCCATGTACCATCCAGCAAGCCCTTAGTCGACCCGAAAAGGATTTTTGGAGTCAAGCCATGGAAAATGAATATCAGGTTCAGATGGAGAACGGTACTTGGGAACTTGTAGATCTGCCTCCAGGAAGAAGACCGCTGGATTGTAAATGGGTGTTCAAGACAAAAAGAAAAGATGACAACACTGCACAGTACAAAGCTCGTTTAGTAATAATGGGTTGAGCTCAACGAAAGGGTATAGATTTTGGAGAAACTTACTCTCCGGTCGTCCGCTACAGTTCAATCCGATACTTACTTGCCCTTGCAGCAGAACATGATCTTGATATTTGTCAATGGAATTCGAACAAGTCCAAAGCTTCACCTATCTAGTTACAGTTTTTAAGGAGGGTGGAGATGAGGAGATGAGCATAGAAACAAGACTAACAAAAGGAAGTAAACAGGTAGGAGCCCTAAATAAAGTAATAATTTCAAAGGAAGTATCTAGAAAGACCAAGGCTACATCTATACAAAACAGTTATTAAACCAACGGCACTATACGGAAATGAAACATGGATATTGAATAAAGAGGAGGAAAGTAAAGTAAACATATGAGAAAGGAAAATATTAGGAGGGAAAAAAGAAGAAAGGGTATGGAAAAGAAGAAAAAAACCAATAAGAGCAAGAAATGAGCAGAGTAATAAGAGCAAAAAGACTTCGATGGCTAGGTCATATACAGCAGATGCCAGATATCAGAATGACAAAAAAAATATAGATATAGGCATAGAAGGATCTCGAAACGAGGAAGACCTAAAAAGAGGTGGTATAATGAAGTCATTGAAGACATAAAAGAGGGAGGATTACCGGACTGGAAGGCGAAAGCAAGAGACAGGAAACAATGGAAGAAAATTATCACAAAGCCATGGGCCTAAAAGTCCTGTGTGTAGCATTATACAGGGTGGCCAGACGAAAACGAAACAAAGGCATTATCAGGAATTGCGTCAACGTTTTAAAAAGACCCGTCGATTTTTGATAAAAGGGGGACACTTTTTTCCGGTATTTTTGACTTCGCTACTTTCACCGAATTTGAAAATTTAAAGACTGTTGTAAAGAGAATTAAAAGGGCTCTAAAATGATACCTTACTCAACCCCTAATGTCATTTAAATATTTTTAGGTGATGCCTACCTCCGCTAGGGGGTGAAAGTAGCGAAGTCAAAAATACCGGAAAAAATTGATCAAAATTCGACGGGTTTCTGCGTTTTTTTTAAAACGTTGCCGCAGTTCCTGATAATGGCTTTGTTTCGTTTTCGTCCGGCCACCTTGTATATATATTTATTTATATATAGTTTTTTAAATATGACAGTACATTTTTTCGCATTAAAGTAGAGGGAACTTCTAATTGAACTCGATCGTTCGGGGAAGTGGGAAGTTCTGACAGAATTATTACCCCAGCCCAAAAGTATACTACAGTTGTAATTTTTACTTTATAGTCTAGTTTATAAAATAATTGACAGGTGTCACTGTGAAAAGATACCACCAATACAATGTTGCCATTTAAAAACATATCGTTAATGAATGCTCCGCCATCTTTGATAAATATTTTGTGTACAAATATCTTCTGATTGATTTACGTTTGCCAAATTTTTTTCTGAGTCGGTATAGCTGTTTGAAGTTTAATGAGGGGGGTATAATACTTTTACTACGCTCTGTATATTCACCGAGTCAGTAAATATTGTTTATTTTTAGAATAAAACCAACATTAACATCAACATCAGAAAAATAACTGAAAAGAGCATACAAAGCTTTCGTAGAGACGGCAGAGATAGCGATCATGAGAGTTGATGCAGAGAAGTCAAAGTTTTTGAAGATGACAAGTGACAACCCCACGAAGAGAAATTTTCTTAGTAGAATTGAACGGACAGAGATCAATGGAATTCGAACAAGTCCAAAGATACATCTAGGTACAGTTATTAAGGAGGATGGCGATGAGGAGATAAGCATAGAAACAAGACTAATAAAAGGAAGTAAATAGGTAGGAGCCCTAAATAAAATAATTCCAAAGAGAGTATCTAGGAAGACCAAGCTACATCAATAGAAAACAGTTATTAGACCAACGGCACTATACGGAAGTGAAACATGGATATTGAATAAAGAGGAGGAAAATAAAGTAAACATATGAGAAAGGAAAATACTCAGAAGGATATTAGGAGGCAAAAAAGAAGAACAAACCAAGAAATAAGAGATTTATTTGGAAAACAAGAAATGAGCAGTGTAATAAGAGCACAAAGACTTGGATGGCTAAGTCATATACAGCAGATGCCAGAGACCAGAATGACAAAAAAATGATAGGTATAGTCAATGAAGGAATCCGAAAACGAGGAAGACCTAAAAAAGGTGTTATAATGAAGCCATTGAAGATATAAAAGAGGGAGGAGTACCGGACTGGAAGGCAAAAGCAAGAGACAGGAAACAATGGAAGAAAATTATCACAAAGCTATGAGCCTAAAAGTTTTAAAATGACACTACATTTTTTCGCATTACCTAAAGTACATGAGGTAAGTAGTGGGAAGTTCTGACAAAATTATTACCCCAGCCCAAAAGTATACTAGGTGAAGTTGCAATTTTTACTTTATAGTCTACTGTTTATAAAATAATTGACAGGTGTCACTGTGAAAAGATATCACCAATACAATGCTGCCATATAAAAACATACTGTTAATGAATGCTCCGCCATCTTTAATAATTATTTTGTGTACAAATATCTTCTGATTGATTTACGTTTGCCAATTTTTTTTCCGAGTCGGTATAGCTGTTTGAAATTTAATGAGGGGGGTATAATACTTTTACTACGCTCTGTATATTCACCGAGTGAGTAAATATTGTTTATTTGCAGTATAAAACCACATAAAACTAAATACGATTAATAACTGAGACAAATTATATAAGTATAATTAGCTATAATAAATAAATAAACAAAACTTACATGTAATCACCAAAAGATACGATGAACTATAAAACCTCTTAACAATCACCATACACTGAAGCCAGCCAGCATCACTGAAAAAAATAATGGACGTATTAAAAATTACCAATTGCTATTACGAAGATTTAGACTGAGGCTAGTGGCCTGTGCTATTCCCGCTCGATATAATAATTTAACTTAACAGGCGATGGCGAAGCTCAGATGTCATCAATTAAACTTAAATTAAATTTTGTATTTCAGTACGTCTCAAGACATGCGCGGACTATTTGATTGATGCTTTTTAATTTTTCCATGTTTTTTTTTTCATTGTCTGATAAGATATGATATTTTATATTCACAAATCTAGATTACGATTTGAGAAGGTTTTTGTTTAAAAGTATTGTTATGACATGCAATATAGAAGTCGTAACGTTACGACATAGTAATTATAACTTAATTGCAGTGTGTCTATTTAGGGCGAATTAATCGTTAATTAAAAATTTTTTTTTTCAAAAACTGTGTTAAGGAATAGGATCTGATGTAATAAATATAAAGATCTATCTACACTCTGTTTAAATTTCATTTACGCCGCTTTAAGACAATATTTCCACCTGACAACAGCTCCAGCGGCAGACGTTTTGCGATCGTATAGGTGGATAGACAAGCGCAGGAAATTATGTAATATGCTTCTATGTTTCCTTTTAATACTGTCAATAATAAAATAATCCCAGCTCAGCTTTGATCTGCTTAACCATAAGAGAAGTCAGATTTTAAAGATATTTGATTCCTGATGTACCTAGTTCAATCAACAAGTTGAAAACCGTGTTAATTCCTGATAAAGCTCCTAAAAATATAAGCGAGCATTTAGTTTTTTGTTAATAAACCAAAAACTATTAACATTTAACGAATTTTGAGAAAAGATCCTTAAAGAGGAGAAAATTTTCAATAAAAAAGTTCCTACTCCCGGAACTCAATCTCTATTATTTATAATTTTAATTCAACGCCGAAAATAGGTCTCGTGCGCCTCGTCAAAAGCAAACAGGTCACATTAAATAATTTTATCAAGGTATTAATTGTTAATTTAAAAATTTGAAAAAATTATGCTGTATTCCGAACAAAAAAGTCATTGCCGTTGGAAAAAATTCTTAAAGTTAATTTTTCAACAAGTTAATTAAAATGTTCTTGAACCCCCTTGTTTATCGTAAACTAAAAAAATTGTTTAAATAATTGTCTTGAAAATGTTTCGCGTCGTGGAGCCCTTCCTATATACATACTTAACAATATCACGTCATAAAAGTTTAAAAAATTTAAATATTTTGTTAGTTTTTGTATTGAATTCAACTATACTTTGTTGCTTTTTGGCATTGATAACATAACATCTCAATCTAATCTGAAATAAGCCTCTGAAAAGTTATTGGGTAGTAGAGAGGTGGAGTGCTCTAGCCGGGGCATTATCAGTTACAAATTGGCGCCCAGCGTGGGGCGATAGTTTATAACTCCTTCAGGGCAGTAGAATTTTGTCAGTGGCGGCTCCTCGAAGGAGGCTAAGGAGGCTCGGCCTCCTCACCAATTTATCCAGCAAATAGCAATTACTGATCAATTTTGACAATTATTGACCATTTTTGACAATTATTGATCAATTTTGAGAATTTTTGACAATTTTCCCAAAATTATTGACAATATTTGACCATTTTTCAAAATAATGACAATTTTTAACCATTTTTGGACAGTTTTTGACAATAAATGTCCATTTTTGACAGTTTTTAACAATAATTGACAATTTTTGCTAATTTTTGACCATTTTTTCAAAATTTTTGACAATTATTGACAATTATAAACCATTTTTCCAAATTTTTGACAATTATTGACCCTTTTTGAGAATTATTGATCAATTTTGAGAATTTTTGAACATTTTTGACAATTTTTCAAATATTTTGACAGTTTTTAACGATTTTTGTCAATTATTGACCATTTTTCGACAATTATTGACCATTTTTGATAATTATTGATCAAGTTTGAGAATTTTTGATAATTTTTCAAGTATTTTGACTGTTTTTAACGATTTTTGATAATTATTGACCATTTTACGAAATTTTTGACAATTTTTCTGAAAGTTTTGACAATTATTGACCATTTTTAACAATTATTGACAATTTTTAACAATTATTGATCAATTTTGAAAATTTTTGAACAGTTTTTGAAATATTTTGACAGTTTTTAACGATTTTTGACAATTATTCACCATAGTTCGAAATTTTTGACAATTTTTCTAAAAGTTTTCACAATTATTTACCCTTTTTGAGAATTATTGATCAATTTTGAGAATTTTTGAACATTTTTGACAATTTTTCAAATATTTTGACAGTTTTTAACGATTTTTGACAATTATCGACCATTTTTCGAAATTTTTGACAATTTTTCTAAAAGTTTTGATAATTATTGACAATTATTGATCAATTTTGAGAATTTTTGACCATTTTTGACAAGTTTTCAAATATTTTGACAGTTTTTAACGATTTTTAAAAAATGTTAACCATTTTTGACCATTTTTCAAAACTTTAACATTTATTGACCATTTTGATTGTTTTCCAAAATTAGTGACAATTTTTAACCCTTTTTGGACAGTTTTTGACAATAAATGTCTATTTTTGACAGTTTTTAACAATAATTGACAATTTCTGACAATTTATGATAATTTATGACCATTTTTTCAATATTTTTGAGAATTATTGACAATTGTTGACAATTATAGTCCATTTTTCCAAATTTTTAACTATTTTTTACCATTTTTTCAAAATGTTTGACAATTTTTTCAAAATTTTTGACAATTTTTCAAAAAACTTAACAATTTTTGACAATTATCAACTATTTTTCAGAATTTTGACAATAATTGTCCATTTTTGAAAGTTTTTGACAATCTTTCAAAAATTTTGACTATATTTTCAAAATTTTGATAATTGACCATTTTTACAAAAATTGGACAATTTTTTACCATTTTTCAAAAATGTTGACAATTTTTGACGATTTTTTCAAAATTTGTACAACTTTTTACCATTTTTTCAAAATTTTGACAATTTTTCAAATATTTTGACAGTTTTTGAAAGTATTTAACAATTATTAACCATTTTTTCAAAATTTTGACAGTTTTTAACAATTATTGACCATTTTTGACGATCATTGACTAATTTTTGACATTTTTCTAAAAGTTTTGACAATCATTGATCATTTTTGACAATTATTAACCATTTTTAACAAAAGTTTTCGACAATTTTTGATAATTATTGACAATATTTGACAATTTTCTAAAACTTTTGTGTTTTAGACAATTTTTAAAAAAAATTTTACAATTTTCAACAATTATTTACCATTTTTGACAGTTTTTTTATAATTATTGACCATTTTCTCAAAATTTTCACAATTTTTGACCATTTTTCAAAAATTTTGACAATTTTCAACAATTTTTATGTCCAGCCTCCTCTCTTAAAAAGTTCACGAGCCGCCACTGAATTCTGTATAATTACTAATGTTGATCCCTTTATAATAAATTTAGATTAATATATTGATATTGACAGTGACAATGACACAGAACTTAATTTGGAGTAGGTGAAATGAATTAAGTTCCAAAAAATTAATTATGCGCTTCTGTTTATATTTAGAATATTTTAGTATTTTAATGTTAAGCTGATAAATGGAAATATTGTGTTTAAACGTTAGTTTCCATTTAGTTTGCCCATGTAACTATTTATTGCTACACAATGAGGTTTAAGCGGATAGGTTATTTATAGAGGAAGAAGTAAACGATATATTTTGAACTAAACTATATATGCTGCCTTTTTACACGTTTCTAATGAAATTAAACAATTCTCTTATTTTAATGAAATAATAAACATAGCTGCGGTTAATCCAATGTTATGTAATGAAATAAAGATAATATTTTGGTTACTGGATACTACTCTAATTATATTAAAGAAGATAACGTATGGAATTTGGAACTTATCAATTCTCCAAGTAATCAGTGTGGTATTTCCAATTTATATTCCAATCAATTATATTAGATTTATCTGGAAGGAATTGATAACCTCTTCAAATCTTATTGTTATTTTCGATATAAACATTCCATCAATAATCATGAAAAATAAGATAGATTTATTATACTGGAAGAATTACACTCGAGAATACTTTTAAGGTGACTGAACTTGTAAAAAAAACCCAGGTCACTTACACAACTCTTGGTTTTTTTTAACGTCTATTATAAGTAATTTTTTTAAACATATAATTATGTAAATAATTTTTAAAATACGAGGGGCAATTAAAAATATTTAAGCCGTCGGGTATATATGAATTTTGGAATAAGGTAATTAAATCGAGTTGGAGTTTTTTCTACAAAACTCTTACCGGGTGGGCAACTAAAACTCCAGGATTTTTAAACGATTTACATTATAATTCAAATCTTTATTCTTTTATTTGTCTACCTCACCCTGTACAACGCCGGTATATAATAGAAATTCGATTTTCGGGTCGCTTGTAATTGCAGGCATAGCCGTACCTTTAGGTAGGGATATCAGTAGGTATGATATAGATTCTATAGATTGTCGTGTCTTTTAGCTTTTTCTGTTATCTTGTTCAATATTTTCCGGTCCTGTATATCTGTTTTCCAATCTTTTATATCCTCTTTAACTTGATATTCCCATCTTGTCTTTGGTCTTCCTTTTGGTCTTCCTACTTGTGATGTCCAATTACTTATTCTTCTTATTATTGATCTCTCTTCTGAGTACGTGTCCTCCATTTTAATCAATGGGCTTTTATGAACTTTACGACATCCTGTCCTTCCATTTTTTGTCTAATTTCATGGTTCATCATATTTCTGAAATCACCCTCTTCTGTTCTGACTGGTCCAAACATTTTTCTCAATACTTTCCTTTCGGCAATCCTTAAAGTTTCTTCGTTTTCACTTGTCAAACATATTGTCTCTGCAGCGTATGTCATTGTTCGTCTAATAGCAGCTTTATACAACTTCAATTTAGTATTTCTGGTTAGATGTTTATCTTTAAGAAATTTGCTATATTTCCAGTACGCTTTGTTTCCTGATTTCACTCTTTCTGCTACCTCTATATTTCTGTCGTTCTTTTCGTTTATATAACACCTAAATAGTTGAAGTTTGCTATTTTTTCAAACTTGTGGTTCTGCATTCTTTCTTTTATGTTCTCTGTTGTTTCCCTGCAATAACCTAGCAATTACTGATCAATTTTGACAATTATTGACCATTTTTGACAATTATTGATCAATTTTGAGAATTTTTGACAATTATTGACAATATTTGACCATTTTTCAGAATAATGACAATTTTTGACAATCAATGTCCATTTTTGACAGTTTACAGTTTTAACAATAATTGACAATTTTTAACAATTTTTGCTAATTTTTGACCATTTTTTTCAAAATTTTTGACAATTGTTGACAATTACAGACCATTTTTTCAAATTTTTGACTATTTTTGACAATTTTTCGTAAATTTTTGACCATTTTTTGTAAATTTTTGACCATTTTTCAAATATTTTGACAGTTTTTAACGATTTTTGTCAATTATCGACCATTTTCCGACAATTATTGACCGTTTTTAATAATTATTGATCAATTTTGAAAATTTTTGACAATTTTTCAAATATTTTGACAGTTTTTAACGATTTTTGACAATTATTGACCATTTTTCGAAATTTTTGACAATTTTTCTAAAAGTTTTGACAATTATTGACCATTTTTTTGACAATTATTGACCATTGTTGACAATTATTGATCAATTTTGAGAATTATCGACCATTTTTGACAACTATTGATCAAATTTGAGAATTTTTGAACATTTTTCAAATATTTTGACAGTTTTTAACGATTTTTGACAATTATTTACCATTTTTTTGACAATTGTTGACCATTTTTTACAATTATTGTTCAATTTTGAAAATTATCGACCATTTTTGACAATTATTGATCAAATTTGAAAATTTTTGAACATTTTTCAAATATTTTGACAGTTTTTATTGATTTTTGACAATTATTGACCATTTTTTGACAATTATTGACCATTTTTAACAATTATTGATCAATTTTGAGAACTTTTGAACATTTTTCAAATATTTTGACAGTTTTTAACGATTTTTGACAATTATTGACCATTTTTTGACAATTATTGACCATTTTTGACAATTATTGATCAATTTTGAGAATTTTTGACCATTTTTGACAAGTTTTCGAATATTTTGACAGTTTTAAACGATTTCTCAAAATTAGTGACAATTTTTAACCCTTTTTGCACAGTTTTTGACAATAAATGTCTATTTTAGACAGTTTTTAATAATAATTGACTATTATTGACAATTATAGACCGTTTTTCCAAATTTTTGACTATTTTTGACCATTTTTTCAAAATTTCTGACAATTTATAAAAAAACTTGACAATTTTTTACAATTATCAACTATTTTTCAGAATTTTGACAATAATTGTCCATTTTTGACAATTTTTCAAAAATTTTGACAATTTTTTCAAAATTTTGATAATTGACCATTTTTACAAAAATTGGACAATTTTTTACCATTTTACAAAAATTTTGACAATTTTTCAAATATTTTGACAGTTTTTGAAAATATTTAATAATTATTGACCATATTTCAAAATTTTTAATAATTTTTAACAATTATTGACCATTTTTACAATCATTGACTAATTTTTAATAATTTTTGACAACTATTAACCATTTTTGACCATTATTAACCATTTTTGACAATTATTAACCATTTTTAACAAAAGTTTTCGACAATTTTTGATAATTATTGTCCATATTTGACAATTTTCTAAAACTTTTGAGTTTTTGACAATTTTTCATAAATTTTGACCACTTTTCAAAAATTTTGACAATTTTCAACAATTTTTGACAGTTTTTTTATAATTATTGACAATTTTTGACCATTTTTCAAAAATTTTAACAATTTTTGACCATTTTTCAAAAATTTTAACAATTTTTGACCATTTTTCAAAAATTTTAACAATTTTTATGTCCAGCCGCCGCCACTGCTGTAACCTTATCCTCCTTTAGTTGGTTTTTATAATAGGCTTCCCATTATCTTTTGTTGATTCTGGCCATTACTTTGTTTCTTTTATTTTGTTATATAATCTTTTATTATCTTGGCTATCACTCTCTATTTCCATCATCATTTCCTTTATCCACTCTGCTTTTTTCTTCTGCCAGCATTTATCTGCTTCTTACTTTTTTTTCTTGTATTCAGCCAATTCTGCTTGCCCCCTGTATTTAGCCATGTATTTTTCGCGCTTGATCTTTTTGTTCCTTGTTATTTTCACATTCTTCATCGTACCATTCTTTACTTTGTTTTTGTTTTTTTTTGTCCTAGTATTTCGTCTGCTATTCTTGTAATACTGTTTTTTATTTTCTCCCATTTTTGCTCTAAATTTCCGTCTGAATTTTGTATTAATTTTTCTCTCATTACTTGCCTATACTTTTGTTGTGTGTGCTCTTTCTTTAAATTTTCTATGTTCCATGGCTTATTACGTTCTTCCGTCTTTATGTTTCTTAATATCCTCATTTTCATTTTTACCACTACTAAGAAATGGTCCATCCGCATTTGAGAAAGAAAAATTGACAGTTTTTTGGTTACAGGGGTCAAAAAAAATTCATAGAATAGTACATAAACAAAGAGGATTCTACTTCACCAGTGGCGTTCTACAATCCTCTTTGTTTAGGGGGCTATGGAAATTAATAAACAGTGTGCTGCGAGGTGTATGGGGGGGAGTACGTTGGAAAGAGGAACGGCGGTTCGGAGTAATTTTAGAAAAAAAAATCTGTTGTTGAGAGTATGATGGCCAGTCGAATCACACGTGGACATCGAAGAATAATACGCCGCGTCTGATTCTTTAAATAAAGTAATATATATTTCATAAATACTTAATATTCTGCTTTTGCAAGATTCCTGTAGATAATTGAAATATTTAATAGATCCCCCCCCTCTCATACACCCCGCAGCAGACTATTTATTAATTTCCATAGCCCCCTAAACAAAAAGGATTGTAGAACGCCACTGGTAAAGTAGAATCCTCTTTGCTTATCTACTTCAAATTATTGATTTCGCGAAGCATGTGGTGTTGGTATCACCATACATAGTTAAATATTATAGTTATACAGAGAGTGAGTTTTAAGTATGGAACGACTCAATTATCTCGGAAATGGATCTCACGATTTTTATAGATTTTGGTGTGCAGGGATCTTGTGATATGGCCGATATTATGGTGGGATTTACATTGTTGTCAGATCTTTCCTTTTGCTGGAATAATAATGAACTTTGTTATTTCAAATCACCTCTTGAAATAATTAAGAAATACTGAATATTTTTCATGTAATGTTCCCTTTACCTAAATGCCATAATTTCGGAGTTATAGTTACATTTACGTTATCTTCTCTATACATTTAGATGGTTATGATTGAATAAACTCGTTTAATTTGAATAATCTTTAATGATTTATAACCTAATAGAATTATCATAACAAGGTCTACAGTTAGTAAATTAGTAAAAAGTTTAACGAAACTGGCGCAGTCCCGACTATCGATATTTATCGATAGTGCTATTCTTACTATCGATTATTATCGGTAACATCATTGTACGATTTACGATTTATTTCAAAACAACGTATTAACTTTGTCAAAAATTTTGAAAAACTGTTAAAATTTTTGAAAAACTGTTAAAATTTTTGAAAAATTGTCTAAAATTTTGAAAAATTGTCAAAAATGGTCAAAAACTATCAAAAATGGTCAATGATTGTCAAGAATTGTCAAAAATGGTCACGAATAGTCAAACGTTGTCATAATTGTCAAAAACTGTCAGAAATGGTCAATAATTTTGAAAAATGGTCAAAAATTTTGAAAAATTGTGGAAAATGGTCAATAATTGTCAGAAACTGTCAAAAATAGTCAATAATTATCAAAAATGGTTCATAATTGTTAAAATTTTGATAAATGGTCAATAATTGTCAAAATTTTGGAAAATGGTCAATAATTGTCAAAAATGGTTCATAATGGTTGAAATTTTGCAAAATTTTTGAAAATTGTCAAAAATTGTCAAAATTTTTGAAAATTGTCAAAAACTATTGAAAATTGTCAATAATTGTCATAAACTGTCAAAAATGATCAATAATTGTCATAAACTGTCAAAAATGATCAATAATTGTCAAAAATGGTCAATAATTGTCAAAAATTTTGAAAAATGGTCATTAATTGTCAAAAATTGTTAATAATTGTCAAAAACTGTCAGAAATGGTCAATAATTTTGAAAAATGGTTAATAATTTTGAAAAATGGTCAAAACTTTTGAAAAATTGTGAAAAATGGTCAATAATTGTCAGAAACTGTCAAAAACAGTCAATAATTGTCAAAAATGGTTCATAATTGTTAAAATTTTGAAAAATGGTCAATAATTGTCAAAATTTTGGAAAATGGTCAATAATTGTCAAAAATGGTTCATAATTGTCAAAAATTGTCAAAATTTTGGAAAATTGTCAAAAATTGTTAAAAATTGTCAATAATTGTCATAAACTGTCAAAAATGGTCAATAATTGTTAAAAATTGTCAGAAATTGAAAAAAAATGGCGGATTTTTAGTACTTTTAATAGCAATTTTAAACAAGGTGCTTTGACCATTAGACAAGCTTCAGAACAGTATGGTGTACCTTATTCTACAGTACAAAGAAGGTATCATGGACATCCCTTTGAAGTATGGTAGGCAAACTGCACTCAGTGACGCACAGGAACTTAGACTGAAGGAAACACTCCAAATTTGTGCCGATTGGGAATTTCTTTTAAAAAGTACATCACATCACTAAAAATGTTATTCAAGAATGTGAGAATAATTCCATTAAATTTGTCCTTCTGTCCCCAAACTCAACACATCTGCTCCAACCGCTTGATGTTGCTTACTTCAGGCCTTTAAAAGCTTCTTGGAGAGCAGTCTTGGAAAAGTGGAAACAACAGCACGCCAGACCATTTAAGTTTCCCTCAATGAAAAAGGGACCAATTATTTTTCCAGCCCATACATTCAGTTTTTGCGGATATTGGGTGCGGGATTCACGCATCCAACGAGGATTGTTACGTGACCAGTATCCACAATTATTCCGATTTACATTTCCATGATTAAAAAAAGTGGCCTCATCGCAACACATACCATTACTTAAAAAATTTGGATCGTTTTGATTGTAACATTCTTCCATCATTATGTCTGCAAATTCTTCACGTCTATCGAAATCATCATCTGACAACTCTTGAACTAATCTTATTTTGTATGGATGGTGTTTATTTTCTCGTAAAATTTTTATTACGGATGTTTGCGAAATATCAAGTTCCCTGGATATTTGTCTAGTACTCAAGTGTGGATCGTCTTCTAACAGGACAAAAACATCTAAAGATTGGTTTTCAGTTGATGCAGTTTTTCTGCGTCCTGATTGGGATACATTTTTACTGAATCAGTTCCGTTAAACTTTTGTACTAATTTACTGACAATAAAACCTATTATTTGTCAAAACATGTGATCACATACAGGGTGTACCATCCTAGACGACCCTATATAGGTATATCACTTATTTTATTCTTCGTAACAATATTACAAACCTCACATTTGGCAACATTGTATATGAATTTTATTGCGTTAACGTAGGCCACAAAGGTGACATTCCTTTAGCGGCTCGCCATTTACCGTTCCACGAACTGTCGTTAAAATTCAAGTTGAACATGCAGCCACTGGATTTTTTACGGTTCTTGACTTCTCTTCTTTTTTGTCTACTTTCCAGTACCCGTCGAACGCTTAGTACCGAAATGCAAATCATCAACTCTGCAACCGGTCGAGCGGAGACCGTTTTCTCTTTTTTTTTCATACATCTTTGTTCTCTTAAAGTTACTTTCTTTTTTTTGCTTTTGCCGTTTGAATCAATTCCAAGGACCTACATATCAATCGGTTGTTAATTGCTCAACTTGTCGAATAAGGAATTAGAAATAAAATAGTGTTTATTTCTTTGTTTTTCAATGGTAATTGTAAAAACTAGCTGTACATGTGTGAGAAAAAAAAAAGGAATGCCATCAAACAAATATTAAAAAGTTGTATCAATAGGAACTTTAAACTCATAGAAAATGGCCCCTAGAACTCGAAAACGAAAACTTTATATGAAGTAGAGTTAACGCAGATAGAGAAGAGTACAGGCACGTCATCAATCTGTAATGGATGAAAGCCGGTGGATACGTTGGTAGACTAAAGGTGTGGAAGGGCCTCTGAATAGGTGATGCTGCGGGTCACTTGGAGAACCATCGTAAGGGAACGACACAACTAGGTACTTCTAGCACTGGGATATGTTTGATTTATTTACTAAATACATTACACTACTTACTAAACTAATGCTATGCATAAGGACCTAGCCGTATAGCATACTTATACGTAATGGTTAATGATTACTAATAGCTGACTATTCAATTATATAGAATGGTCTTCTTCAAGTATTCTGCATCGACTTCTTCTCCTCATAAATACTGAATGTATATTTATATATCCAGTCAAGTTCGAGTAAAACCACGCTTTGAACTTGACTTTCTATTCAGTAACCTCCTTAATTTATATTTATATAATAATGAAATGTTCGAACGTTTTGTTGAAATAACATCAAGGGAATTTAATTCTTACTTTAAATATTTATTATTATATTATTATATTGGGCCAAAAGGCATCACAAATCTATGCGATAGTTTCCAACCGAATCTCGATCCAGTATCGCACCCCATTTAAACGTATTGAAAATTCCTACTGTAACTATCTATCTATGTAAAAAAACATTGTCTGTGCTCAATTTAAGGCAACTTTTAACAATATTTTATGAAAAAACATCGGATCGATTCGATGTATCGCATTGTAAACATCGATGTTTTCGATGCCTCGATGTATATCGAATATTCCTAGGGTGCGAACGCGCCAGCAGTAAACAAAGGGTAAGATAAGTACAAGCTTGCTGGAGCTTGCAAAAACATCGTTCAAGGATAAATTAAAAGACAAATATCTAAAATAGCACCTTGGTTGTGGTTGCTGCAGGTTGTCCGATTAACAGTAAAAAATAGAAATTAAACAGTCGAGATTTAAGATCAATAAGACGAAAAATAAATTCGTTAAAGCCTGGGTTAACTTTCCATCAACGGGTAGAACGATTAAGCGTGCTTTTGGAAGTTAACCGGTACAAAGTAGAAAATTTTTTGTATGCTTTAAGTCCTAAAAAGTAAATGCTTAAAGCAAAATTCTTAAATTCGTCTGTGTACCTACACCCTTTAGGTGATTTATTTAGTAAACTACACTGCTTTTTATAACAAAATTACTAATACCCTCTGTTAAACTTTACCTAGTTTCATCCTTGAGAAATCTGAAAAAAGATATTTGTGCTCCAACTACATCCGTCCACACAACACATTCGTGGCATTTTATTTTTAATAAATATCCCGTAATAATAATTAAAAAGGGTAAGTGGTCGTCGGACCGGCGACAGAAGCTTGCTTCTTATGCACAATAGAATGACCATTTTTCGTGAATTTTTCACCATTTTTCAAAAATTTTGACAATTTTTGACCATTTTTGACAGTTTTTGACGAATTTTGACAATTTTTGACCGTCTTTGACAATTATTGACAATTTTTCAAAATTTTTAACATATTTGGCAATTATTGACCATTTTTTCAAAATTTTGACAATTTTTGACAATTTTTTCAAATTTTAACAATTATTGACCATTTTCGACAATTATTGACTAATATTGACAGTTTTGACAATTATTGATCATTTTTGACAATTTTTCAAAAATTTTTACAATTATTGACCATTTTTTCAAATTTTTGACAATTTTTGAAAATATTTGGCAATTATTAACCATTTTTTCAAAATTTTCACAGTTTTTGACAATTTTTGACGATTTTTCCAAATTCTTGACAATTTTTGACTATATTTAAAAAATTTTGACAATTTTTCAAAAATTTAAACAATTATTGACCAGTTTTGACAATTTTTCAAAAATTTTAACATATTTGGCAATTATTGACCATTTTTTCAAAATTTTGACAATTTTTAACCATTTTTCAAAATTTTAACAATTATTGATCCTTTTGGAACATTTTTGACAATTTTTGACGAATTTTGATTGGTTTTGACAATTATTGACCGTCTTTGACAATTATTGACCATTTATGACAATTTTTCAAAAATTTTAAACATTTTTCAAAATTCTTGACAATTATTGACCATTTATGACAATTTTTCAAAAATTTTAAACATTTTTCAAAATTTTTGACAATTATTGACCATTTTTGACAGTTTTGGCAATTTTCGACAATTTTCGAAAATATTTGGCAATTCTTAACCATTTTTTCAAAATCTTGACAGTTTTTGATCATTTTTTCAAAATTTTGACAATTTTTGACAATTTTTTCAAATTTTAACAATTATTGACCATTTTTTACAATTATTGACCAATATTGACAGTTTTGACAATTATTGATCATTTTTGAAAATTTTTCAAAAGTTTTGACCATTTTAGACCATTTTTCCAAATTTTAACATCTATTGGCCATTTTTGTCAATTTTTGAGCATTTTTGACAGGTTCTGACAATTATTGACCATTTTTGACAGGTTCTGACAATTATTGACCATTTTTGACCATTTTTCAAAAATTTCAACAGTTATGGACCATTTTTCCAAATTTTTGAAAATATTTGGCAATTATTAACCATTTTTTCAAAATTTTCACAGTTTTTCACAATTTTTGACGATTTTTCCAAATTCTTGACCATTTTTGACCATATTTAAAATTTTTTGACAATTTTCCAAAAATTTTAACAATTATTGACCATTTTTGAAATTTTGACAATTATTGACCGTCTTTGACAATTATTGACAATTTTTCAAAAATTTTAACATATTTGGCAATGATTGACCATTTTTTCAAAATTTTGACAATTTTTAACCATTTTTCAAAATTTTAACAATTATTGATCCTTTTGGACCATTTTTGACAATTTTTGACGAATTTTGATTGGTTTTGACAATTATTGACCATTTATGACAATTTTCAAAATTTTTGATAATTATTGACTATTTTTGACAGTTTTTGGCAATTTTTTAAAATATTTGGCAATTCTTAACCATTTTTTCAAAATTTTGACAGTTTTTGACAATTTTTGATCATTTTTCCAAATTTTGGACAATTTTTGACCATATTTAAAAATTTTTGACAATTTTTCAAAAATTTTAACATATTTGGCAATTATTAACCACTTTTTCAACCACTTATTCGCTTTTTCGAAACATTACACGTTTCACGAGTTCACTAGCCTTTTCAGAAATATGGCAACGCTATTGCGTGACGAACGCTTTTTCGTAACGGTTACACGATATACGAGTTCACTAGCCATCCAAAAAGTCCTATGTCGTGCAACAAGAAGCAAGCTTCAATAATTCAGTGCAACGAGGGTCCAGCCTGTATAATACTAACTAAGCTAGAACCTTCAAACTACATAAGACACACGGTATAATATGTATGTCGCTCGATAGAGAGCTTCAAGATCCCGAAAATGAATAGCATCGGAGACCGAGTGAGATAGACATTGCGCTGGGAGGAGCTTAGAATGAACCTACTACAGTATTCGCCAGCTAACTTGATGTCCTAAATGCTTTCTAGGGAGCTATTGACGCCGCCGATCCGATAACTGTAAACAGTGCCGTGCAAGTTCTGAGGATACGCTTTCTGTTACAAATCAACACAACTTGTACAATTAATAAAGTAAAGTCCGTCCGGAAATATATGATCCTAACTTAATAAATAATATTTAATTCTTTGTTATAATTATTGGTATATTGATTTTAATAGGAACGGATATGCTTTAATTCTGAGTACATAAATAATATTTTAACAATAAGGTGCCCATTACAATAACATGTTATTTATCTAATTGAAGATTATAAAGTTAGGATCTTATATTTCCGGACGGACTATTTTTATTTTAATCGTAGGATCATTAAATTAGCAGATAAATAAAATAAGCTGTGCTAACTTGCTTGTGATGGCTTGCTAGCTAGCTGGCTTACCTGTAGTCTGGGGTGTTTTAATTTTCACGTTTATTAAGGTATCTTCATCACTTTTTAATGTCTTAAAATAATTAAACACTCTATATATCACTTGACGAGTTTGTCCTTCAGTACATTCACGATTTTCTTCATTAACGGCTGACATTTTTACAGACACTTTATTGTACAAAGCAGAAACAATAACTGTGTGACGCTACGCTACTGAAAATCTTAACACCTGATAAGGTTCGATGCAACTGGCGTTTGTCAAAATTTTACCACCGATGGCAGCCGAGTAGGCAGGGCACTATTACTCTGTCTCTCTTAGTTGGTAATTTCTGGGACATCAAGTTAGCTGGCGAATACTGTAGTAGGTAGTATTTCAGCTGTGAGCTAATGAAGAGTGTTTATTTTAATTTGATTTAATATTAATGCGACATGGAGTATAGGAATTCAGCCTCTTTATCATTCATAGCTTTGTGTAAAGAGCATGAATGCCTTATAGGAACACGATTCAAAATGAACATTTTAAGAATCCATATGTGGACAGTAGGCCAATTTTGGTTCGAATGATATTCCAATTCCAAATATTCGATCGAATTCGTTCGCGTTCGTTTGTTATGTGTAAATGCGGATTAATATGATGTCCTTGATTACTTTATTTCCTATTCTTTGATGTGAATTTGTTCGTAATAATTCGTTGGAATCAATTTACATATTTTCATCGAAAGGAATTAGCGATTGAAATTCCAAAGATACAAATAATAAGGTGTGCAATTTTAGTAGGTACTCTCAACATGAATTAAAGAGATTGGATAAATTAATCATTTAGTCTACGCCGTTTTTACCGTGAAATTTATGAGTAAGCACACAAAAATTTTGTTCATTCATGCAATCTATTGTAATGTGTGTGAATGGGGTAATGGGGTTTATTATTATTTTTATTTATTAAATTGATTATTGAATTGTGATTTTATTGTATTGTATAGTTGGGCGCCAATATATATTTTAAAATAAAATAAAATAATAATAATATAATATAATAAAATAAATATGAGTATTGAATACAGTTAATGATCTTTTTATTTCTTTGTGTAATTCCACCTATTAAAATTTTATTAAATTTACCTGACCTTTCTTTCTCAGTACAACCCTGTAACTTACTCTGATAAAGCACGAAAACGCCTATCTCAGTCTGATTCGTTAGTAGTGTTTGGAGTCGACGTTCTACGCACTCTTATTAATTATCTCCAAAATGGCTGTTCAATAATAGACAAGTTGTTGAATTAAACGAAGAAATATCATATTTTTTATTGAGAAACAAAATCTAACACAGTAGCAAATTATGTATGATGTATTACCATCCCTTCCACACTTGAACAATAGCAAAAATAATTGCTAAATTCAAGAAATCATTTTGCAAATGAGAAGTGTTTACAAAAACAATGGTTATCATATAAGTACAAAATCAATGATGAAAATTGCATATCGACCAACAAGGTAAATGGAAATTAATTTTAGTAAAGTATTTATTCATAAAGGAAAACTAGAAACTTGTTTAGTCTATAAGCAAAAGAAAAAAATAGATAGATGTTTACAATCTAATAATAATACATAAAAATATAAATACTACCGTAAATAATGAATATGTCAAATCTTCTTTAATTGTTTTTTTTAGTTTAAATGCATTTATTGTTTTTGTTTGTCTTTTTTATTATTGTTATGGCCTTTAAGTTCTTATCTAGAGTTATTTTTTTAGCTATAGCGAATCTTTTTAGAATATTATTGTTATTATTTAATAATTAACTTTCTTTTTCTTTTATATTGTAGGAAGAAAGAATTAGGTACCTTATTTTTTTTGTTAGTCCTTCTTCTTTAGATGCTCAGGGAAATAGCATCGGATTCCAATCTATTTTCTTTCCTTTTCATTTCAGGAAGAAAAATTTGTCGTCCATAAACAAATTGGTGAGATTTTTAAAAGAAATCTTGTTGATTTCTCAGCACGTGAAGAATTTTAAATGTACCACACTTTTAAACTTCAAAATGTCTTCCTGTCAAAAGTCAAGGTAAGTTGACTCCCTACTTTATCGATATTGGAACTACTTTTTCTTAGACTTTATTGTGCAAGTAAAAAAACTGGAATGAGCCATCCTCTTGGAGTTTTTACTTTTATTAAACACACAAGTCACAGGTCACTATGTTCAATTTTTTAATAAAATTTGTGTCAAAATTGATATACGAGGATGGTCAAAAGTTATTTTGGTATTTTTGATTCTCTTACACACACCTTTTTTACACATATAATTATAATCTACATAAAACATAATATTAAATGTACAAATCTTACATCTTAAGACCTCTTCTAGACAAAGAAATCACACTTTAAAAATTTCTCATTGTCAAAATGATTTCTTTCAAATTTTCGAAAATTGAAGCATTTTAGTTATTCAAAACCTTTTATAACATGTCCTTGCACCCTTTAATTGCAGTTTCTTGTGTTTCTTTTTTATTTACTAGTGTTACTATAGTTTATTTTTTTAGGTTCACAACCGAGGTCTTGGTGGATAAGAATTTTCGATTCTAGTGTTGGAGGTAGGACTTCTTAGACTTTGAATTGTTTCAGTAATTTATGAGAAGACTCCAAATAATGTGGTTCCACCCTTTTTTCTTACTATTCTCATCAATTAATATTTTTAAAAAATATGAAAAGATAATTTTGACAATTGTACCTAGTATAAACTGTAAGTATTATCAGTTACTTTATAATAAATCATACATAGGTATTTTACTATTATATTATTTTATGATAACAATCCTTAATGCTTATAATCATCAATACTTTTTATCAAATTCAGTTGCTGCTAAGTTTTTTATTAGATTTAAATTTTATGTTGAATGCTGTTGTATTTTCAATCCGTTACACTATATATCTATATACCGATTTGGCTGAAAATTGGTGGGGAGGTAGCATAGAAAAAGGAAACGGACATAGGATACTTTTTATCCCGTTCCCGTGGGACGTGACATAAAACGTGGTATTAAAAAACGCAATTGACATGGAATAACAAAACGCAACTGACAGCTAAACGTAATGTTGTCTATGGTTGAAAATTTGACAATTAGAAATTTGGAAGTTGACCGGTTGATATGTTTGTTTCGAGTTTCTATTAGCTTATTGTGCCGATATTATCATTTAGGAAAATAACAGGGGAAAAAAGTATTTAAGAAAATTCTACTTTGGACAAAAAATGGCTGTAAATTAAAATTTAAAATCTCTGTATAGGTATCGTTACTTGAAGATTAGCTAATTGTAAGGATGGCATTTACAGAAGTTTGAAATAAACAAAAGCTACTCTGACACTCTACTCAGCAGGCAGAAAACGACTTTGCATAATATCACTTATATTGGAGTCCAAATTAAGTAAATAGCTATAGCGAGGAAATTGCCACTTTTCTTCCCGCAGGATATAGTCTACAGTAATCATACAAGTCAGGAAGACTCCTGTGTAATACATATGATTTTTCCTCCTACCTACTTATTAAATCTTTTTCTGAATAATGATTTATTTTGTTATTTTCAGCACATTGCTTATATTGTTTTTCATATCTTTAGATTTTTGTGGTTAATGAGGCTATGTTGGCTTGCTCCCTAATGTTAGTTGGCGTATTTGTAAATTGAAAATGACTTGAATCGCTCTCTATTTCTTAAAGAGTCTAATAAACGTTGCAAATTTGTACTCTAAAAGTCAATCGCAATGTTTACTGTCAGTGAGCCACAAAAGTACCTACTTTTCCTCCCTAGGAAAATATGAATTTCCTTCAAAAGTCTTCAAAACACCCCAAATCCAATGAAGCCGCCGCGGGACCTTGAAGGGAACCATTTTTGCTATTTTTGACCTTAGCTTTTTTCACGATTTCCTTATGGAGATTCCCATGTTAGCGCCTCCGCCATGTCCCATAACTCACATAGCACCTTTACTGAGAAGCTTGGTTCATTTTCACCCTCAAAATTTCATCAGTCCAAGTATCACCATTAAAAAGAAAAGAGGGGGAGGAGACTTTTGAGAAGCACTGTATATTTTAATTATACTTATACATGTACAAGAGCAAGTTTTACTAATAAATAATGATTTATAACCAGGCCAATCGACCCCCTTGTAATCTAGTCTAATCTTAGTAAAATTAATTTTCACATGGTGGTATAAAAACAATAGAATTGTTTTGTTGTTAATATTTTAGCAAATAAGAATAAACTTGTGTAAACATAATAGTAATGATGATTTTGGAGAAGAAAATATTTGAAATGTATTTTATACTCAATTTCTTTGGACTTGAACACTCCATACTAAGAAGTTTTAGATCAACTGCATTTCTCATTGTATGAACAGCAACCTTTGCACAGTCGCAAGTGCAGAGGTTATATCAATTTAATCCCATTTTTTTTATTAAATAAACCGTGTCAAGTGAGTTTGATTGAATCACGCGAGACGTCACGATGTTACTCTTTAGATACAAATGTGAATTAAAAGAAAACGTAGGAGGAAAATTATAATTGCTGTAAATTGGAAGTGCAATTACAATTATTAACCTATTAAGAACGTCGTCGAACAATTTCAATCTACATTCTTAGAGTTTAATTTGCATACTGGGTATTCTAAAAGTATAATTTTTTTGTTATTACAATCTGATCAATAACAAATTTTAATAAAACATAAATTAAATGCCTTAAAGTCCATTTCATTCTTTTTGCATCTCAGTAACAGTGCTAAATTTCGGTTTGAAAAAATTTAAAGTTGAGTATTTTGAAATGTCCAAGCGAGCTGTGTTGCCACTACCATCGAAAGATAAGGCAATTTATGGAAATTTGTTTTGCTACAATTATTTATCTACTTTTTTATTAAACTATATTTTATTCATAAATTCGGCGGAGCAATAAATCATCCAAAAGCAATATACAGGGTGTTACTATATTCGACCGACAATGCTTTACCCCAGAGAGCTCTCGTTATTTGATAAATTTTGATATAGGAACATTAACAATAGATGTCGAAGAATAAAAATATATTATTCTACGCTTCACAACTAGTTTTGAAAAATATTTTTCAAAAACAGTGACCGTTCAACGAAGAAGAAACAACTACTTCCCGGGCTACATGCCCCGACAGATATTGAATTACACTTCTAAGTCAAACGGGGTTGGTAAATCTACAAGATTTAAACCAACCATTCTGGTTTGCAACTTCGACATCTATTGTTAAAACGCTTTACTAAATACGACAATTTTACAGGAAACTGTATTAATTCAGGAACATTAACCCCTAAAGGGCTTAGTTACCGTTGAAAGTTTGAAATCAAAATTCAAAATTTGACATAAATCAAAAAGGCCTTGAAATATTTTTTTCCAAATTTGGTGACCATTATGCTCTTTAAGAACGTAATATTCTGACATAAGCTAACTTTTGAAATATTTAACCAGTGGCGCGCTATTATTAGTGGCAACTTTTATCTCCTCATTTTTTACGCCACTGGAACAATTTTTTTTAATTCTTTATTCATTTTTAGTTTAAAAAGGGACAACCTTTTATGAAGCTAAAATGAACGGTGTTGTAGAAATTTACTTCTAAACAAAATTCTTAATTAATTTGTAACTACTCAATATTGATAAATTCTAATCTAGCAGGCACGTGTCAAATTTTTAATAGTTTGTTTGTTTGACCTGATCTTGATAGATTGAACAATACAGTTTTATACTAGTTTTTAAATTAATTTTGTTGTTGCAAAATGAAGAAGAATTGACCGATATGTTAATAATCTACGGGGAAGCTCAAAAAAATGGTAGAATGGCACCTCGTTTATACCAACAAAGATCCGCAATCGTCGAATTCCAGATCATTCTACATTTGGAAGTATTGAAAGAAGCTGGAAATTTGATCATTAAGAGAAGTAATGCCGGAAGGTCACGAACAACAAGAACTGTTCGTTTGGAAGAGGCAATATTAAATTCTTTTTATTGTTCAACTTTCAAAAAACTTTTTATTCCTGAAAAATCGAAAATGAAGCTTTCATTGAGAATCTCCAAATTTTCTGTTTCCTTCTGTTAGCGTCGTAATTTTCCTGGATTATCCTATCGATACCGGCTGCTCCATTCTAGATTTTTCCAAAAATGACACGATAAAAAAGTTTTCTTTTGGATTTTCCAAATTTTCCATCTGTCATCGTCCTGATTTTTTTGGATTATCCTATCGATACAAGCTGATTCATCCTAGCTTTTCCCAAAAATGACACGATAACCATGAAGTCTTATTTGAGAATTTCTCTGTTATTATCCTCGTTTTTCTTGTTTCACCTATCCATACATGCTCTGTTAAAATTCCTCTCTTCTCTTTTATCCTCCTCATTTTCAACTCTTTTTCCCAGAAATTACATGATGATCATCAGTTTTTTCCTGAATTTTCTTTTTGTCATCGTTATCGTTTTTCTCACTTATCCTAATAATACTATGATTTTTCGTTCTTTATTGGCGTCGAATACTTTTTCTATAAATTCATTCTACTGCTGCGCCTGTATCAATTTTTTTTCTCTCTTCTTTTTGTTGCTAAATTTTCGGAAAACCTTTATTACAGAAATATAAAGGAAAAATGGAGACTTGGTGAGGTTTCTACAATAAAAATACACAAGTAACTCCAATTTTCTTGTAAATTTCCATTGTTTCGCTTTTTTTTTATCGTCCTCGTTTTGAGACTTCATCCCAGTTTTCCTTGGTCTTCTGTGATTCTTCTGATATGTCACTTATTCATTCAACTGTTACTTCTACGTGTTTGAGTCTATTCCTACCATTATTTTATCTGGTTCATTTTTCATTGTCCAATTTTTACGTTTAATGAATGTTTATCTCCAAAATTGTACCTACTATTGAAACACACTGTATCTTAACATACCACGGTGACTTTTTTCATAAATTTGAATTTTTAAGATGTCCGTGGTTTTTTTTCTATATGAGGAAAAAGGTGACTTAGAATTTAGTAGTTTAATTGTATTGAATTATTTTTGTGAAAATGAACTTTACTTTACTTCACGTAAATTCCAGTTTAAACTCGTTTATCAATATTTTTAGATGAGCATTTGAACTACCCACAATTGTCTTAACCCAAGTAATCCTAACCCTTACTACGCGGAATCTTTCCATAATTATCCACTAAAATCAATAAATAACAAATGCCACAACTATATTACGCGACCGGTTTCGCAAAATACATTTGCAGCAACGGGAGTAAATTTTCTGTTGTGGAATTTGTAATTTATTTATTTTATTTGATAATTTCTTGACAGCGACATTCTTTTACAAAGGAATTTTTAATTCCAGAAACAGTCACATTTGGAATGAAGAAAATCCGCATAAAATAAGTTATCAAAGAAACATATGATATAAGAACGTTTGGTAGAATTACTCACCTCTAAGTTTCTATTTCAATGCAATTACATTGAATTCACAAGAACAAAACCGATTTAGTCTTACCGTTAACGTTAACCACCAACGTAATGTCAATTTCTCCTACACGATATGGTTATCAAAATTTAACCATAACAAAGAAGACGATAAACATGAATAATGTCAATTCAAACAATATGTATTTGATAAGTGATAATATGCTTAGATCATCAAAGCATGGGTAAGATAATACTCTCGATCGTACTCATCAAAAATAGGTATTGTATAAAATTCCCACGGTATTAAAGATATTTTGGCTACAAAAAATCAAGCATTAATCAATACAAAAGTTACACCGCAAAAAAAATGTGAAACCAATTCGGTTCATTTATTTAGTATGGTCTGTTCATACTTATAGTGAAGTGACTAACTAGTCCCCTGTTAAGAAATACCCGTGCAAGTTGTGAATTTGAAATATGATCGATAGGTCCGTACTTTCCACACGCACATTAGTAGTAACGAAAGCTTAAAATGGACTATGAACACCTTTTCACCTTTCAAGACACCGGGAGCCGATGGGATTTTCCCAGCATTGCTTCAGCAAGGACTAGACGAAATTCTACTACATTTGGTTAGGATCAGTCGAAGCAGCTTAGAACTGGGTTATATTCCAGAAGCATGGAGAAGGGCAATAGTAACCTTCATTCCAAAAGCTGGAAAAAGGGACACAACAAACCACAAACCAATTAGTCTGCTCAAAACGATGAAAAAAGCTGTTGACAATTATATTAGAACGGAAATCCTGCCTCTTCACCCGCATCAGCATGCTTACCGGGCAGAAAGATCTATGGAGACTGCACTGGTACAATTGACGGAGGATATACAAGATGCTCTATTCAACCTAGAAGCCGTAGTACGCGCATTTTTGAATATAGAAGGGGCTTTTGATAATACTCCTCATGAGGCTGTCAAAAGAGCATTAAATAGAAGAGGTGTAGTCAGCACAACATCCAAATGGTTGTCGGAACTGCTCACCACTAGAGTAACAGAGACGAGGACGAGCAAAGACATTGTCTCCTTCTGTACAACCAGAGGATGTCCACAGGGAGGAGTATCATCCCCATTAACGTGGAGCCTGACGGTTGACGAACTCCTGTGTGGTTTGACTGACCTCGGAATATCCTGCCAAGGATATGCGGATGATAACAGCCAGGGGAAAATTCGAAGACACCCTATGTGACATCGTACAAAAGGGTCTGAACTATACAAATAGCTGGTGTAGGCAAGTGGGTCTTAACATCAACCCCACCAAAACCATCTTAATAGCCTTCACTAAGAAAAGAAAATCAACCTCGAAATCATTAAACTTGATGGGAGCGAGTTTGAATGGAGACAAGAAGTATCTAGGTTTGACTCTAGACAGTAAACTCATGTGGAACAAACACGAAAAGAAGATTATATACAAAGCAAAAATGGCTCTAATGGTGTGCAGGAATCTGGCAGGAAGAAATTGGGGTTGTAACTTGAAACCCAAAAATCCTGAGCTGGATGTACACTGCCATAGTTAGACCAATTATCACTTATGGAGCCATTGCGTGGAGTAGTAGAACTAGCCTATTGACGACGAGAGAAAACCTCTCAAAAATTGAAAGACTAGCCTGTATGTGCATTACAGGAGCAATGAGAACATGCCCAACGGCAGCCATGGAAGTTATTCTCAACCTCATACCACTACATATGGTGGTGGAAAGTGTTGCAGAAAGAACAAGATACCACCTCCTTACTTCTTAGAAATCAGCAAACCTGGGACATGCCATAAGGTGGTATGATGAAACAGTATAACTTTTCAAAGAAATTCGTTACGGAATTAAGCAACAAGGAGTAATGGAATCCGAATACCATTACCAGACTTGGAAATAATGCCATTCACAGGTACACAGACGGCTCAAAAGCAATAGAAGGAAATGGGATAGGAATGTACGGGCCAGGAGCCAAACTCTCTGAAAGCCTGGGAAAAACCCCAAGTATCTTTCAAGTGGAAATTCACACCATAAGAAAGTGTGCCCAGTTCAATATTCATAAAGGATATAGATATCATAATGTCGGATAGTCAAGCAGCCATTAAAGCACTGAGCTCTTGTGTAATCAGTTCCAAAATGGTGTGGGAATGCCTAGGCAAACTCAATGAACTAGGCGAGAACAATATAGTCGCCTTACTGTGGATTCCAGGACACACTGGAATAGCAGATGAACTAGCAAACTGAAACACACTTTTGGGGGCCGGAACCCTCCTGCGGAATCAGCTCCAATGTAATATTGGAAGAAATAGGCAAAGCCGAAAAAAAGAGAAGATCTGGCCATTGGAAAGATCTAGTAGGACTTAGACAATCAAAGATTTTTCTAGGTGACTACAACCTGTCAAATGAAGTCAAAGTAAAACTGCACTAAGAGTTTTAACAGGGATCCTAAGGGGACATTGTCGTCTGAATGAGCACCTGAAAAGGCTTAAAATAGTGGAGGAAGAAGAATGTAGATTCTGTGGCGTGGAAGAAGAAACCTCCATCCACATACTTGCGAACTGCTCAGCAATTCAGAACCCTAGGGCACAACACCTAGGAGATTACTGGATAGAAGAGGGACATTTACCTAAGTTAAAGCTTGCAGATATCCTAAAATTCCTCCGGGAAATAGGACTAAAGAAGCTACTAGTATCTGAGTCTTCCCTCGGGAACTAAGTAGAACTAAGGGGGCACAATAGATATTTTATTTAGGTCTCAGTGAATGTCACCCCAATTTACATTTACATACATACATACATTCCTTAAACAATATTTTATTTATTTAGCTTGCTTTTCAACCAATCTTTAAATAATTTTGCTGTGGTGTCCTCATGGTAATCCAAAGAAAAATCTTTTATGTTTTTAATAAATCAAAAAGGGCATTTGGGATCCGAGAAATTGATTAACATTTGTTATAATCAAAATATATCCAGATATCCAGATATATGAAAAATTTTTCTCTTGTAGGTAGAGTATTAATTTGTTATGAAACGATTTTTTATACTTCACTGCTTTTCTGCATACACTTCCTTAATTTATTCTTTATATAATTGAACACTAGCCATTGAAACGATTAAAATTTGTTATGTAACTCATTGTGTCTATCTATCATTAACAACAATTAATAAGACATTCTCACGTTTATTAATACAGTCTTAAAAATTGTTTTACAAATTAAATCGTCTCTATCACCAATTAATCACATACGTTAGAATCTGTTAGTATATTTATTGAGAATTTAGCTTGTATAAACTGTGGTTACCATTAAATCAAAGTTTATCGATTGGTTATGTCTTATGTCTTAAGGTTTTTTTGACAGCCAATTTTTTGTTTTCCAAATTTCATCAAAATCGATCCAGCTGTTTAGGAGTAGGTAGTTCAATGTGAAGCCACCTACCGGGACCAATTGTGAAACTAAACCACTAAGGGGCTCACTCAAACACCCTCACAAAATTCCATCAAAATCGGTTCAACTGTTTAGGAGAAGCATTACCTACACATGTACAGAAGAATTATATACCGGGTGTCCCATTATAGTTCCGATATTTCAAGAGGTTAAAACTTTTAAATTAATAAAAACAGATACCTGCGGTTTTCATTGAAACATTTCACAATGAAAGTTTTGTTTGGACCAATCAAAGTTTTTTTCCCACTTTACGAAAGCTGGAAAAAGGGTCTCAGAAGCAAACTCAAAATCCTTCAAACCAATCATCCTAACATCGTGCTTAAAAACTATGGAGAAAACTATTGATTATTATATCAGATCGTAAATACTAGAGTGTTTACCTCTCCACCCACATCAGCATGCTTACCGGCCAGGCATATCTACTATCTACGTATGTGACATCTGCTGAATTGCTGTCTTTTCTAACTTATTTTTTTGTTTCTATCTATCATTTGTCTAAATGATAACTCCTAAAGCTGAAAACGCACCGGCTGCAACGTTCTGTTGCGCACCGGCTGCAACGTTCTATTGCGCAACGTCTCGCAAAATTGCAAGCTCCAGATTTGCTTGAGGACAGAGCATAGAATATGTCCATAAATATCAACACGAGAGAGGGGGGAAACGCACCGACTGCAACAATTTGTCGCGCAAACATTTTGATGTCCAAAAAAAATTAACAAACACACCGGCTGCAACATTTCTGTTAACAAAAAATGTTATCATCAGCTGTTGTTGTTGTGTGTTTAGTGACAAGTGTTTTTAGTTTGTCTACTAAACATGGATAAAGAAGTAGATGATTTTGTTGTGGAAATTTTTAGTGTATTTGGAATTATAAAATGAAAAACAAAATAAATTTTTGGTTCACCCAATCAACCAAAAACAATATAATATATTATAATATACAGAATAAATACAAATACGTATACTAATTTGTAATAATACGTAATATACAACTGAGTGTTGCGAACAAACTTTTGCAGAGGTCTTCGGCAGAGCGACATCACCATCGTGCTGCGATACGTTGCGCAACGTCGTGAGTCAATGTTGCACGCAGTGCGCACCACTATACAGAGCGTGCAATGTTAAGGTGGGAACAGACATATAACAAAACTTCGTATCGTAACGCCGTATGGCATCAAAATGCTGCAACCTGTGCGTTTCTTGTTTAATTTTCTTTTGTGTCGCAACAAAATGATGCAGTAGGTGCGTTTCCAGGTTGAGAGATTGACAAGTTAATTTGACAGGTATCATCGTAAGTTTACATATCAGCAAGCTAAACTTGATAGTTTTATCCTCAGGTTACTGAGATGCAAAAAGAAGTGGGGTAGAGTTTAATGATGTAACATGTCATCGATGTAGGGGATACCGGGGCATTGTGGGGCACTTAAGGTGAATCGGCTTGTAATGCGGAATTCTATTGTAAAAAAAAGTTTTAATGATTGAGATTGCTCACTGGCATGTTGTCAATCATTTGCCATCATAGTTTCATTGCTACATTCTTGAATAATCGATAAAATATAATATTTTCGATTAGGGGGCAAAGTAGGGTACTTAGTGGGGCAATGTGGGTATAGCTTATTTATCAAAGAAACTCGGTACAGATTGTAGAAAAAATACTTTTATTGATAAGCTTAAAAAACACCAAATACACTTTATAGGTTGTTATGCTTACTAAATCAATTTAGGAGCACATAGCACAAATATGAGTAGCTTCATCATCTTCGCTGGCACTGGAGCAATGTGCCCAACGACTGCACTTTCGGCATCTTATCCACCCCTCATTGGACTGAGACCATAGGTACCCACAGTACAAACACTCAGCATCTTCGTCATACATTTTTAAGTTTGCTCAAAATTATTTTGCATTTTTTTATTTTCTTTGTCGTAATATTATCCGATTTACCTTCAGAACTCTTCGTTATGTTTCTTTTGCAAACCTTGTTTGTTTTATTGTTCTACTAATTCGTTTTTGTAGGGTGATTCTGTGATTGTCGCTGTTTTCCCTCTGCTTTTCGTGACTCGCTGTGTTGTTCGTACTTGTTTTGGGTAAGGGCAATATGACGTCAGGTGACACTCCGAAGGCAGATCTTTTTGTTATATTGATACTTCCCGAACATCCAGGTTGTGGAGAGATTGGTCGAAGACCCCGCTCAGTCTTTTCCTCACACCTTTCTTTGTGGTTATTTATTCCTGAACATCCTGGTTGTGGAGAGGTTGGTCGGAGTATCTATTCAGGAGTCTTTTGCTCACCCCTTTCTTTGTGGTTTTTTATTCCTGAACATCCAGGTTATGAAGAGATTGGTCGAAGTGCCTGTTCAGTAGTTTTTGCTCACTCCTTTCTTTGTGGTTATTTATTACTGAATTTCCAGGTTGTGGAGAATTTGGTCCAAGATTCAGTACAGTAGCCGTTTGCTGCGATAGATCCTTTGGATTTTCTGGAATATTGGTTGTTTCAGCTGGTGCAAAATCTGCATCCGTGAATATGTTTGGTTCCAGAGGCCAAATTCCTGTAGACCTAAAAGAATTTACAGCAGTTGTCATAGTAGCAGCAGCAATAAACGCATGTCCAAACAATCTAGCAGTCTGAAATTGGGTAACCACTCGACCTATATGTTCTCGCAACCATTTCTTGACCTCATTGCTGTAGTAGGTGCTCAAGGGCTTCATAAACCAGGGGCATCCAGGGGCTGTAGGCGGTGTGTGCAGTGTGGCGGGAAGCACAGTAAGACAACACCATTTTCTCGAGCAATATCAATAACTTCAATACTTTTAACATGAGTAGCGTGCCCATCCAGCAACAAAAGCACCGGATCTTCTTTGGTTGCATGCGACCATTCTATAAATCTTTTTAACCACAAAATGAATAAATGACCTTGTATCCATCCAGATTCATGACATTCTCCCCAATAATAATAATAATACCCCGGTCTCCCCTATATATAACCCGTTTATTTTGAAGTATTTTTAGTATTAGAACTGATAACATTAAGGAAAAATTATCAACAATTGTGATTCTCACCTTAACCCACATGAATCTTATGATACTAACTTACTTAATAAAAAAAAACTGACACACTGGTATTAATATTTTTTTAAAACTAACACTGATTAAATGATCAACCTTTCGGAACGCGATTGCGATATATACGTTATTGTATATATTTACGTAACGAATCAAATTGATATCCTTTGGCCTCATTATTTTCTTTTCATTGTTTTTTTTTTCGTTTGTTCGACGAATTTTCTAATAAATCGGAAACGCAAATTTGTATCGTTTACTTGATTGAACGTTTAATAATTGCAACTAATTTTATTTATTTCTACAGGATTGACTTGAATACAGACAAAAGTTGTATTAAAAGTATACAAGAATGAATGATGTTGATACTGATAGTGTAACATGTGCAGTAGGTGACAATGTGTATTTGGTAGGGATACGAGTAGATCGACGTCTGGTTTAACAGGAAAAGTTATAAAAATAAACAAGGTCGGAGATGTGGGCCACGTTATGATGCCAGCCTTCGTTATTGGTAGTTATATTATCAGTTATGGTTGTTGATCTTAGATATCATTTGTAAGATACATTTTCTTCATTTTCATCACTCATACGTGTAGAGCCTTCAAAATTCGATAAGTTCTCATTTTCTACCTCGTTCTCATGTATACTTTCTTTGCCTTCCTCGGGTAATTCTCTAATCATTTGTTCTGGCTGATTTGCAAGTTTTGTTCAAATTTTTATCATTATTCATCATTTCATATTCCATGATGCTTTCATCTACTTGTACATACCTAGATCTTATTACTATTCGTTTTTCTGGAAGCCATAGTCGATAACCTCCACCACAATATCCTACTAGTACTCCTTTTTCTGTTCTTTTGTCTAGTTTGTTTTGGTTTGGTAATACTGTGTACCATGCACGACTTCCAAATACTTTTATTTTACTTACGTAAAAGTAGTAATCTTTTCCACAATCAGGTTTACCTAGATTGTGTTGTGTATAAATAAAAAGCCGAAACTGCTGTGTTTTTGTCATAGCCTTAACCAAAAATAAGGAGGAAAGAGTAGGTAACTCAAACCAGCCAAACATTTCAGTTGTAAAATAATCATACTACTAGGCATTATCTTTTTCGAAGAAACGAGTACGATACATTGCTATTGTTATCGGATTAACGACTGGCATAAGTCAAAACAAAATATCTTGGAACGAAGTATACTTATATTATTTTGGGTTCAATTAGTCATGGGACACCCTGTATATTAAACATGTCTTTTATAATTATCTATATATTGTGAGCATATGTTGAAATACCACATTTAAATTTGATGTTACTAGCTCTTCCTAGCTAGGATTTAGCTATCTTCAATCTTAATTGGTTTTAATCTTGATTCATCACTGTAGTGTTAACTCATTCATTTTGAGGTTTTTGATTTATAGGAATACTGATAAAAATCTCCAATCGATCTCTCATATAAATAACTCGTGACTAAGCCGAATGTTTTTTAACACCAACCTCTAATTTTTCAACAGCTTAAGAATATTTTTCAGTTGAGGTCAAAGAACAAGAATTGCTGGCTTTCGAATTAAAATTCAACTCAAAGTTATTTTATTGAAATTTTTCACTTAACACATGATTAATTAATTGGGGTCACTTTGCTGCTTCTATAGCTCTATTGTTATTATAATGAAATATTAAACTGACTGTTCTAAATATTAAAATAATACCCTTAAAAAACTGAGAGAATTTCCAACATTCTCTGTCGGACACGTGTATGAACCAAGCGCTGTTGCCGCTTTGTTTATAAAGTATTTCATTCACAGAAATATATACAATTTCAGCAGTCGAATATAAAGCTTTGTATGTTACTAGTACATAAACTGCGACTCGTCCAATAAAGATCTGTATTATGTACTCGTTGCATATAAATAGATTTTCGTATAAGTATGTCGTTATAAGTATGCCAGTACAATTTTTGTATCGAAACCAAATTGACCTTGATGAATTTATTTTATCTCTCAACTATTTTGACCTAAATTACTGTTACAAGTAGTTTTATTTCGACCACGTTTTATTTGAATAATACCGCGATTATATCTCATTTAAACAAATTTACCCAGATTATTAAATTACCAGAAAATTCTAGAACAAATTGTAACAGCACTATTTAGAGATTCCTGTTTTTTCCAACAATATTAATAAGATAACGAACGACAAAATAATACTAAATTTTTCATATTAAATAATAATGGGTGATAAGTTTTATATGTATCTGGAATCCTTATTTTAGTCTCTTACATCCTCTGGAGGCATATTTAGTAATTCATTTTTTCGGCAACCTCCTGAAATTCCAAGCATAAAAATTACTTTTTCTACAGTCGCGCGTAAAATGACTAATTACTATATTCAAATGAAATCGTAAAGTAGACAAATGCCGAGGATTAATACTTTACGCTCTAGCGCAAAAAAGGAATCTATTTCGCTCGCTTATTTAATCAAACCACGCCCTCCGAATTAACTCAATTGGTGAATAATTAACAATTTGTCAGATTAAAAATTTAATAAAATTATATGAAAATTGTCAAAAATTTTGAAATATGGTCAAAAATGGTCGATATTTGTCAAAAACTTTATAAAAAATTTAAAAAATGGTCAAACATTTTCAAAAACCATCAAAAATTGTCAAAAATGGACAATTATTATCAAAAAAGGACAATTATTATCAAAATTGGTCAATAATTGTCAAAATTGGTCAATAATTGTCAAAAATTGTAAAAATTTTGAAAAATGGTCGATAATTATCAAAAACTATCAAAAATGGTCAATAATTTTGAAAAATGGTCAAAAATTTTGAAAAATTATCAAGATTTTGAAAAATTGTCAAAATTTTTCAAAAACTATGAAAAATGGTCAAAGATTGTCAAAAATGGACAATTATTCTTAAAAATTGTCAAAATTTTTAAAAATAGTTGATAATTGTCAAAAATTGTTTAAGTTTTTAAAATATGGTCAAAAATGATCAATAATTGTCAAAAATGGTCAAAAATTTGGAAAAATGGTCCATAATTGACAACAATTGTCAATAATTATCAAAAATGGTCAATAATTTTCAATTATTTTTAAAAACTGGCAAAAATGGACAATTATTGTCAAAATTGGTCAAAAATTGTTAAAATTTTGAAAAATGGACGATAATTTTCAAAAACTATCAAAAATGGTCAATAATTTTAAAAAATGGTCAATAATTTTGAAAAATGGTCAAAAATTCTGAAAAATTGTCAAAGATGACCAATAATAGTCAAAAACTATCAAAAATGGTCAAAAATTGTCAAAAACTGTCAAAAATGGACAATTTTTGTCAAAAATTGTCAAAAATAGTTGATAATGGTCGAAAATTGTTAAAGTTTTGAAATATGGTCAAAAATGGTCAATAATTGTCAAAAATGGTCAAAACCTTGGAAAAATGGTCAAAAACTTGGAAAATGGTCCATTTGTCAACAATTGTCAAAAATTTTGAAATATGGTCAAAAATGGTCAAGAATTGTCAAAAATTGTCAATTATTGTCAATTATTGTCAAAAACTGTTAAAAATGGACAATTTTTGTCAAAAACTGTCAAAAATGGTCAATAATTGTCAAAAATGGTCGATAATTGTCAAAAACTTTCAAAAAAATTTAAAAAATGGTCAAATATTTTCAAAAATTGTCAAAAATGGTCAATTGTCAAAAATTTTAAATTTTTTTTGAAAAATGGTAAAAATGTTTCAAAAATGGTCAATAATTGTCAAAAATTGCCAAAAATGGACAATTATTGTCAAAATTGGTAAATAATTGTCAAAAATTGTAAAAATTTTGAAAAATGGTCGATAATTATCAAAAACTATCAAAAATGGTCAATAATTTTGAAAAATTGTCAAAATTTTTCAAAAACTATCAAAAATGGTCAAAGATTGTCAAAAAAGGACAATTATTCTTAAAAATTGTCAAAATTTTGAAAAATAGTTGATAATTGTCAAAAATTGTTTAAGTTTTTGAAATATGGTCAAAAATTATCAATAATTGTCAAAAATGGTCAAAAATTTGGAAAAATGGTCCATAATTGTCAATAATTATCAAAAATGGTCAATAATTGTAAATTATTTTTAAAAACTTGCAAAAATGGACAATTATTGTCAAAATTGGTCAAAAATTGTTAAAATTTTGAAAAATGGACGATATTTGTCAAAAACTATCAAAAATGGTCAAAAATGGACAATTATTGTTAAAAATTGTCAAAATTTTGAAAAATAGTTGATAATGGTCGAAAATTGTGAAAGTTTTTAAATATGGTCAAAAATGGTCAATAATGGTCAAAAATGGTCAAAAACTTGGAAAAATGGTCAATAATTGTCAAAAATGGTCAAAAACTTGAAAAAATGGTCCATAATTGTCAACAATTGTCAAAAATTGCCAATAATTTTGAAAAATGGTCTAAAATTTTGAAAATTTGTCAAAAATGGTCAAAAACTTTCAAAAATTGTCAATTATTGTTAAAAACTGTTAAAAATGGACAATTATTGTCAAAAACTGTCAAAAATGGTGAAAATTGTCAACATTTTGAAAAATGGTCAAAAATTATCAGAAATTTTGAAAAATGGACACTAATTTGAAAAACAGCCAAAATGGTCAATAATTGCCAAAAATGGTCAATAATTGTTAAAATTTTGAAAAATGATCAATAATTGTCCAAAGTTCTCAAAATTTTGAAAAATAGTCAATGAATAATACGAGACGTTTCCGAAAATCGATTTAAACACGTAAGTTATAAAATCGATTTACTAAAAATCGATTAATATTACTAAAAAAAACGATAATCATAAATCGATTATAAGAAAATAATAATCGATGTATATAAAAATCAATTATTTTTTAACATCCCTAGTCTTTTTAAGGTTAATCATGATAAATGGCGAAAATGACGATTATTCTAGCACTCCTATTATAACCTAAGATAATATGAAAAACTGTAATTATTAAAAGGGCCACTGTAGAAAAAATTATGTGTGTTTTTCGAGCGTAAAGTAAAATTGCCGCTTTCTCAAGCGGCAATCTGTTACTTTACGCTCTAAATACACAAGTAACTATTCCAGACTCAATAAATATGATCATCAGCTTCTATTGAAAATCTACTGGTATTTTCTTTGCTAAAAGATTTTGATATTCTTGGCCGATATTTTTCTTCATTACTTTTCAAAAACGCAATAAAATTTGTAAACTTAAGATTGTTGGTCGTAACATAGAATAGTGACTCCAGAACAAGCAAGAAGAACCTATTTGAATTGCTAATTTCCTTCAGAAGGTAAAGATAATCTCAGGAAAATCATTCTATACTCTATTTGAAAAAGGCAGAGAGCAATAAACCCTTGTAATATGACCATTCAAAGGGCGTACCTGCTTGTGATTCTAAAAATCTCAATAATTGTGAATTTTATATTTAAGCAATATCCTAAAATCATTTGAAGTTCTTTTCACGAAAAATAGTCCTGTCTCAATAATAGCTTATTTGGGTTTCGCCATTATTTCTGAAATTGGAAGAGATAAATTCTGCGAGAGATGAATTTTAGAAGGGAAAAAGTGAACAGAAAGTCGCTTTTAATAGAGAAAGATGAAATTGTATGTTGGAGACGGAATTATTTTCGCATGAAAGTGCAAAAGGAAAACGACTGATAATCAAATATATTGGAAGTACAGATGGGTTTTTGACAGAGGTTTTGTTGGCATTTGAGTCAATTCACACCGGAGACTATCACGAGAATATCAATGCTAACTCTAATTCCGCCCAACTTGGTAATTGTTTGAAACAATGCTCCTTATCATTCAAGGAGATGTGAGAAATTGCCTACCATCGCTTGGAAAAAAGCAGAAATGATTCAGTGGCTTTTAGATAAAGAAATTACATTTAAAGTTGATATGAACTGCTGGCAATTGTAAATAAACATAAACATCGTTTCCTAAGATATACTATTAACGAAATGGCAAAAAATAATTATAATACTTCGACTTGCTCCTTACCATTGCCACCTAAACCCTATACAGTTAATATGAACTCAGGCGATTGGATTGGTGGCAAGGAAAAAATACCACATATAAAATGAAAGATGTCCGTGCACATTTTGAAAAACCTCTGGAACAAGTTAATGCAGAGAGATGGCGAAAATGGATAGAACATGTAATCAAAGAATAGCAGCAAATGTGGAAATTAGACAATTGAATGGAACAAACCTTAGAGCCAATAGTTTGTAACGGTCCCAAAATAACTTTAGGATACTGACACCGTCTTTGTTAAATTGCATAGATATTTTTAACAGCGATTTTGGTCGGTTAAACAGGTACCGATAGTAATTAGTATATTTGGATTGGCTGGTTCTGCGTCGAAACGGATTTCGAAGTTGCGCGAAGAACCGTCCTCTAAGAACCATTTTGGGACATTGTAAAACAAGTGACCGGTGTGGAAAGAAAAAAGAGTGTCAACTTCCATAATGGAAATTGATTTATTTAAGTCATCCTGCAGAGGGATTCATTTTTGGAAGTCTACTTAAATTACGGACTCAAGGAAGAGTATGCTGGTGTAGTAAGTCTACTTAAATTACGGACTCAAGGAAGAGTATGCTGGTGTAGTTATTTCTGGACCATATGTTGTATTTCCGTAATTTTTCTTCTAATGAAGGATATCACGACACTCCACTTGCATGGGTTGCTAGTGGCTTCTTAATTTATTGTTAGCTATTGAAAACTATCCGATATCACATAAGAAAATTGTCTGGCCATAAATCCGGATTATACTGGTGATAAGTCTTCGCAGCACGGCCTTAGTCAATAGGACCTTACATCATACTTACTATCACAACCTATTAGACGGAAAACCCCCGGAAATTATGTTGTTGTAGCTCTAAAAACAGGTTCAATTTCTAGTTCTTCGGCCAATTCCTTTGCAGTTAAAATAGAGCTTTTAAAGCCTGTACTTCTAGTCTTCCAAGAAATTGCAGCATTTTTTCAACATTTCTGTACATTTACCGAGATCCATGTCTGTCGATTGTGGAGATTTACTTACGTTATTTATTTGAAAAAGTATGTCATACCAAACAACCAATGAAACTATGAAGCTGAAATCTTTTAGCTGTTCGGCTAGAGTAGTAGCCTCATGAGACACTTGAACATCAGTTTTCTGAGTTTCAATGGCCAAAAGTAATTAAAGCATCATGGATGGCACTAATTTGATAACGGACTGCTTTAACACTGCTTATTCTTGCTTCCCAACGTGTGTCACTGAGCTTTTTTATAGTATAAGTCCCAAGTGAGACAATGTGAACAACCTCTGAAGTATCCCAAACAAAGTGACTTAACGGCATCGCATAGAACTAAATTGTAGCTATGACAGCCACACGGTACATGAACAGCTAAGGGGTTTATGTTGAGAATTCTCCTTTGAACCCCAATATTTTTTCCTTTCATATTCGTCCGTTGTCATAACACTTACAAGCGTTCAATTCCAGTCCGTATTTATTTAAAACATCGATAATAACTTCAGTGAGTCTTTCACCAGTTGACTCATTGACAGGTATAAATTCCAAGAAATGCTCTTTTACTGAACATTGTCAACATCACAAATATCTTCATAGAATGAGGCTATCAGACACATCCTTATGTCGAGGCTGTGAAAAGGAAGATGAGGCAGTAGAGTATATCCACTTTGATTACTCGGCTTTATTTACCATAGTCGGCGATTTTTGAGTAGCACCAGCCATGCTAATGTTCCTCTTGGCAGGTTGACGTACTGGGAAGCACTTGAAGGAGGATGCACAAATGGCCTAATGAGGAGTAGATGCTGTGATGCTGCACTGCAATACGAACTTATCAGATCTGAAGTATACAAGGCGAAAATTTGGAACTCTAGCACCTCTCCTAAAGAGATATAAAAAAAGAAGTTTAATTTAATTTTAGTAGTTCACAACATCCAGTTTGAATATTTAGAAAAATCAACTACTTCTAATCACGTTCGTTAATTAATATGACGAATGATATTATGCTTATCATCTTCCAAGACTTGTCAATGAATCTGATATGACAGATTGCTGCAAAGTCTACATTTTATAAATCATTCAAATCTGACAACACAATTTATTATAAATAGATTAATGATGATAATGATGGAATTATGGTATTTGTTTAAATATTTAGACACTTTTTAGTTCAAACAAAGTAAAATCTGCTAATTATCCTAATTGATTGTTGAAAAATCAGTTCCTTGGAAACGCTAGATACAGAAACATGTAATGATTTGTCAAAACTGATAAATGAAAAAACAAATAGAATTGTTATTGTGCTTACTAATTATTATACAGTGTGAAAAAGCAAATAGAATAAATTCATTATTTTCGTTATTGTACATATTTATAGAAAATCCAAATTTCGGTAGGGTCGAGTTGACCGGCAGGTAGATTGTTATTAGGGTCGAGTTGTCTCCCGTTATTGACAGGTAGGTAGTGAAACTAAATCTTAAACAAATAACAAATTATAAAGAGAGTAAAGAGTAGAGAGTAGAGAGTAGAGAGTAGAGAGTAGAGAGTAGAGAGTAGAGAGTAGAGAGTAGAGAGTAGAGAGTAGAGAGTAGAGAGTAGAGAGTAGAGAGTAGAGAGTAGAGAGTAGAGAGTAGAGAGTAGAGAGTAGAGAGTAGAGAGTAGAGAGTAGAGAGTAGAGAGTAGAGAGTAGAGAGTAGAGAGTAGAGAGTAGAGAGTAGAGAGTAGAGAGTAGAGAGTAGAGAGTAGAGAGTAGAGAGTAGAGAGTAGAGAGTAGAGAGTAGAGAGTAGAGAGTAGAGAGTAGAGAGTAGAGAGTAGAGAGTAGAGAGTAGAGAGTAGAGAGTAGAGAGTAGAGAGTAGAGAGTAGAGAGTAGAGAGTAGAGAGTAGAGAGTAGAGAGTAGAGAGTAGAGAGTAGAGAGTAGAGAGTAGAGAGTAGAGAGTAGAGAGTAGAGAGTAGAGAGTAGAGAGTAGAGAGTAGAGAGTAGAGAGTAGAGAGTAGAGAAGAGAGAAAAGAGAAAAGAGAAAAGAGAAAAGAGAAAAGAGAAAAGAGAAAAGAGAAAAGAGAAAAGAGAAAAGAGAAAAGAGAAAAGAGAAAAGAGAAAAAGAGAAAAGAGAAAAGAGAAAAGAGGAAAAGAGGAAAAGAGAAAAGAGAAAAGAGAAAAGAGAAAAGAGAAAAGAGAAAAGAGATAAGAGATAAGAGAAAAGAGAAAAGAGAAAAAGAGAAAAGAGAAAAGAGAAAAGAGAAAAGAGAAAAAGAGAAAAGAGAAAAGAGAAAGAGAAAAGAGAAAAGAGAAAAGAGAAAAGAGAAAAGAGAAAAGAGAAAAGAGAAAAGAAAAGAGAAAAGAGAAAAGAGAAAAGAGAAAGAGGAAAAAGAGAAAAGAGAAAAGAGAAAAGAGAAAAGGAGAAAAGAGAAAGAGAGAAAGAGAAAGAGAAAAGAGACAAGAGACAAGAGACAAGAGACAAGAGACAAGAGACAAGAGACAAGAGACAAGAGACAAGAGACAAGAGACAAGAGACAAGAGACAAGAGACAAGAGACAAGAGACAAGAGACAAGAGACAAGAGACAAGAGACAAGAGACAGAGAAGAGACAAGAGACAAGAGACAAGAGACAAGAGACAAGAGACAAGAGACAAGAGACAAGAGACAAGAGACAAGAGACAAGAGACAAGAGACAAGAGACAAGAGACAAGAGACAAGAGACAAGAGACAAGAGACAAGAGACAAGAGACAAGAGACAAGAGACAAGAGACAAGAGACAAGAGACAAGAGACAAGAGACAAGAGACAGAGACAAGAGACAAGAGACAAGAGACAAGAGACAAGAGACAAGAGACAAGAGACAAGAGACAAGAGACAAGAGACAAGAGACAAGAGACAAGAGACAAGAGACAAGAGACAAGAGACAAGAGACAAGAGACAAGAGACAAGAGACAAGAGACAAGAGACAAGAGACAAGAGACAAGAGACAAGAGACAAGAGACAAGAGACAAGAGACAAGAGACAAGAGACAAGAGACAAGAGACAAGAGACAAGAGACAAGAGACAAGAGACAAGAGACAAGAGAAAAGAGAAAAGAGAAAAGAGAAAGAGAAAAGAGAAAAGAGAAAAAGAGAAAGAGAAAAGAGAAAGAGAAAAGAGACAAGAGACAAGAGAAAAGAGACAAGAGACAAGAGACAAGAGACAAGAGACAAGAGACAAGAGACAAGAGACAAGAGACAAGAGACAAGAGACAAGAGAAAAGAGAAAAGAGAAAAGAGAAAAGAGAAAAGACAAGTGAAAAGAGAAAAGAAAGCGAAAAGAAAAAAATAGTGCGTGGAGTCCCTCGCGCGAAAGAAATGAAACTTCGTAATGTGGAAATGAAATAGGAAGGGGTAGAAATTGATTTTTAGTGAAATCATATTGTTTCTTTAAGACAAACTTTATTAACATTGCTTACAATTCACAATTGATCGCATCTTTTAATCATCATTTTCGAGTGGAGAAATATCCAAATCTATAACATTTACAATGGGATTATGATAACTAAAGTAAATTATATGTGTATCAAATCAAACTAAAAAAAACAAGCAAATGAAATAATTAATATTATAAATTAAAATACAACAAGTACGTATTTCACCTAATTTCACGACGCTCACACTTTTTACTTCGCTGCATAGCAAGAATACCACGCGCATGTGCATGGGATCTACCGACTCACTCTCTTTCTCTCGCCTACTTTCTACCTTTGTGTATCTTTCTTTCTCTCTCCCTCCTGCGTTGAATATTGGACGCTACTCGTTGCTAACGCTCGCGCTGGTCTGTAACAGGTATACTAAGCGCATGCGTTCGAGTGCCACGCATTCACTCTCTCTCTGTCTCTTTCTATTCCCCCTCCCCAGGAGCGTTGAACGTTTAACGCAACAGTGCTTTCATACCCCTTCCATGGTAGCGTTAAACGTTTAACGCAACCTTGTTGGAAGTCGCATTAGAAGTATCACTTCAAAAAGAAAGAGAAAAGAGAGTAAAGGAAAGAGAACAGAGAAAAGAGAGTAGAGGAAAGAGAGAGTAGAGAGAGTAGAGAGAGTAGAGAGAGTAGAGAGAGTAGAGAGAGTAGAGAGAGTAGAGAGAGTAGAGAGAGTAGAGAGAGTAGAGAGAGTAGAGAGAGTAGAGAGAGTAGAGAGAGTAGAGAGAGTAGAGAGAGTAGAGAGAGTAGAGAGAGTAGAGAGAGTAGAGAGAGTAGAGAGAGTAGAGAGAGTAGAGAGAGTAGAGAGAGTAGAGAGAGTAGAGAGAGTAGAGAGAGTAGAGAGAGTAGAGAGAGTAGAGAGAGTAGAGAGAGTAGAGAGAGTAGAGAGAGTAGAGAGAGTAGAGAGAGTAGAGAGAGTAGAGAGAGTAGAGAGAGTAGAGAGAGTAGAGAGAGTAGAGAGAGTAGAGAGAGTAGAGAGAGTAGAGAGAGTAGAGAGAGTAGAGAGAGTAGAGAGAGTAGAGAGAGTAGAGAGAGTAGAGAGAGTAGAGAGAGTAGAGAGAGTAGAGAGAGTAGAGAGAGTAGAGAGAGTAGAGAGAGTAGAGAGAGTAGAGAGAGTAGAGAGAGTAGAGAGAGTAGAGAGAGTAGAGAGAGTAGAGAGAGTAGAGAGAGTAGAGAGAGTAGAGAGAGTAGAGAGAGTAGAGAGAGTAGAGAGAGTAGAGAGAGTAGAGAGAGTAGAGAGAGTAGAGAGAGTAGAGAGAGTAGAGAGAGTAGAGAGAAGAGAATAGAGAGTAGAGAAAAGAGAAAAGAGGAAAGAGGAAAGAGGAAAGAGGAAAGAGGAAAGAGGAAAGAGGAAAGAGGAAAGAGGAAAGAGGAAAGAGGAAAGAGGAAAGAGGAAAGAGGAAAGAGGAAAGAGGAAAGAGGAAAGAGGAAAGAGGAAAGAGGAAAGAGGAAAGAGGAAAGAGGAAAGAGGAAAGAGGAAAGAGGAAAGAGGAAAGAGGAAAGAGGAAAGAGGAAAGAGGAAAGAGGAAAGAGGAAAGAGGAAAGAGGAAAGAGGAAAGAGGAAAGAGAAAATAAAGAGAAAAGAAAAAATAAAGAGAAAAGAAAAATAAAGAGAAAAGAGAGTAGAGAGAGAAGAGAGGGTAGAGAGTAGATTGATTGATCAATTCGGCACCACCAGTCAGAGGCTTCGAGACCTCGGCACCTCAACCTTTAGGCTTTTTGTGCTCTTGGTTATACCGTTTAAGTGAAGAGATCAGTAGCCCTTATCAGGCTCAACATTTTTTTGCCTAGGTCCTTCTTGGAGAATTCCTCCCTTGGATACTCTATTCCTAGGAGTCTATATATCTAATGAGACAGTTCTTCACATTCGAAGATAATGTGAGAGGCTGTTTCCTCCTCTTCCATGCACAACCGACAGATAGACTATATATGCCAATTGTATCCATGTGCTTCCTTAGGGTACAGTGACCGGTGAGTAATCCCGTCACTTTTCTCATGTGGCCCCTGCTGAGGTTTAATATTTCGTTAGTCAGCGACTCCGACGTTTTTTTTGACCAAGAGTTGATGTGTCTCCATTACGTCTGATGTTTAGTTTGAATCCACCAAGATGTACAACCACATGGCAGTTTCAGACCCTACCTTTTTTATTGCCTACAATTTCCTTGTGCTCCGGGGCCCACTTAAGAGTTACTCTATTGTGGTTTTCCAGGATTAAAATATTTTGTAGGCAGTCCCAGACCAGTCTAGATCTGATCTGGGGACATGCTAAATATTTCAGTACTGCCTGACTATCTGAGAGTATGAGGATCTTTTGGCCTCTATATCCCCTTTCGATGTTCTTTTGCAAACACGTGTCGATAGCGCAGATTTCTTCCTGGAAAACAGACGCAAACTTCCCCAACGATGCGTGGACATTGCACTTGGGTACTATGGACTCTGGAATCCTGTTCATATGTCAGTTTTAGATCCGTCTGTGTACCACATCAACGTTCCTTCCTGACTGCATGCTTCCAACCCATCCCAGTTTAGCTGGATATGGTATGGTTGTCGTTAATTGTGGCCAAAATGTCATCACTTCTCATTTCGGAAAGCGACTTTGTGATAACATCTGTTATTCTGGAATGACTATGGGTGTTGGTTCCTTCGCACCAATTGCCAGTGCATTCCAGCCTGTATGCAGCCATTCTAGCTTCCGCTTTAACATGCAGAGCAAGAGGCGGAAGAGAGTAGAGAGTAGAGAAGATTTACTGTCATGAAAAATTATACAATTTTATGGGTAAAGTGACATAATAAGGGAGTGAAATTATAAACCCCCTTTTTTTCGTGATTGAGTATTGTAAAATAAAAACATTATTTAAAATCTCAGTTGTTTTAAAAAACTTTATTTTATTTGTTTCGCGATTAGGAGATAGCGGCAATCTTCCAAATAGTATAGATTTAAAGTTTGATTTGCGCGTTATATTTTATCAATCAAATAAATGATTTCGTAATTATTATAAATTAACTTTTAAAATGCCAATTTATTGATTTTATCTAAATGTGCCTTTAGACCATAGAATTTTTCATTTGATTTTACATTTCATTTTAACAAACGGATGAAACCGTCACTTTGTATTCATTTACACTGTTCGATTTTCAATTTGATTTGGTCCGTCTGATTTTGCATTTGACAAATCATTCGAGTTTTGCAAAATGGAACCGTATCTATTTCAGTTCGATTTTTCATCTGATTCTTGCGATTAATCATGCAAAGAAAAAGAAGAGAATTAAAAATTTTGGTTAGTTTTTCGTTGACATGTTAAAATTTTTGAAAACAAAATCATAACCTAACATTTTGTATTTCTATTGACATGGATGACATTTGACATTTTCCATGTGGAATCGAAAATCAGACGAATGTAAACGTCGATGTAAAATCAGATGTTTTATCAAATGAAAAATCCTATGGTCTAAAGGCATCTTTAGATTCAAACTTTTGGAACTAAAAAATTTTCTTCACGCTAATTGTTAATCACATCTTAAATTTATTCCTCTTATCGTACTAAAGATTTAAAAAATGAATTATATTCACGTCTATATGATTCCTAGTAATGTTTCGACTCACTATCCTGTCAATATGTATTGAAAAATCAGGATATTATTATACTAAGTAAACTATATTGACTTTAACGAGATAAACCTATCGTTTATCATCGTCAAGATTTCTCAGGTCAACTCGATTTCTTGGGAAGTGAACAGTAGCAGCTAAAGAGATCGGAATTCTCGTTAAAGACAGAGAAAGAAAACGTAAAGAAAAAGAGTCAGCGATATGAACAAAGAGAGAGATAGAGAGCGTTTAGTCGCTAAGTCGCTTCAGGTTTCCATTGTGACTTGTAAGTAACCCAAAAGGAATGCAGTTCTATCAATCCGGGTACCCGGTATACCGGGTACCTTTTGTCTGTCGAAGTGTTGAGTCATTGGGTACTCTTAGCAAAGTTTTAAATGCAGATCAGGACTTTATTTTGTGTATCCTATGTTCAATTTTATAATGTATTGTAATGTTATGGTCATTTAAAAGAAAAAATCAAAATTATATTGTAATCATTTATGTAAAATATTAATTGAAATTTTATATTATACATTAAAAAAATATCAAGGGGCAGTTCGGACAATTGTCAATTTTTGAAAAGAGGTAGGAAATTAATCTGATATACGGTGCGAATATTAAATCTTACCCCCTCCCCCCCTGGGAAACTCCGCTATTTAAGACAAAGATGAAAAATCCTCGAACCCGTCAGTTTTAATTTTATAACATACAAAAAAGTATCACCCCTTTTACCCCCTACACTTGACAGCTACCCCCTCATATTTTTTAAATAGCAAGGGAGGTAATACGATACTTCGTTGGAAAGGGTTTGAAAAGCAGAACTCAAAAATGTATCATTTTTAAATTTTGGATGTAACAATTAATTAATAAACATTATCAAAAAATAATGTATTACTTTAATATCTTTAAAATTAAAGGGATTGGATAAATTATCCTAAATAAAACTTGATGTACTACAGGAGATGCTCGAAATGTTCTCCATTTACTTCCTGGCAGAAGTAGATCCTTTGTTTCGATACATCCCTAACCCTTTGAAGGACCTGAATATCAATCCTATTACATTTTTCGATTATTCTTTGACGGAGTTCAGCAAGTGTTGTCAAATGGCTCACATACACTTTGGATTTAAGGTAAAAATCTAGAGGAGTCAGATCTGGTGATCTTGGTGGCCATTCAATGAATCCACAACGCCCAATCCATCTTCTCTGATACAAATTATTTAAAGAATTTCGAACTCGAGCAGTGTAATGAGGTGGAGCTCCATCTTGCTGTAAAACTATATCTTGAGTGAATTCGCTTGGATTGCTTATAACTACCAAAAGTCACCAAATTGCAAGTGTTAATTTCAATTTGCTCTTGTCAATATTTTTTACAATCAATTATTGATAAATGCTTGGCAACTAGATTATTTAAAAAAGTATTCTAACTACGGTACGTACTAACGATACAAAAGTATTTATTCGGAAAAAATAAATCGGTATAAGCGTTCAAAAATAAAAATTAAACAATTTTTGTTATATCGAGTGTCCCAAATTAAAGCAAAACTAGTAAAAAGTTAAAAGTTCTGCCTTTCAAACCCTTTCCACCCAAGTATCGTTTGAAAAAATCTGAGGGGGTAGCTATCAAGTGTTGGGGATAGAAGGAGTGACAATTTTTTGTATGTCATAAAACACCTCGATTAAAATACGACTGGTTCGAGGATTTTTCATCTTTGTCTTAAATAACGGAATTTCCTAGGGGGGGGGGGGGGGGGTGACTTAATCCGCACCGTATAGAAAAAAAATTTTTTTTGAAAAGCAGAAATTGAATTTTGTGTTGGATTTGGAGGGCAATTATAAAAAAGAAGATACCTTATAATAATATACAGGATCCCATGAAAGTAAGAAAATTTTAATAAGTTAAACACTCCATTGGGCCAAAAGTTACAAAATAAAAATAATTCTTTATAAAGTAAAATATCAGATCTGAATATATTTCACAAGGGAAAATCAATAATTTGGAACAATAAATATCAAAGGGAAAAAGCGTGGAAGATCGAAATTTTAGAAAGACAGTAAAAATGTTGGTGTGGGAGTGTTTTTTTTTTTTGTTTAGGACTATTTTTTTGCTTGTATCTTTTGTATCTGTATTGATTTTTAGTTGTATGTATGTATATTGGGGTGACATTCACTGACACCTAACTGAGACCCCCTTACTTCTACTCAGTTGGAGGAAAGTCTCAGAGACTCGCAACTCCCTTAGTTCTATTTTCCGGAGAAATTTTAGGATATCTTCAGGCTTCAACTTAGGTAAATGTCCCTCTTCTATCCAGTAATCTCCTAGGTGTTGTGCCCTAGGATTCCGAATTACTGTACAATTCACAAGTATGTGGATGGAGGTTTCTTCTTCCATGCCACAGAATCTACATTCTTCTTCCTCCACTATTTTGAGCTTCTTCAGGTGCCCATTCAGGCGACAATGTCCCGTTAGGATCCCTGTTAAAACTCTTAGTGCAGTTTTACTTTGACTTATGTATTCATTTGATCTCAACAGGTTGTAGTCACCCAGAAGAATCTTTGACTGTCTAAGTTCTACAAGATCTTTCCAATGATAAGGGTTTCGGCCCCCAAAAGGCCCCTCTTTGCTAGTTCATCTGCTATTTCATTTTCTTCTATTCCAGTGTGTCCTGGAATCCACAGTAAGACTATATTGTTCTCACCTAGTACATTGAGTTTAGGCATTCCCACACCATTTTGGAACTGATTACACAAGAGCTTAGTGCTTTGATGGCTGCTTGACTATCCGACATTATGATAATCCTTTGCCTTCCATATCCTTTATCAATATTGAACTGGGCACACTCTCCTATGGCTTGAATTTCCGCATGAATGATACTTGGGGTTTTTCCCAAGCTTTGGTTCCTGGCCCGTACACTCCTATCCCAGTTCCTTCTATTGCTTTTGAGCTGTCTGTGTACCATTGAATCGCATTCTTTCCGAGTGTAGTAATGGTATTTGGATCCCATTCTTTCTTGTTGCTTCATTCCGTAACGAATTTCTTTGAAAAGTTATACTTTTCCATCATACCATCTTATGGCCCAGGTTTTCTGATTTCTAAGAAGTAAGGTAGTGGTTTTTTTAATGAGTCTCTCTCAACTTAGTCTGTATCTTGTTCTTTCTGCAACAGTAAGTATTAGTTTCGTTCTGATTATTGTAATATATTGTAATTGCTGGAATAAATTGTAAAAACTTAACAATAACAGTATATTATATAAGTATGCTCTACAGGGGTTGTAGACCTAGGGCAGTTAGTTTCCTCCATTCTTAGCTCTCTCTTTCCAATTTCGTATTTTCAGTTTATTTATATCAGACACCACACTTTCGAACCATCTTTTTCTCGGCCGTCCTCTTCTTCTTTTTCCAATTATAGTCCTATTGAGTGCCATTTTTGTCATTGTTTCTTTGTCTAATCTTTCTACGTGACCCAACCACCTTTGATTGTTTGATTGATTTATTGGTTCGGCATCACCATCAGAGGTTTAGATACCTCAACTCCTCAGCCTTAAGGCTTTTTGTGCTCTTGGTTATACCGTTTATGTGAAGAGTCCAGTAGCCCTTATCAGGCTCAACTGTCTTTTCACTAGGTCCTTCTTGAAGAATTCCTCCTTGGATACTCTAGTCCTAGGAGTCTATATCTCCAATGAGACAGTGTTTCACATTCGAAGGCAATGTGATAGGCTGTTTCCTCCTCCTCCATGCACAAACGACAGATAGTTTCCTCCCTATATATGCTAATTGTATGCATGTGCTTCCTTAGGGTACAGTGACCGGTGAGTAATCCCGTCACTTTCCTTATCTGGCCCCTGCTGAGGTTTAATATTTCGTTAGTCAGCGACTCCGAAGGTTTTTCGACCAGGAGTTTGCTGTGTTCCTGTTTTGGCACGTGTCTCCAGTAAGTCTGATGTTTAGTTTGAATCCACCGAGATATACAACCTCGTGCAGCAGATTTTAATATTCCAAATACTGGTTCAGGACCAGTGAATGCAGTTTTAGACCCTAGCTTGGCTAGGGTGTCTGCCTTTTCATTGCATACAATACCCTTGTGCCCCGGGAATAAGAGTTACTCTATTATGGTTTGCAGGGTTAAAAGTTTTTAGGCAGTCCCAGACCAGTCTTGATCTGATCTGGGGACATGCTAAAGATTTCAGTGCTGCCTGACTATCTGAGAGTATGAGGAACTTTTGGCCTCTATACCCCCTTTCAATGTTCATTTTTAAACACGTGTCGATAGCGCAGATTTCTGCCTGGAATGCAGATGCGAACTTCCCCCAACGATGCGTGGACATTGCACCTGGGTCTGGCACTATGGACTCCAGCTCCTGTTTCTATGTCAGGCAGTCCCAGGCCAGTCTAGATCTGATCTGGGGACATGCTAAAGATTTCAGTGCTGCCTAACCACCTTAACCTCTTGTGTTTTTATTCTTGATGTTATTTTTGGTTCTACGTACAAGGTGTTTAATTCTTCATTTGTTCGCCTTTTCCGCCCTTCAGGTGTTTTTATGCCACTGAAGATTACTCTAAGGATTTTTCGCTCCCATCGCTCCAGCATCTCTTCCTGTTTTTTTGTTAGGGTCCATGTTTCACTTTCGTTCGTCACAGTGGGTTTTCTAATGGTATTATAGATTCTTATCTCCATGTTTCTTCAAAAGTGTTTTGATTTCTTCAGTGACTGAAGCATTCCAAATTTTCTGTTGCCTTTCGCAATTGTTAACTTTATTGAAGCTTGCTTCTTATTGCACGACATAGAACTTTTGGGAAGGCTAGTGGACTCGTGAAACGTTTGATGTTACGAAAAAGCGTTCGTCACGCGATAACTCATTAGGAAGAGAGAGAGAGACGCAGGCCATAGTGTACGTTCAGTGCAGAGATAGAGAGAGAGAGAGAGACGCATTGAAATAACGCGCGATACTATATAACCAACGCTGCGTAAAAATTTTGAAAAATGGTCAAAAATTGTCAAAATTTTGAAACAATGGTCAATAATTATAAAAGACTGTCAAAAATGGTCAATAATTATCAATAATTGTTAAAAATTGTTAAAAATTGTCAAAAATGGTCAATAATTGTCAAAAATTGTCAAAAATTGTCAGAAACTGTCAAAAATGGTCAATAATTTTTAAAATTTTGAAAAATGGTCAAAAATTGTTAAAATTTTTAAAAAATGGTCAACAGTTATAAAAAACTGTCAAAAATGGTCAATAATTGTTAAAAATTGTCAAATTTTTTTGAAAAATTTTCAAAAATGGTCAATAATTGTCAGAAACTGTCAAAAATGGTCAGTAATTGTTAAAATTTTGAAAAAGGGTCAAAAATTGTCAAAATTTTTAAAAAATTGTCAATAATTATAAAAACCTGTCAAAAATGTTAAATTGTTAAAAATTGTCAAAAATGGTCAATAATTGTCAGAACCTGTCTTAAATACTCAAAAATGGTCAATTATTGTTAAAATTTGGAAAAATGGTCAAAATTTTTGGAAAATTGTTAAAAATGATCAATTATTGCCAAAACTGTCAAAATTAGTCAATAATTGTCAAAAATGGTCAATAATTGTTAAAATTTGAAAAAATTGTCAAAAATTTTGAAAAAATGGTCAATAACTGCCAAAAATTGTAGAATTTTTTGAAAAATGATCAAAATTTTCGATAAATTGTCAAAAATGTTCAAAAATTGTCACAAACGGTCAATAATTGTTACAATTTGAAAAAATGGTCTAAAATGGTCAACATTTTTGAAAAATTGTCAATGATTGTCAAAATTGATCAATAATTGTCAAAAATGGTCAATAATTGTTAAAATTTGAAAAAATAGTCAAAAATTTTGAAAAAATGGTCAATAATTGTCAAAATTTTCGAAATCTGCATGTTCTGCGATATTTTTGGTAATTTTCTTAAGATCTTTCTTTGATTTTACCAGAACCATCAATTCATCTGCATACGCAATACACTGATGTTCGTTATTATAAATTGTACCAACTGTTTTCACTTTGTATCTTCTGATAATAGTTTCGAGCGTTAAGTTGAATAAAATAGTTGATAGTGGATCACCTTACCTTAAACCGTTTCCGAACATGAAGAGAAGTGACTTGTGACCGTTCAATTTTATTGTTCATCTAAATATATATAATAAAGTCAGGTTAGTTACACCATTTATAACTCATGACTGGCTGGACCAATAATCTGTTATTTGTTGGATTCCTCTCTGTCCCGAAAACGGAATAACAATAAAAAAATATTTCAATACCACTCTGGAATTTTTTTTTCAATTCTTTGAAGCAAGTAAATGTTGTAATTATTTCCTTTAAAGTATAGATCGAAAAAAAATTATCTACTACTTTTGACTTACCTTGAAATTTTCAAATAATCCATCTTTGGGTGGTTTATTGTCCATAAAAGTACCGTAACTGACAGAGACAAGTTATTTCATGTCGAAACAAGTTTTAAGATAGTTCTACAAACTATTTCAACACTGTCTATACAGGGTGCGACAGATAAACTGTCGATTAGAAAGATCTCCAGAAGGGAAAATTGATATAGTGAGGTGTCCTAAGGGTGAACTATTTAATGAAAATTATGTAATTTTTTTCCAATAGGACACCCTGCATATTCTTCGATTTTAGGAATATTTACTTCATTCTAAACAATTTTTTGATAGTTCTTTATACCTATCTTTAACCGTTATTGAGTGAAATTTTTTTTAATGAAAATTGCAATTTTTCACTATATAGTCTGTGTTTTTGGTTTCCACAGCACAGAAACTTATTTTAATCTCAAATAACCCACTATACAGTATACCTCCACAGGTAGCATAAAGCAAATTTGAAGAATCTGTTAATACATTGTTGATAGATTATTATTTAAATAAAAAATCAACCTGTTTCGGAATTTTTTGATATTGCTGTTTATTCAGTTGATAATGAATGTATTCTTTACTTTATAGACGCACTGTATACGTACGTGACTGAAATCACATAAAGTGGATAATAAATAATCTATCAAACATTTAAAACAAAACATCTGATTGTGGGAAATAAAAATTAATAGTATTACATTTAAATTCAAACTATACTCTATTTGAAAAAGGCAGAGAGTAATAAACCCTTGTAAAATGACCATTCCAAGGGCGTACCTGCTTGTGATTCTAACAATCTCAATAATTGTGAATTTTATATTTAAGCAATATCCTAAAATCATTTGAAGTTCTTTTCACGAAAAATGGTTCTGATTCAATAATAGCTTATTTGGGTTTCGCCATTATTTCTGAAATTGGAAGAGATAAATTGTGGAAAATTATGCGGGAGATGAATTTTAGATGGATAGAATTTCCTGGAACCCACAGTAACGTGACGATGTTGTTCTTGCTAAGTTCATTGAGTTTCTTCAGGTATTCCCATATACATTACGCAAGAATTCAGTGCTTTAATGGCTGCTTGACTCTCCGACATTATGATAATCCTTTCTCTTATATATCTTTTAACAATTGAATTGGGCACACTTTCCTATGAAAAATTCCGCTTGAAAAATTCTTAGGGTTTTTTACCCAAGCTTTAGGAGTGTTTGGTTCTTAACCATTAGAAAATATTGGACAGGTGCAAAATGGTATGGCTGAAAATAGTAATTACTTCTATCAAACAAACTTTCCAATTATCTACCGAATAAAGCGTAGACGATCTGGAAAAATTTGATAACGAGTTGAATTTTTGTTGTAATCAGATGAATTGATGAAACAATTCTTGAAAATATTGTAGCGGTGATTAATTTATTTTCAATATAATCTCATTGTATATGAATGGAGATCAAAGATTAAATATTGTGTTTTTTACTAAAAATTATACAAGGTGTCCCAGAAGTTCGTACTAAAACCTTGGGAGGGAAGAAGCTAACAATAATGATAGTACTTCATATAAAACTTGTGCGTTCTCACGAATTATATACTTCTAATTGTTATTAAACTGCTTATTAGGAATGAATCAACATTTAACCATTTATAAACAACATTAGATACATAATGCTTCCTATTAATTCACGAACTAGTTTCTTTTCATCCATGCTCCCTTGCAGTAAGTTTATTTCTAATTTAGAATCCATTGGAGTTTTACTGTCTTTACATTCAGCCATGATAAACCGCTTCAGTAGATCAGCAGTATAACGTTTTTGATTAAGAAAAATACCTTTTTCCGTTTTTCTAATATCAATGCCTAAAAAGGTTTCCATTGGCCCAAGATTTTAAAAGTATTAGTTAATTGCAATTTTACAAGTTAAATTCTTTCCTTATTGTCGCTTGCAATAATCAAATCATCAACATATAATACTGTAACGTTTATTTTAATTTATATTTACAATTAATTTATATTTACAGATTTATATGTAATTCAGTCCTTATTTAATAATTTATGTAATACACTAAACACACTAATTATAATTTATATGAGAGTCACTTAATAAACACTTTATCGAGGCGCGATTACTTTTCTTCGGTATCAACACTGACTGACTAAGTTTCTGCAGCGATGCTCGTGGCCTATTTATACTCGCGCGTCGTAGTTCTAGAATTCTCTCGGCGTTCTGGCGGATGCTCTGGGTATTATGGATGTTTCGTATTTTGGATGGTTCTCGAAGATTAGGCGGAGGAGCCATAGTCGTCTCATACGGGGATTTCACTGGGGGCACTAAGTGAGCATATTAATGCAGTAGCTCGCGTAACAATACTAAATAAGTTGTTACCTTTCCAATTTCTTGGATATATAAGCACTGATCAGTTTCTGATTGTTTGAATCCTTGTTTTTCAGCAAATTCATTGAACTTTTTATTCCAACAATATGGAGCCTGTTTAAGCCCATATAATGCCTTTTTTGATTTTATAAACTTTATATCCTTCGGGTACTTTATTGTATATATCTTCTTCAATAACACCATGTAAGAAGGCAGAACTTACATCCATTCGTTGAAGTTCTAAATTTTTAATATTTGCCTCCGCTAGCATTGTTCTCACGGTTGTATAGCGTGCAACTGGTGCATAAAGCCCTTTGCCACTTCTAGCAATGTATTATTTATTCGTAGTGATTCCATTTCTTCTTCTACGGCTAGTTTCCAAAACTTGAAATCTGACCTGCCCTGTACTTCTTCAAAACTCCTTGGCACTTCTTCTACATATGCTTCAGCATTTAGTGCTAAATGTTCTATTTCATGTTCATCTAGGTAGTCATTCAAGTATTGTGGTTTTTGTTTTCTTCATTTTCTTCATCTCCTCCAGTCATATTTTCTTCCAGTTCAATCTCTTCAATTTCTTCTTGTACCGTTTCTTTTGATTCATCATTTTCTTTTTGTATTTCCACTTCTACAAGTGTATCTTTCTCAGTTCCTGAAGATCAATTTTCAATATTGTGAATATTTTTCTTTTCATTAAATATTACATTCCTACCAACAACTATTTTTTTTTCTAAATGGATCCCATAAACGATAGCATAATAGTAGTATCAGCCTTAGACCCAATTTTTTCATTTTGTTTTTCTTTTGGAATGTGGTTATAGGCTAGGCTTCCAAAGATTATTACATATTCCAGATTAGGCTTCTTTCCAAACGAAGCTTCGGCTGGGGTTTTGTTATCTAAAGCAGAAATTGGACTACGATTTATGATGTATGTACCACAAAGCACTGCTTCACCCCACATTTCCTTTGATAGATTTGACTCTAGAATCATTGCTTTTTCTAACCGTGTGCGATTGGATCCTTTAGCAGTCTCATTTAACTCCGGGTTATAAGGTATGGTAAACTTGTATTTGATACCTTTGGCCCTGCAAAAACTTTAAAATTGTTGTGAACAATATTCACCACCATTATCGCTACAAAGAGAATGAATTTTCTCATTAAATTGACTGGTAACCAGTGCCTCACAATCTTCAAAGCATCGTAAAACCTCACTATAGGTAATTTTTATTGTCAAAAGTAGGAAGGGTAATTGGACCACAAACATCACTATGTACCAATTCAAGTACTCTTTCACTTCTTTTATTAATTTTTGTTTGAAAAGGTAACCTCATACTTTTGCTCTGTATACATTTATCGGAATCATGGAGGATTGTACTCCAGAAGTTACAAGAAATATTGTTCAATAAACATTTTAATTAAACTATTTCCAATCAATATTTGAAAAAAATAATACCATAGGTAAGCATTTTGCATATTATTTTATCAGCACAGCACCTGACAAGCATCGTCGAGTGGTCAACTCGACGGTTATGTATGGGCTCACTTAACGCATCGACCCGGGATCAGCACCGCCGCGATACCCGACTATAGGCTTCATTTTATATTGTCAGAGATATTGTATTGGCACGCCGTCCGCAAAATATTCTCTCTGAGAAATGTGTTGTGGTTGAGGCGTTGACGTGCCTTGTCGGTGCTGTGCTGATGTTGTGATTTTAGGTAGGCGCGCTTACATTTAAATACACATAAGAAATAAAATCTGCTGGTGATGATCAGTCTCTGTTTCTGAGAGTATAAATATCGATTGCTTAATATATTTATTATCAAAATACATTGTTATAGATAATTTTTTTCATATTTTTAGTAATCTTTATATTTTTATAAATGTATCATTGAAAATAATTGTACGCAAATTGAATGATTGAAACAATCAAATTACACAATCTCTGACAGATAAATCGGAATAATATGTATATGTTTATTTCTGATTAAACGCAATACAAATAGATTTCAAGAATATCAATCATTTTGATAAACCCCAGATTATAAGATAAAACTTTATACTACATTGGTTTGCTTTTTTTGAATTAATTAATATTTACGCAGTTAAATATTTAAATGGATTATTGCTACGATTACATTCATTTTATCTTGTACCGCTGTATCTCAGGAACTATTTATCGTACGGCTTAGAGAAAAAAATCTGCACTACAAATTCGCATACGAGAAACTGCTGGAAATTATATGAAGTTTTCTATTCCACCGCTAGAGGGCGTACTTCAGAATAATATCACAAAAACATCATTTTTCTATAATAAATGTACCGTTACTTTTTTCTCTATCTTGTAAAATAACTGGTAGGGGTGAGTGGGAAAGCTGGAAAGTTGGAAAGTTGACTCAATAAAACTGTTATAACTTTTATTTCGCTATATGGATTTTGACAAAATTAGTATCATTTGAAAGGAAATTCAAGGCAACTTTCTCATGTTGAAAAGTGGCCTGCGGAACTCTCATATTATTCTCCGCCGAAGTTCCTCAGCTCTTGATCCGAGGACTCTCACTCCTCCATAGGTACAGCTATCTCTTGGGCGTCCATTGGACTCCACTTTGAGAAGGTTGTTCCTCATGGTGAGCTTTGGATGAATAGACACTTCTATCCAGTACTTTGTAGCTGTAGCTGATGTAGCTGCAGGCTTTGTCTCCAAAGTTTTGGGTTTTTCTTTTTTTTGCAGAAGGTTATCCCTATCCCAAAGCCTATTAATTTCAATTTTAGGAGCTACTCCTTGGAATCAGAATATATGAAGGTTTTTAGCACTCCTTTGTCTGTTAGTATTTTCCTTCATAGATACGCTTTGAGTTCGCAGTTATCCTTAATATCTTAAAGAACCTGTTGGAATCAAGGCGCTTCATCCTGTAGGTACATTCATAACTTCGCTGAGTTTATATCAAATGAAAAATTTTGATCCTTGAGGTCGCTAGACAGTCGCTTCAACCAACTGAGCCACGGCACCTGTCAGTATATCAGCTCTAGTAGGAGGTTTCAAACAAAAAAACGATAATATACCTCATGAATTTATTTTTATACAAGTTTAAAATTTAATATATTTTACTACTATATTGTACTGTCATCGGTCCTTGACGAGTGTGCAAATTTTCGAATTAATCTGAGCGTTTAAGGTGGGTGATAAATAAAAATGCCTATAATTTTATAATGCAGTTTAAAAAATCCTTCCAGAATTGTCCCTTAGAAACCCCTAAAATCCCTCGAATTGGCATCACTGTTGAGGCCAGCAGACAGTACACTGGTACACAGCTGGGCTATCTACTACTCTTTTACGTCACTCGATTTGGCGCGCTATGGGGGTGTGGTTTGGGTAGATCCTTCCCTTATAGTTCCTTTAGGGATGCTTCATCCCATGGCTTCAGCGATGGAAATAATTTTCGCCAATTTCTCTAACTCCACAGATAGGTATCTAGAACTCATGGTAATAAAACATCTTTTGAAGCTTGCTTCTTATTGCACGACATAGGACTTTTGAGAAGGCTAGTGAACTCGTGAAACGTGTGATGTTACGAAAAAGCGTTCGTCACGCGATAACTCATTCAAGCGATTGTGTGCAATCTCTCTTGCCGCACTGAGCTCGCACACCTATAGGAGTGAAAAATTGTCAAAAATTGTCAAAATTTTGAAAAAATGGTTAATAATTACCAAAAATTTGGAAAAATGATCAAAAAATGATCAAAAATTGTCAAAAACTGTCAAAATTTTGAAAAAATGGTCAATAATTGTCAAAAATTTTGAAAAATGTTAGAAGTTTTTGAAAAATTATCAAAAATGGTCAATAATTGTCAAAACCAATCAAAATTCGTCAAAAATTGTCAAAAATGGTCCAAAAGGATCAATAATTGCTAAAATTTTGAAAAATGGTCTATAATTGCCAAATATGTTAAAAGTTTTGAAAAAATGTCAAAAATGGTTAACAATTGTCAAAGACGGTCAATAATTGTCAAAATTCGTCAAAAACTGTCAATAATTGTTTAAATTTTTGAAAAATTGTCAAAAATTTTTAAATATACTCAAAAATTGTCAAGAATTTGGGAAAATCGTCAAAAATTGTCAAAAACTGTCAAAATTTTGAAAAAATTATTATTAATTGCTAAATATTTTCAAAAATTGTCAAAAATTTGGAAAAATGGTCAATAATTGTCAAAAATCGTCAAAATTTTTGAAAAATGGTCCAATTTTTCGAAAACTTGTCAAAAATGGTCAAAAATTGTCAAAATTTTGAAAAAATGGTCAATAATTATTAAAAATTGTCAATAATTATTAAAAATTGTCAAAATTTTTGAAAAATTGTAAAAAATGGTCAATAATTTTCAGAACCTGTCAAAAATGCTCAAAAATTGTCAAAAATGGTTAATAATTGTTAAAATTTGGAAAAATGGTCTAAAATGGTCAAATTTTTTGAAAAATTATCAAAAATGATCAATAATTGTCAAAACTGTCAAAATTGGTCAATAATTGTCAAAAATGGTCAATAATTATTAAAATTTGAAAAAATTGTCAAAAATTGTCAAAATTTTTGAAAAATGGTGAAAAATTTACGAAAACTGGTCATCTTTTTTTGTTTATACCTGTATCCACTGTGTTCATTTGAAAAAGACCCACCTTTTGTTTATACCTGTATACACTGTGTGTATTTGAAAAAGACCCACCCTTAATATTTCAAAAATGGGACATATTAGAAAGAAATGCCGAAACACTTTTAACTTTTTTAACTTGTGGGGGACACTTTTTGCTAATGCCATAAACGTCAGATTCACTCACCCCCTCCCTATTGGAGATATCCATTGAATATTTTCAAATGTCTTTAGGTATCAAGTCTTACCTCATTTAAAAAGTCTGGGAAATCTCTATTCAATAATTTTGTTTTGCCTTTGATACCAGCCTTCCATTATTATTTAATCGTTTTTTAAAGTTGGCCCTCTTTCAAATTTCCGTATGCCCCCGTATTATGTTATGACAGAAAGACTCTTTAAGGAATAAAAAATTTACAAATAGTAAAAAGGCAGCTGTTAACAACAAAAAACTGCTATTTGATCATGTGATCAAAGTGACCACCGTTATCATTTAGGCAATAAAATGCGATGTTGGGATGTTGTAATGGAAAGGCCTCTTTAATTGGTGATATACCAGGTCGCTAGGAGGGTCATCTGACTTTAATAAAACTACTACTATTTAATATTATAGCATACTTATATTATAAACTGAATATAACTGAATTAGAATGAATAGAGCTGAATATGTTATAGTCTGCTTCTATGATATTTATATTGTTGGTCAAGTTCATGTTTATATTTACTATTGAATGTTATATGTTTATTTACTGGATGAACTTGACGCTCGGTACCGGTTTTATTTATGCATTCTTTAGCGTTCAATGATTTATTGAAAACAGTTTCAAGGGAATTTATTTCTTATTTTATTTTATGCCAAAAGGCATCACAAATCCGATTTCAAATAAAAAAGTTATTTGTTGTACATTAACAAAGATATCTCAGTCCGCCTCTGTATTTTCAAGACACGGTTCCCAAGAGACTATTTTAGTTTCTTGTTTCTGTCTATTCGAACGAAGGAACATCAATTCTCGAATATTATACTTCTTTACAAAAACGAGCTGAAGGTTCATAGACTTAAAATAAGTAGGCACCTCTCTTTGGCGTTTCGGCCGACGATAATGGCTTAATCACTGGTCAGTCGGCTATTTTCGAATCAATTAGAAAGATATCGGCTGCATTAATGTGACATATTTTTGAAAAGATAAGTGATACCTGTTAATTATATGTTTGGTATAGAGGAAAACTACTTAAACGTAGTTAAGCGATATTTTAATAATCGTGATATGAAATTCGTAGCTTTCCACTTTTAATTTTTGTAATAGTACAAGCGATGGTGTTGAGAAAGTGTAAAAATCTCAGAATAAGTTTAACTTAAATATGCACACAAGTTTTATTCAATGTAAAAGTACAAGAAAATAATAAAAGATAAATATTTGAACGAACAAATAAGGCTGAAAGTATTTAAAGTATAAATACGTCCAATTGTCACATATCAAATCAAATATTTATCATAACTTAGGCAAGATTTGCCTGTTTTGTAATGTGCCAACTCTGGAAACCCTAAATTCTTTTGTACATTTATTATTAATTATAGGTTGGCGAATATTCATTCATTCATTCATATATTTGGGTTGTGCTCATCAGCCCAGGCACTTGAACTGAATCTTTGTACCATTTCCCATGTTATTTACTTCCATTCCAGAAGCTTCGTGTCTTCTATAAAGGCCACTAGTTTGACTAGAGGGATTTTCAGTAATTGTGATGGTTGTATAAATTCCTCTCCAAAGTGCTTCCGTCTAAGTTCTTGTAAGTCCTCACAGAAGCAGAGTATGTGGGTAGGTGTTTCATCATCAAGTTCACATTTTCTGCACATAGGTTCACTAACTCTGCCCATATTGTACAGATGTTTCCTCAAGGTGCAGTGTCCAGTCACCAGGTCGGTAACTGTCTTCAAATGTCTCTTACCCAGTTTCAGTAGCCTGGTTGAGAGTTCCTTGTCTACCTTGTTCAGTAAACTCTTTGTATGAAGGTGCCCTTGTGTCACCCTCCATTTGAATTGGTGTTCCCTATCTAGCCAGTTCCCGATTTCCCCTCTTATGAAATCTTTTGTGATTCCACAAAACGGTTCCGGACCTATGAAGTCTCCTTTAGAGCCTTCTTTAGCTAACTGGTCCGCCATTTCATTACCTGCAATCCCCTCATGTGCCGGCACCCATATTAGAGACCCTTTGTTGTCTCTTGTTAGCCTGTTGAGGGATTCTTTGCAGTTTTTCACCAGTCTAGAAGGTTGGCGAATAAAGAAGTACATACATCCCGGTGTCATTCGGGAAAGAGTCGACAGAGAAAGAGTATACCGAAAGCGACGTTCAGATATTAACTCTATTCACTATTAACCCATTAACGCCCACTGTACCCATGTGAGTACAATTAATTTAGTGACCTGCTAATGCTATTTATCAGAAAATCACTCAAAGTTTAGTATTTTATTCTTCTTTACAGAGATAGTAATGAGGATTTTCGTCCTATTGTTGCGAGAATCTTTTATGGAAAGAGATGTGCAGGATTACCATCGTCTCTCGAGCATATTGAAGCTTGAAGTTGATATAGTTGTAATTCTACCAGATCCTGATGTTGTTACTGACGAGGAGGATATTCAAGAAGAAGATCTTGTGCCAGGAACTTTTGCACTACCGACAGATGTTGCAGGAGAAGTAGAACTACATTATACCTCTGACAAAGATCAAGATGCTGTACCTTTGTCGATAAGACTACAAAATTTGCAAAAGATAAAAAAGACTGACAAACCTAAATGGACAAATGGATATAATGAGTTGAAATCTTAAGGCATGACTTAGAAGATTTGAATCAAATTGAGGTTATGAAAGCTGTTTTTGATTACATAGTCACACAAACTAACTTGTACTTATCCCAACAAAATAACCACAGCTTTTTTGTTTCTAAAGCAGATATAAAAGTTTTTACAGGAATTTTATTGTTAACTGGATATCACCAATTGCCTAGAGAAAGGTCATACTGGAGTCGCGACGAAGACTTAAGAGTACTATTTATATCAGGAGCTATGTCAAGAAATCTATTTTTAGAAATGAAAAAATATATCCACCTTGCAATCAACACAACGCCAGACAGACTTGATAAAATGGCAAAGCTTAGACCGCTTGCAGTTCGTTTAAGCCAAAACTTTCAACAATGTTTCCATGGGTCTATGGTAAAATTTTTTGGAAGGCAGTCAGCCAAGCAATTTATAAAAGGGAAACCAGTTCGTTTTGGCTACAAAAATTGGTAACAATGCAGTGCTACCGGTTACTGCTATGTTGTGGATACTTACTGTGGAACCAAAAATGTTTAACCAAAAAATTCAAAAGTACCGCTGGGATCCAGAGTGGTCTTCAACTTGGTAGAAGCAGTCGCTTCGCCATCAGATCATAGGTTGTTTTTTGATAAGTTTTTTACGAGTTACGATCTGTTAGTAGCGTTAAAAGAAAAAGGTATTCGAGCTACTGGAACTATAAGAGACAATAGGACAAAACAATGTCCCCTCACCAACAAAAAGTTACTGCAAAAAACAGAAGGGGGGTACTTCGAGCACCAGTACGAACAAACACGTGGCCTTTCATTTGTACGATGGAAAGATGGAAAGACAACAACATTGTAACTATAGCGACCAATTTTGACACCATAGAACCCACTGGAAAAGTAAAACGCTGGTCGACCGCAGCGAAGAGCAAAGTTGACAAAGTCGATGGGCGGAGTAGATCTACATGATCAATAACTGAACTGTTAGAGAATTAGTGTACGAGGAAAAAAGTGGTGGTGGGTCCTGTTCACCAATTTTATAAACGCTGCAGTTGTTAATGCTTGAAGGTTACTCCAACTGGCCAATGTGGATCAGCAGATTCCTTTGCTTGAATTTCAAAGAACTCTGGTCAGGCACTACTTTACCTGTTATACTAAATCTACTGTAGCCAGAGACAAACCAACCGGCACAAAAGTGTTAGAAGTCATGAAGGAGGACCCTTCCAAAAAACTGGATAACCAACTCAGATGAGTCAAATGCCATCAACGAATTCGCTGGTGCTGTGAGAAATGTAATAACACTCTTTGTATTGAGAGGGATTATTTTAGATTGTTTCATTTAGAATAATTATTTTTTATTATCAAGTTACGCTGTAGTGCCCATTGTACTCATATGAGTACATATACATATGTTACTAATTAGACATAATATGCCAAATATAGTTGTATTTGAAAGTTTGTTTAAAAGACAATGAAGATCTGCAAAAAACGCAGTTTTTCTTGAAAAAAATCGTGGGCGTTATTGGGTTAAGTCTGTTTATGTTTCAAAATTGTTTGATTTTACGATATTATCTCTATTTTGGTGTATCATTGTGTAGTTTTTAATTTCTTCTTTGAATTTTTTTACTTTAGGTATTAGTTTGATAGTCAAGTTTTGTGCCAAAGAAAAGCAAAGATCGTTGTGTTACTGACTTTTTAGAAGTTTGTTCAGAAAGGTCCAAATTAATTGTGGATCTAGTTACTCGGGTATCTTTAATTTTAAATAATGTAGGGTTTGTGTAGATTTTCATTATACAGCTATAAACATAAAGTAGTTTTATATTGAAAACTTTTGTTTCATTATATAACTTTTCAGTGGAATAAAGCTTACTTTTATTGATAATAATTTTTAAGATTGTATTTTGAGTGGTTTGTAGTATATTAAGCGTTTTAAAAAAAATCGAGGTTTCAACAAATCTCGACGTTTTGAAGCCCTAAGAAGCTTTCCTGACTATTTTTGCGATGATGTCCGTTCGTCTGTATGTGTGTGCGTGTGCGTGTGCGTGTGCGTGTGCGTGTGCGTGTGCGTGTGCGTGTGCGTGTGCGTGTGCGTGTGCGTGTGCGTGTGCGTGTGCGTGTGCGTGTGCGTGTGCGTGTGCGTGTGGGTGTGTGCGTGTGTGTGTGGCTGTGGGTGTGGGTGTGGGTGTGGGTGTGGGTGTGGGTGTGGGTGTGGGTGTGGGTGTGGGTGTGGGTGTGGGTGTGGGTGTGGGTGTGGGTGTGGGTGTGGGTGTGGGTGTGGGTGTGGGTGTGGGTGTGGGTGTGGGTGTGGGTGTGGGTGTGGGTGTGGGTGTGGGTGTGGGTGTGGGTGTGGGTGTGGGTGTGGGTGTGGGTGTGGGTGTGGGTGTGGGTGTGGGTGTGGGTGTGGGTGTGGGTGTGGGTGTGGGTGTGGGTGTGGGTGTGGGTGTGGGTGTGGGTGTGGGTGTGGGTGTGGGTGTGGGTGTGGGTGTGGGTGTGGGTGTGGGTGTGGGTGTGGGTGTGGGTGTGGGTGTGGGTGTGGGTGTGGGTGTGGGTGTGGGTGTGGGTGTGGGTGTGGGTGTGGGTGTGGGTGTGGGTGTGGGTGTGGGTGTGGGTGTGGGTGTGGGTGTGGGTGTGGGAGTGTGTGTGTAACACAAAAATTAAATTTGTAAACCTCTTATAACTTCCGAACGGCTTGACCGATTTGATCGCAGTTGGTGTCACTCGAAAGGGCTCCGTCAAAGTTAGATTTCCTGTAAGCTGGAACCAATTCGGACCGGTAGATTTCGAGAAATTCCGACAGATTCCGGATTGAAAATATAAAATAGATGACGAATTTGTTCGTTATAAAAATATTTTTGCTATGAATAATTAACAATATTTCTTTCTTCCACGCCACAGAATCTGCATTTTTCTTCCTCCACTATTTTGAGCTTTTTAAGGTGCCCATTCAGGCGACAATGTCCCGTTAGGATCCCTGTTAAAACTCTTAGTGCAGTTTTTACTTTATGACTTATACATTAATTTGATTTCAACCGGTTGTAGTCACCCAGAAGAATCAGATCCCTTTTTTTCGGCTTTGCCTATTTCTTCCAATATTACATTGGAGCTGATACCGTAAAAGGGTTCCGGCCCCCAAAAAGGTGTTTCAGTTCCCCTCTTTGCTATTTAATTTCCTTCTATTCCTGGAATCCACAGTAAGGTAACTATATTGTTCTCGCCTAGTTCATTGAGTTTGCCTAGGCAAAGTGATGGGATCAAGTCACGATAAAAAACCATTTTTGGTTGGTTTAATCTAAAGAAATAAAGAGGTGGTAATATCATCAGTTTTATTAACAATGGTAATTTTAGCCTAAATAACAAAATAGAAAATTCTTATACACAAAATGATGAATTCCTTTTTTTTTGTTTCAGAAGGCGTTCTACTGAGATAAATTGCTGGTAAGTAATCAAAATAAATATTCAATAATAAGTGGTATAATCCAAGTACTAACATGCACAAAAATACTTTATTTTACTTATTTTTAAAGATATTAAAAAGTACAATGACTAGAGAAAATATTTGTATAGAATAGCTATTTATGATATTAGTGTTAAAAGTAACATTTTATTTTGTGAAACGAGCGAAGCGAGTGGAGCAATTTCACGAACAAAATAAAATTTACTTTTAACACAAATATCATACATAGTTTTTTGTACAACTCCTATGTTGATAATAAAATAAAAGTATTTCAAGAAAATCACATTTTGACGTCTATTGTCAGTTAATTATTTTTTTGAAGTTTAAACAATAATTCTTATAATGATTATGTCTCTTTTAACACTAGAGTTAAAAGTATTTTACTTTTAACACGCTACTTTGTACGCTACTTCTTTTAACGCGTTTGACAGGCATTAAAAATGTCACTTTTAATGGCAGTTGTACAAAAAAGACGTTAAAGAATTAGTTATATTGACCGAAATCACAAAAACTGTAGTATATGAGACAATAAAGAGGATACAAAATGGGAGAGGTATGAGGAATGGACCAGTTTCGGGAAGACCGCGTAAGATTAGCGGAAACAATTTAAACGCTTTAGTGTCCTTAGGACGACAAAATCCTCGCCTCCTAGGGTATCGAAAATTGGCAGATTCAAAAATCAACGAAGAGTAAACGTGTGTGTCCAGAAACAGTTTTTGTTTTTAGCGACGCTCTGGAATAGCCGGGCAGAATTGCTTCCAAACTTCTTCGAGGTCCCGATTACAAATTTGATGTCAAAATTTATTGGCGGATCCAATATGGCGGACTAAAAATGTCCAAATTCGTAGATTGTTCTAAAAATGTATATATATATATAGGTTTTTGAGGTCATTACTTGTGAAATTGATGGAAACAAATTCAAGATTAAAAAAGCCGGATCTAATATGGCGGACAAAATGTTCTAGAATGCTTCCACAAAAGAGTGTTTTATTTCCAGACACCGTATTATTATTTCACAACTTATATTTTTAACATAAAACACCTGTTTTTACAGCGCAAAACAAAACGTTATATATACATTATTAACACTCATTTCGACAACAATTTTACTTGAGAATAACCACTGTTATATTTTTTTAATATGTACATACATGCAAAACATTTTACACAATATTATCATATACACATAAATTTAAAATGTATATATATAGGGTGTCAATTTTAAAACTTACATTGGGCTGTACCTCGTGAACGAAAAGAGATTTCAAAAAAATTTCAAATCCGTATCTAGGGTAGAGAAGGGGAACTAAAATGGCATGAGAGAGAACGCACCCCATCAACCCCCTATGCCCCTCTTATCCCACCTACAAAAATTTAAATGGCAACCCCCTACTTGTGATACGTCGTTAGAAAGCCCGTAGAAAATGCTTTCCAACGGTCTAAGTAATAATTATACAGGGTGTAACAATAAAGCAGAAAAATGTATTTGACAACAAAATGAAAAAGTGTTAAATGTCGAACTACAAATATGTTAATTAATTTAGTAAATGTTCAAAATGGTTTCCATTGTTTTGTAAACAATAGTACAACCTATTTTCAAACTCCATACGAACGTTATAGCAAATGCTGCTTCTAGCAAGCTTTCCACGAGAGCTATGAGGACAACCCCAACCTCCAGCCTAATTAAAAATCTTGCTGAATCTACCGCCTCTTCAGGTGTACATATCTACAAACCTGCACTTAAGCTCTGCCTCTTTTTGATGATTCGTGTCCTCTATATAAACCATTAGTTCAACTGAGGGGATTTTAAGAGGTTGTTTCATTTCCTCCCCAAAGTGCTTCTGACTGTGTCTTTGTAAGTTCTCACAGAAGCAAAGTATGTGAGTAGGTGTTTTGTCCCTAAGTTTACATTTTCTCTCCATAGGTTCAATAACTTTTCCAATTTTGTATAGATGTTTCCTCAGTGACCAGGTCGGTAGCTGTCTTTAAATGTCTCTTGCTCAGTTTCAATTACTTAAACGTGGTTGCAAGTGAACATGTTGGAAAAGGAAAAAGCAACTTAAAATTACTGGTTTGATAAAAATGCCATAAAATATTAAAAAGAGATATAATAACTATAGCAGGTAGGGAAGACTGAAAGAAAGGTGCACCAATACAGGCTAAGGCAACCTGGTAAATGGACAGATCCAAGGCGGAGGTAGGTGTAGGAGCCGGAATTGTAGGGCTAAAACATAAAGGATAGCTATTATAATAAACCTACACAACTTTCCAAGCTGAAGTGACGACGATTCACCACTGTTTTGAGGAAATTAAAAGGCAGAATATGCCTTTCAGTTACCATCTTTACAGGCCAGCTGCACTGAAGGCACTCGAGGTTCCACTCTAAGCTAGTATGGGTGCCTTAAACGCACTCGGAGATAATTGCAAGGTCACGGTAGCCTCGATACCAGGGCACGAGAGTCATAAGGGCAACTAATTGGGGGATGAAACCAGGACAGAAACAGTCAAAACAGACCTAATAAGAAAAGAAAGCTGTCAAATTCGTAGTAGGTATCTCAACAGGGCAAGTAAAACTAATGGGGTTGATAGACGAAGAACCGAGGTAAGAAGGCTATTCAATAAAGCCAAGCTCAACCAAAACTGGGACCTGTACAGGAGTAAGCTTACTCACTATAATAAGGAGATCCGGGACTCATGGAGAAAGTTCTGTGAGGAAATTACAGAGACCACAGAATGCGCCCGAATCCACAAAGTTCTGGCAAAAGAAGGCTCCAATGAAAAGGTGAGTCTCCTGAAGAAAACGGACGGGAACTATGCAGAAACGGCTCAGGAAAGCTTGGAGTTGCTGACAAGAGCACACTTTCCAGGAGCTATCATGTATCTAGGTCGGCAGGAGGTAGCCAGAAATCTCCAAGAGGTAGGTAGACCCAGTCGGGAAGACTGGCAAATTGCCACTGCTATTACAAGACCAGATAAAATAAGATGGGCGATAGATGAATTCCAACCCTTTAAATCACCGGGAGAGGATGGAATCTATCCAGCCCTACTGCAGAAGGGTAAAGAGGCATTAGTGCCGCAACTAAGTAAGATCTTCAAGGCTAGCATAGCTTGGAAATATACTCCGGTAATATGGAGGAAGGTGAAGGTCATCTACCTTCCGAAAGTAGGTAGAATATCAGACCAAACGCCCCAATCATATAGACCAATTAGCCTAACGTCCTTCCTGCTTAAGACTTTGGAAAAGCTAGTAGATAGGTACATAAAGGACAACGCTCTGACAACTCGCCCTCTAAGCGAGCGTCAGTATGCCTACCAACAAGGCAACTCAACAGACTTGGCTCTGGATGACTTAAACAGGCTACTTTCCAAGTCGATCGATGACAAGGAAATAGCAGTAGCTACTTTTCTGGATATAGAGGAAGCATTCAATAATGCGTCTCCAATATCTATAACCAGGTGTATGGAAAGAAGAGGGATCGAACCCATCATCTGCAGGTGGCTTGCAGTCAATCTAGGGAATAGGATAATCACATCCACCCTGGGAGAGGCAACCATCACGGCGGGGGTGGGGAGAGGTTGCCCTCAGGGAGGCGTGTTATCGCCCCTTTTGTGGGCGATTCTTGTAGATACTCTTCTAGTACGGCTGTCCGATGAAGGTATTCAGTGCCTAGGGTATGCGGACGATCTTGCTGTCTTCATAAGAGGACGGTTTCCAAATCAGAGAGTACCCAAATGGCGCTTAATATAGTAAGTGGCTGGTGTAGGGAGGAGGAACTGGCAGTGAACCCTCACAAAACTACACTGGTACCGTTTACAAAAAAGAGAAATTTGCAAGGTCTACAAAAGCCACAAATTAACGGAGTGGAAATTCCATTTGCTAAAGAAGTTAAGTATCTAGGGGTAATCTTTGACCAGAAGCTTACATGGAATTCTCACATCGAAAAAACCACGCACAAGGCCAGAATCGCTCTCGGAAGGTGTAGGCAGATGTGTGGGAAGAATTGGGGATTGAATCCTAACATGACCAAATGGTTATATACATAGGTCGTGAGGCCAATGATAACCTATGGATCAGTAGTCTGGTGGCCCAGGACACTGCAGATTGGGGCGCAAAGGCAGTTAAGTGGTATCCAAAGGCAAGCTTGCCTAAGTATCACAGGGGCCATGAGAACGACGCCGACTGCAGCCCTGGAGGTAATACTGAACCTGCCACCACTGCATATCTTCGTTCAGGGAAATGCAAGATCTGTAAGTCACAGATTATTACAGGGGCCTCCTCCGATAAGTCAAGGACAAGGTAAGGTCTACAAAAAGCTATATGAAGAAATAAAGGCAGATCCAATACTGGGAATGCCAATGGATCAGATTGCCCCACAATATAGTTTTAAAAATGAATACACAGTAATCATTCCAGAGAGAAAGGACTGGGATACAGGACCTTCTATAATAGCGAATCTCAACTGGTACACTGATGGCTCTAAAACAGACTCTGGAGTAGGAGCCGGAATATATGGGGTACAAGAGAAGATCACGATCTCTCTAAGCCTTGGGAAACATGCCACTGTCTTTCAGGCAGAGGTAATGGCGGTGCAATGCTGTGCAGAAGAGTTGATGAGACGGGAGGTAGATAGCCAAAGAATCGTCATCTACTCCGATAGCCAAGCAACACTAAAAGCGATAAGCTCATATCGGACGACGTCAAATCTGGCGTGGGAGTGTCGCAAGGGCCTCAACAGACTAGGTAGTCATAATAGAGTGACCCTAGCCTGGGTGCCAGGCCATCAAGGAATAAAAGGCAATGTAAAGGCCGATGAATTAGCCAAGCAGGGAGCGACGGAGGTCATGATAGGGCCAGAACCTTCCTGCGGAATTGCTAAATGCCTCACCAAGGAGAGAATCCACCAATGGATAAACAACCAGGCGTTGCGCTGGTGGCATGAAACTCCGGGGCAAAAGCACGCTAAGCTATTCCTTAAAAGCCCTTCGGTCAGACTGTCACGCGACCTACTATGTCAAAGTCGAGAAACGACGAGGATGATGGTGGGAATGCTGACAGGGCATTGTAGGCTAAGGAAGCATATGCACACAATTGGCCTAGCAGATGACAGCCTATGTAGGTTATGCCAGGAAGAAGACGAAACCGCGGAGCACTTACTCTGCGAGTGCGAAGGCCTAGCAAGGGTGCGGTTTCACCTATTCGGAGAAGAAAAACCGAGGGCAGAGAGCTACGCAAAGGAGGCGGTATCCAGGCTAATAGGTCTAATAAAAAGAATAAAGCTAGATATCGAGCTCTAAATATGGCGGAGGACCACAATAGATCTGCAAAGGTCGCAGTGGGATAGGACAAAGAGCCACCCCAATTCTAATCTAATCTAGACGAAGCCCTAGAGGCAGTACAGGCCCTAGCCTTTGATCAGTGTAGAGCGACCTACTCATTTTTTCAAATCAGTTTATTGCAATCATCAACAACAGTCACTAAACAATAAAATCTGTTTTCTATGTAGGTATTGTAATAACTAATTAGAGGAAAACATCACCAGAATCGGTATATCGATCTAGATTTAAATCAATCTATACAAAGTTAACCTTCCTTGCCTTTACAATTAAATGATCTTTAGGTATTGAATGAGCGACATCATTTTCAATTGATAGAATTGCCAGGTTTGAAATTTTTTCTTGAGCTAGTGTCGATCTTAGGAAGGTTTTTATTAGTAGAAGTTTTTCGCTTTTGATTTTTTGGCGCCCCTTGTTACGTGGTGCCTAGAGCGACCGCTCCTCTCGTTCTACTCCGGGGCTTGCGCTGGCTAGGGGAGGAAACTGTAGAGCACATCCTCTACCAGCGCGACTTTCTGGTGAATGTTCCGTTTTTTGTACTAGGCGATGAGATTGGCTACATAAAAAGAGTTGGGCTGGAGAATGTAATCTAGATTCAGAGAAAAGGTCTCAGTGGAATAGGCCGATTAGCCACCTCATCAAATCTAGTGTAATGCTTTGTGTATAGGTATACAAAGAGCAATGTTTATTAGCTCATTATTAATATGACTTTCCAGGAATAATGTATTCAATATTATAAAACGACAAAGAAAAAAATCCTTGAATAATTTTAATATTTATGGAAAAGTGAATAAAACGACGACATTTCGTATAATATATGAAATCATAAATCCACCTGATATGTTGGACTATTCTTTAACCTTGAAGTTTGCTATTTCATTAAGCGCGTTGACTTTGAAGATAAATAATTCATGATCTAACAAATAAATTTGAAACTGCATTTCTGCCTCATTATCCGGAATTCCAATCAAAAAGTTTGTCTACAGAATTTTATTTCTTATTCAATGTTGAAGGCCGACTATTTTAATAATCTATTTTTAAGAAATTGCCGTTAATTTTTGGAAGATCCTGTTAATATGAATAAATAATTATGAATTGAGTGAATCAATTATGCATTTATTTAAAAAATTAGCACAAAACCAGAGAGAATTATAGTCCGACAAATTTGATGCAATGTTTACCATATATTTGAATTGGAAATTAATCTGTAGAGTTTTTTAATGTGAAATGCCAAAAATTTGAATATTCTATTTTTAAAAATTAGCTAGTAGCTTTGGAAGAGAGAAAAAAGTACTGTGGTCTCTATACTTTTGTGCCTAGATGAAATAAATCAAAGCGTATTCGGTGGGCCACCCTGTATGTTTCAACAGTTTAATTTCTTTTATTTCAATTGATGAATAAAAGTTTTTAAAAGATTTATTGATTTTTTTTACAAAATAAATTTAATTTATGTTTTAGTATCTAAATTTTACCGGCTACGGATCTGTTATAAACTTTTATTATTAAATCCCTAACGCCAGATGCCGAGTCAACGAAATATTGTGAAATTTTCTTTACTACAAGTGAGATTGTTACATATCGACAGCTGTTGGTTAAGCACATTAAAGCGAACGCCCAACCAGTGTGAAATATTCAGTAGCGTGCAAGCTGTAATCGTGCTAGAAATTTTATAAGATATCTAATCAAAGAAGAAACAAAAGTAAGCACCGTATTTACCGACAAACTCGTGAAGTAATTATTTTAAATCAGTAAAAAGTGAAGAAGAGACTGTAACAGACATAGAAATAAACACAGCTCTTAAAATGACAGATGGGATAATAATATATAAATATTTCGATTATTGTAGGTACAACACCCCAAGAAAGACCATATTACACAGTGGATGAATTCTAAATTATCTCTCTTCTTTTTTCTCTTTCTCACTCTCTATCTCTTTTTCATTGTTTACCAAGCATACATGGATTAAATAGCGAAAATATAAGAGCACACTCTATAAGATTAAAACGAAAGAATCAAAAACCGATAAATAATAAAGTATTTGAACAGTGCTCTTATGGATTATTGGTGTATTTTTATCATACTGATAGCTGAAGAGCTCATTATAAATTCATAAAACGTGTCTGAAACACTTCAGGGTGATTCAAAGAATTAAACAGAATTGTAAAAGCTTCTTGATATAAATAAGTGTTCAGTTAGCAAATTTCGGTAGATTCGTCCTGTATAGTGAACCGCAGATAGCGAGGACAATAGAACCCTAATACCATTACCATTCAAATATATTTAGAAGTGATAAATTTGCCGTGACAGTGCAGTGTAGTTGGGTAAGAATAAGATATTAGGTATTTTATTAAATATGTATTTTATTACAATATTTATTTCATTTATGTAAGTAGCACAGATATTTAATTAATAACTTTCGACGTATATTTATTCGCTTTTGGAGAATTGAAATACAATTGATTTATTTTATCCTGCCTAAATTCCAATGTCCGCCTATGGTTTATTGCGGTTTTAGGGTCACTTCCTGAAATCGTGCTATCAATATGATAAAAAAATACATAGGAAACTATTTTGAATGCACTAATACTTTAAACTTTCTGGGAAGTACATACTAATCTAAAGATGAGAAAATTCCTTGAATATGGTTTTATTTTTATTTATTAGATATCGACATTTTGTAACCGTTTTTTGTATTATTATTAATACCTATTATGTATGCAAATCCCTGTTTAACTGTACTGTTCCAAAAAACCAGAATATGGGAACAAAACTAATGGGTTGGTGACGACACCGTCACCTCGCCGCGTCACTGATATGTTCCTGTATTGTATGTAACGAGAAAATGTTTATAAGGGATATATTTATCATAAGCGTACGATGACATTTTTAAAAAGGGTTCATGTATTTGTGGTAGCAGTCCCCATGTCATATCTTTAAAAAAAATTTAAAAAGGAACACGGACGACAGTGGCTATTTCGAAAATACCACGCAGAAAATAAATGACATAATTTCAAATGTTTTTGCTGCAAAGAAATGGAGTAGTCCCAGAAATAACAATTAATTAAAATATTATAATCATGAATATAACATATCGTTGGAATTTTGTAAACATAAAAATAGTCCCTAATAAATAAATTACTTTATTACAGATGTGGTTTCGATTGATAGTGGACCTCACAAACGCAATTTAGAAATAAAAACGTGGGCTGAAGAAATTATAAAAATAAAATAACCACATCAATTATTTATTATCTCGATAAATATGACTTTTCCCCATGATTCCTTTCAGCTACAACCACAAATATTCAAATTATTCCGATTAATATTGCATCATTGGTTGAAACCCATTACAATTCGTTGTACACACAGAATTCTGCAGAAGAAAAAAACCACAAAAAAAAGATTGTTTCATCAAGTACATTTTTGTCACCAACAACCAAAGATTTATTACGATATACTCTGTACTTTTTAGACCAGCAACTAAACACTCTCATTATACATTCAAATCTACGAAAAGTTGTATACCATTGGCCCAAATAAATTTTATGGTAAACATAACAAACACGTTTAGATGGGACTTTTCGGTTCACTTTTCTAGTCCACTCCGTTTTATCTCTAATACAGCAAGCGCCAAACGTGATGGCGAGCCCGCCCCCATGCGCACAAACTCATTTTCAATGTTACCTCCCAGTACAGCTCTTGCAAGACATATAAATGCTCTGTACAGAGGCGTATCATTAGTTGTCCTCCAATGACAGGCAAGGGGCTTATCGTAATCCAATAGTAATTTAGTTGGGGAGTCTATACCTGCGCGATCGCTCGCCATCACGTTTGGCGCTTGCTATAACAATAAAACGATAAAATTTCTACAAAGCATCGATGGTAAAAGTACCGATCAGTGACGTGCGTTCTGCAAAACATGTCTTAATATTTTTTATTGATTTATAAAACTTTCCAAGAAACAATACCATTTTCCATTTAAATGTTGGCAACGGTTTCTTAAGCCTGGAATGGCGTTACAATAACGACATTCTCGGGCAACAGCTCTTTCATTTGCGAACAGTAGTCCTCAAACACATTCGCATTCATCTCCTCGTTTCCAATATGGGTGATAGTTAACCTACGCCCTTTTAGGAAAGGTGCAGGTAATCCAGCGGAATATCCTTCCATGACTGCTTGGTAGGGATGCGCGATACTATCCGATATTCCAATGTATCGATACTTTTACTTTCGATACTCGATATTTTGTATCGATACTATGCTTTTCGATGCATTCCAAGTATCGATAAATTTGTAGTATATCGATACCTTGCGATAAGGGATTTTTAGTGGTAGCGGCAAGTGGCGTTATCTATAGTGATGAGCGATATCGTGATTTTTTAATCACGTTGTGAAATGATGTCGTGCTTTTTTTAACGAAACTAAAAATAAAAAACGAAAAATGTGGAGTTTTTTGCGTTTTTGAGCTAGTTTTGAGGTTATGTGAAAAAGTCACTGATGAAAAAGTTGTATATTTTCTCAAGATCTACAACTTTTATAATCAACTTTTTATTCTAGGAACTCAACAACCCCCCAAAAAAGTGTGTTTTACCGAAAAAACGTCATAACTCGAAAAATTTGCAATATTTCAATTTGAAATTTTTTTTCATGGTTTGTGACTTTTCTAAGCTACCTTCTACTAAATTTTCATCAAAATCGAACATTTTTTAACGAAACTAAAAATAAAAAACGAAAAATGCAGTTTTTTGCGTTTTTCGAGCTAGTGTTGAGGTTATGTGAAACAGTCACTAATGAAAAAGTTGTAGATTTTCTCAAGATCTACAACTTTTATAATCAACTTTTTATTCTAGGAACTCAACTTTGGCCGGAAATCGCAATAATGTCTTTTTCCACCCCCCCAAAAAAGTGTGTTTTACCGAAAAAACGTCATAACTCGAAAAATTTCCAATATTTCAATTTGAAATTTTTTTTCATGGTTTGTGACTATCAAAATTACCTTCTACTCAATTTTCATCAAAATCGAACATTTTTTAACGAAACCAAAAATAAAAAACGAAAAATGCAGTTTTTTGCGTTTTTCGAGCTAAATTTGAGGTTATGTGGAAAAGTCACTGATGTAAAAGTTGTAGATTTTCTCAAGATCTACAACTTTTATAATCAACTTTTTATTTTAGGAACTCAACTTTGGCCGGAAATCGCAATAATGTCTTTTTCCACCCCCCCAAAAAAGTGTGTTTTACCGAAAAAACGTCATAACTCGAAAAAGTTCCAATATTTTAATTTGAAATTTTTTTTCATGGTTTGTGACTATCAAAGTTACCTTCTACTAAATTTTCATCAAAATCGAACATTTTTTAACGAAACCAAAAATAAAAAACGAAAAATGCAGTTTTTTGCGTTTTTCGAGCTAATTTTGAGGTTATGTGGAAAAGTCACTGATGTAAAAGTTGTAGATTTTCTCAAGGTCTACAACTTTTATAATCAACTTTTTTATTCTAGGATCTCAACTTTGGCCGGAAATCGCAATAATGTCTTTTTCCACCCCCCAAAACAGTGTGTTTTACCGAAAAAACGTCATAACTCGAAAAATTTCCAATATTTTAATTTGAAATTTTTTTTCATGGTTTGTGACTATCAAAGTTACCTTCTACTAAACTTTCATCAAAATCGAACATTTTTTAACGAAACCAAAAATAAAAAACGAAAAATGCAGTTTTTTGCGTTTTTCGAGCTAGTGTTGAGGTTATGTGAAACAGTCACTAATGAAAAAGTTGTAGATTTTCTCAAGATCTACAACTTTTATAATCAACTTTTTATTCTAGGCACTCAACTTTGGCCGGAAATCGCAATAATGTCTTTTTCCACCCCCCCAAAAAAGTGTGTTTTACCGAAAAAACGTCATAACTCGAAAAATTTCCAATATTTCAATTTGAAATTTTTTTTCATGGTTTGTGACTATCAAAATTACCTTCTACTCAATTTTCATCAAAATCGAACATTTTTTAACGAAACCAAGAATAAAAAACGAAAAATGCAGTTTTTTGCGTTTTTCGAGCTAAATTTGAGGTTATGTGGAAAAGTCACTGATGTAAAAGTTGTAGATTTTCTCAAGATCTACAACTTTTATAATCAACTTTTTATTTTAGGAACTCAACTTTGGCCGGAAATCGCAATAATGTCTTTTTCCACCCCCCCAAAAAAGTGTGTTTTACCGAAAAAACGTCATAACTCGAAAAAGTTCCAATATTTTAATTTGAAATTTTTTTTCATGGTTTGTGACTATCAAAGTTACCTTCTACTAAATTTTCATCAAAATCGAACATTTTTTAACGAAACCAAAAATAAAAAACGAAAAATGCAGTTTTTTGCGTTTTTCGAGCTAATTTTGAGGTTATGTGGAAAAGTCACTGATGTAAAAGTTGTAGATTTTCTCAAGGTCTACAACTTTTATAATCAACTTTTTTATTCTAGGATCTCAACTTTGGCCGGAAATCGCAATAATGTCTTTTTCCACCCCCCAAAACAGTGTGTTTTACCGAAAAAACGTCATAACTCGAAAAATTTCCAATATTTTAATTTGAAATTTTTTTTCATGGTTTGTGACTATCAAAGTTACCTTCTACTAAACTTTCATCAAAATCGAACATTTTTTAACGAAACCAAAAATAAAAAACGAAAAATGCAGTTTTTTGCGTTTTTCGAGCTAAATTTGAGGTTATGTGGAAAAGTCACTGATGTAAAAGTTGTAGATTTTCCCAAGATCTACAACTTTTATAACCAACTTTTTATTCTAGGAATTCAACTTTGGACGGAAATCGCAATAAGGTCTTTTTCCACCCCCCAAAAAGGTGTTTTTTACAGAAAAAACTAGCAATATCTCGGATCGTTAACGTATCGATACTTCGAGTATCGATAAATTAATATTCGATATTCTACTGTATCAATACTTTACGTTCCGATCCGTATCGATACCTAATATCGATACTTTCTAGACTTTCTAGTGTATTGCACAACCCTACTGTTTGGCCGCTTTTATGTTAATGTAGACCCGTTTTTTGTACAGGTACAGGTCCTTAGTTCGGGTTAAGTGAATAACATTAATTGAATTTCCTCCTGAATTTAACCCGAAAATTCGAGAGATTCAGAGTGAACCAATTAAATATTTACATACTCAAAGTATTGTAAAGTGAAAGGCTAACTGGTGAGTACAAAATAATTCATATAGAAGACATTTTATCACCAAAGTAGTAACAATCACGAAAAAAAGTGCTAGTAAGGTTAACTGGAACATGCATTGAAAAACATTAATTACCATTTTATTGTAAATTAATGATGGTCGAAAATAAAGTGAGGTTGCCGTATTTGCAGAACGGGCTGGAAAACTACGAAAAATAAGGATTATAACTGGAGGTCGATAAAAGTAAGACTTTCTCGCGACCAAAAGCAAAAATAAGCGACATAAACAGAATTGAAAAAATGTTCCAAGAAATAGGTGGAAATATAAAGATAATGAACGAGAAACTTGATTTTTTTGTGATGGAAATGAATAAGATAAAAGATGAAAATGAAATGCTGAAAGGAAAAGTAGTGGAACAAGAAGATAGAATAGAAAAATTGGAAAGAGAGATTAGAGCGAAAAATATCGTAGTTAAAGGAATTACAGACGAAGAAAAAGAGAAAGATGCAGAAACCAGAGAAAAAATTTAAAAACTGATTCAAAAAATGGGAGTTGATGTTGGATCTAATGAATATGTAAACGAAGCAATAAGACTAGAAAAATATGCAAGAGATAGGAAATGCCAATATTAGTTAAATTATCAAGCAGAAATATTAGAGCACAGGTACTAAAAAATACCAGGTACGGAAATTTGGATTGATGAAGACTTTCCGAAAAGGGTACAAGAAGAGAGAAGGAAACTACTGCTCGAACTAAAAGAAGCTAGGAAAAAGGGATACAAAGCCGTATTAGGATATAATAAATTATTTATTAACGATGAAGTATACAAAAAAGAGGAGAATGGAAATAATAAATATACAGCAGCGCAGCAAGATGATGATGAAGGAAAATCAAGAAATAAGAGAACAATAGAAGACCACCACAGGAACAAAGCTTCGAAAGTCAAGTTAGAAAAGTAAATAAAATGACAACGCGAAGAAAAACTAGTTATGGCAGATATGGAAAATGAAGAACAAAACAACCGAGCAATGAAAAAGGACAAGAATACGGAAAACGGACTAAATATAAGAGCGTTAAAAAACAATCGAAAATTGAACAAAATACAAATAAAGAATAAAACAAAAATATGGAGTTTGGGAGTACGGAATGTTAGAAGCTTAAAAGACAAAGAAGTAGAACTAATAAATGAATTTGAAAAAACGGCGACCGGCAAGTTGCATCCCAAAAAGTAAAATTTTACCTGAACGAAAAAAGGGGACCGTCGAATAGCATCCGTAATCCAAAAAGGTCTGTTCATTAATAATCGCCTATCATGGTCAAAAGCAAGTCAAATTTTACAGCAATGTTGCCGATATATTATTATCTAGAAAGTAAAAAAATATGGCTTCTACTCCGAGTACAAATAAAAGTCGTGCGCATTTAACGCTCAGAGAAAAACAAACAGTTCTTAGTGTGTTCGATAATCTGCAAAAAGACTATAAAACATTGACAGTTGATAAGTTGGTAACGAAGTGTTCTAATTTTACCCAATTTGGAAAATCAACTATTTATAGAATACTACATGAAAGAAAATTAGAATCATTAAAATCGCCGCACTCAAAGTCTGGGAGAAAACCAATAAAATTTGATGAGTATGAAAAAAATGCATTAAGGCGCTAAGTTCATTCCTTTTATTTTAGAAAGGAAATTCCCACTGTTGATAAAGTTTATGCTTCAATAAAACAAGATGGTGGATTTCCAAATATTCGAAGAACGAAATTGTGGAAAACTTTAAGAGAAATTAATTTTTCTTGGGAAAAACATAACAGAAAGGCGGTTTTAATAGAAAGTGACGAGATAGTTTGCTGGAGAAGAAAATATTTAAGGCAAATTAGGCAATTTCGAAGTGAGGGCAAAAATATATATTTTCTTGATGAAACTTGGGTAAATGAAGGTCACACTGTTGGCAAACACTGGCAAGACAAAAATGTGAAAAGTGCCCGACAGGCATTCATAGAAGGTCAGGAAAGGGAAAACGTTTGATAATTGTCCATATTGGCAATGAAAAAGGGTTCGTAAAAGGAGGTCTTTTGGTCATTCCGTCAAACCATACTGGCGATTATCACGAGGACATGAATGGCGATACATTTGAAGAATACTTTCAGCAAATGTTAGACCTAATACCTCCTGGTTCAGTAATAGTAATGAACAACGCCAGTTTCCATTCCAGAAACCTTGAAAAAGTACCAACAGCATGGAGAAAAGCTGATATTTGTAAGTGGCTTACAGAAAAAAACATAAATTTTGAGGCAGATATGGTAAAAAAAGAACTACTATCATTGGTAAATAGCCACAAAGAAAAATTCAATAAGAAAGTTGTCGATGATATGGCTGGAAAACGAAACATAACAGTATTAAGACTGCCGCCTTACCATTGTGAACTTAATCCAATAGAATTAATATGGGCTCTAATGAAAGGATATGTAGCAAGGAATAATACCTATAAATTAAAGGATGTGGAGGTGCTTTTTCAAGAATCAGTTAAAAAAATAACTCCAGATAATTGGCATAAATGTGTACAACATGTTTTAAAAGTAGAAGAAAAAATGTGGAAACTTTATTGTTTAATCGAAGCAACTGTGGAACCGTTAATTATTTCTTTGGACGAAAATGAGAGTGATGATGAGAGCTTTTACTGTTCTTCTGAATCTGAGTAATTTATTCCTATTTTATTTTTGACTGTTTTTAAAGAAACGTACTGTTTAATGTTTTATTAGGTACATTTATTTATTCCTATTTTTTTGACTGTTTTTAAAGAAACGTATCTACCTCCATTTCATTTTAATTATTTTTGTAGTTGTAATAAATGACAACCGTAACATTTTTTTTACGTACCAACCATTTGTTTAGCATTAATTTAATTTTTAGATGTGCTTATTAATTATAGTTAAAACGCCAATTCGATTTTTATATATATAAAATAATATTACTTTTATTCCTAAAAAGTATTTTTATTACTTAATTTATAAATGTTTTCTAATAAAGTAATTTGTTTTAATAAATTTCATAGAACTTTTTACATATTTACTATTTTCTTTACTATAATACGTATATACCACGGTACTTGAAATGTAAGTTTCCCCCAATTGCGGCGCCTATGAGAATAGTTTATCCCTTGCTTTCTATTGTTCTCGGATTTGGGTTCTATTTTATTCTCCTGTCGAACAGGGTGAGGTATATAAAAATAAAGGATTTTTACCGGAGGTACATTAGAAAATTTTTAAAAGAGAAGAAAAAGTGATTGATCACTCAGTACAAAATTTATCCAAATTTGCATTTTTATTACTCTCTCTTCTTTATGAATATAGTATAGAACAATCTGGAAAACAAGAAGCTAAAATCAACGAAAAAATAAGTAAAACAATAAAACTATTTCATGCCATGAATAAAAAAATCATCAATAGAAAAGAAGAAAAATTTTCCCCCGTATTGTGTTATGATATAAACACTCTTTAAAGAATTGAAAATTTACAAATAGTGAAAAGGCAACTGTTAACAAGAAAAAACTGCTATCTAATCATGTGTACAAAGTGACCACCGTTAACATTCAGGCAATAAAAGTTGAAAAAGTGCCAATTTTAAACAACGATTAAATAACAATGGAAGGCTGGTATCAAAGGGAAAACAAAATGATTGAATAGAGATTTACCAGACCTTTTAAATGAGGTGTGACTTGATACCTAATACCATTTGAAAAAATTTAAGGGGTGTCTCCAGTAGGGAGGGGGTGAATCTGACGTTTATGACATTAGCGCCAAAAAGTGCCCCCCTCAAGTTAAAAGTTGACTTGTTTCGGCATTTCTTTCTAATATGTACCATTTTTGAAATATTAAGGGTGGGTCCTTTTCAAATGAACACAGTGTATATATAGGTCCTCGTTCGGCCATGTTTCGTCCCTTAAGGTCGATACTTCCTGATCGCTCTTAAATAATTACTTATCCAACAAACGATTTCCTCTTTATCATAAGGAGGGACTTTCTATTCTGCTTTTCCCATGGAAATCCTATTTCGTGTAAAAGTTTCCATAATTCGGTTCTGACTATACCTGTGGTAAATCGTCGTCTTCCTGAATTTACTGTACAACTTTGTCTATTGTTGGTATCTTTTTATTTATTTGAACTTTCCTTCGGATGGCGGTCCTGTCAAGTGACTTCCTTGACTTCCGTGTCTTCCCTAAATTGTTCACTCACTCCCATCATACCAGAACATGTAGACAATATCGATCTACAGAAACGGGCACTATGGTAGGCCGCTGCCTCTTCTTTCGGTATACACTATCACTATCAATCTTACTATATATCTCTATCTTCGATAATTACTAAATATCCATTATGGATTCTTTATAATCAATATCCCTGTACAATAACCGAAATAATGAATTTATTCCATTTGACATTTCCACACTGTATATTTTATCAATAAACTGGGATATCATTGAGGATCACTTCAAATTAAAAGCAATAAAAGTTCATTAAAACGTTTTTGAAGAGAACCTTGAAATATTTTACGAGTAATAAATTGGTGCTATATAATCTTACAAGCGATTGTCCGAAATTGAAAAGAGAATTTGAACAAAGTATTTTAGTTCCAGAAATACTTTCAGCTTCTACCTACTTGTCTTTGTTAAGAATATTTACCTGTTCAAATGCGATTTATTTATAGATGTTTAACACCTTATAAATAAAACGTTTTCTAGTTCTATGTTATAGAGCAAGACTAGAATATTTCCCTGTATAAGCTAAATTATCCCCTGGTATATGTATTACTCAATAAAGGGAAAAAAATAAGAACCCATCCTAACCTCACTTACTACAGGTGACAGGTGTCGGTCAAGCAGTGACAGGTGTCGATTCCGACAACAATCCATAAGTTTTCACTTGATAAAAGGCGACTCAATAGTTATTTGAGAACTGAAATTTTACTTATATCGCACCAATGTTGAATGGCTTTTCCACAGAAAGTATTTAAGCAATTTCTTAGTAAGCTACCACAATTCAAAAAATACATTTAAAAGTAAATTTGACTCATTACTCATCGTTTTGTCCAACCACTATTATTTATTTAAATCGCTACTATCGTCTACCTCATATTTCTGTTGAAATAAAGAGGCTAAATTGTAAATTCCATTATTTAATTTACTTTATAAGAAGTATGTTTTGTAATACTGCCACAAGATTTCAAATTTTACTTGATTTTAAAGAAATATAACGAAACTGGTGAAGTAAAAGGTTCATCATAATAATGGCGCAGAGTATCTGCAACAAATATGGTCCCTAAAATGTCGTCCCTTTACTTCAATACAACAAAACTGTGGTGAGACCCATGGTTACCTATGGAGCCTTAGTTTGGTGGCCAAAAACAGATCAGAGGAAAGCCGAACTGGAGCTATCAAATCTCCTGTGCATAACAGGTGCGATGAGAAGCTGCCCGACTGCGGCAATCTTTCGCCTCTTGCTCTGCATGTTAAGGAGGAAGCGAGAATGGCTGCATACAGGCTGGAATGCAATGAGAATTGGCACGAATGGGTTGGAATCTTGCATTCAGGAAGCAACGTGGGTATGGCTCACTGACAGATCTAAAAAAGATAAAAAAAGGAGTTCTTGATGCTAGCTATGTCCACGCATTAATTCCTGCAGTTCTCCTTATACCCGATGTTGATCGATGTTTCAACAAGATGGTTGTCCAGTCCATAATTCAAGGATAGTGATGGAATTTTTAAGGTTTACATTCCCCGACAGAATTATTAGTACTAATGGAATGGAATTGGCACGAAGGAACCAACACCCACAGTCATTCCAGAATCACAGATGTTATCACAAACTCGCTTCTCGAAATGAGAAGTGATAACATGTTGGCCACAATTAACGACAACCATATCCAGCTAAACTGGGATGGGTTGGAAGCATACGGTCAGGAAGAAACGTTGATGTGGTACACAGACGGATCTAAAACTGACATAGGAACAGTAGCTGGAGTCCAATGTGCCAGATCCAGGTGCCATGTCCGCGCATCGTTGGGGAAGTTTGCATCTATATTCCAAGCAGAAATCTACGCCTACTGCCTACTGCCTACAAAAACTTTTAACCCTGGCAAACCATAATAGAGTAACTCTTAAGTGGGTCCCGGTGTACAAGTTTATTGAAGGCAATGAAAAGGCAAACACCCTATAAAAATATGCTGCACGTGGTTGTATATATTGGTGGATTCAAACTAAACATCAGACATACTGGAGACGGAGACACGTGCCAAAACAGGAACACAGCAAACTCCTGGTCAAAAAACCCTCGGAGTCGCTGACTAACGAAATATTAAACCTCAGCAGGGGCCAAATAAGATTACCCACCGGTCACTGTTCCCTAAGGAAGCACATGTATACAATTGGCATATATAGGGTGGAACCTATAAGTCGCTTGTGCATGGAAGAGGAGGAAACAGCCTCTCACATTATCTTCGAATGTGAAGCACTGTCTCATTGGACTAGAGTATCCAAGGGAGGATTTCTCCAAGAAGGACCTAGTGAAAAGACTGTTGAGTCTGATAAGGGCTACTGGTCTCTTCACAGAAACGGTATAACCAAGAGCACAAAAGCCTAAATGCTGAGTGGCCGAGGTCTCTAAGCCCCTGCTTGATGGTGCCGAACTAACCAATCAATCAATACAACATGCCCTGCGATTTTTAAAATAATATATTTTGCAGCATACCTGCTACTGCTCAATTCTTCTTATCTCTACGGTAATCCCATCTTTCAATTCCTAAATATTGGCCGATTTGGTTTTATAAAAGGTATTTTTTAAGCGACCCCTTAGGAAATAGTCTAAAGGAATCATATCGGGTGATCATGTGGGCTGTTCGATAAAACCACGCCTTCCAAGCTATCTGGGAAACATATTATGTTGCAACCAAAAATTTGTTGTTTGGGGTATAGTTATTGTCTTGATGAAATTTCTGAATTACTCCAGTCCGTACATTAAGGTTTTCTGGTTGCTAGGTGTAGTTTTCCGCAACCCGGGAGGATTGTTCCAAACGGTAGGGTTGAAGGGACGGAGCAAAACGAAAGAAGTGGGGGTGATGGTGAAGGGAGGGAGAATTCGTATGGAGGAGTCTGTGAAATACTTAGGGGTGTGGTTGGATAGTCAATTATCCTTCAGAACGCACATGTTAAAGGAGGCAGAGAGGAGGAAAGTAAGGGCAGCATGACTGGGGAGATTAATGTGTAATGTGAAAGGGCCGGGAGAGTAGAAGAGGAGGGTAATTGGTAGGACGGTAGAGCAGAGGTGAGTTTGGTTGGTAGGATGAGTCCAACCATTCGAACATGAGTTTCCCATCTCGACCCGAAAAAAAAGAGTATTGTTCCATGACCAGTATTTTGTTTATCATAACGAGACAAATTCAAAAAATTTATTTTTCAAATAAACAAGGCACATTGAAAATCAACCTTCTATTTTTTAAACGCTATTAAATGCAAATTTCTAGTAAATATTTTAAAATTATTTGACTTGTCCAACAAAAATTGATACACCAGTAATGCTCAGTCAAGTCTAAGTTTTTACCTGAGTTTTAAATAAACTCTAAAATCCTTACTTCTATTAGATAAAGGTTACACTCCATTACAATACCCACAGTTTAACTGGAATCAACACCACTTTTATTGCAGTTGCGACGTTGCCATCTCTTCATAAAATATATATTAAGAGTTGAATAGATGAGGCTTTTACTTGATGAAGATCCATACTAATGATGAAATAAAACAATTTAATTTGTTTAAATCTTCTTTTTTTTATTTTGAACTAACGTTCAAATTAATTTTAGTGACGACTTTCGCTACACAGTAGCTTTTTCAAACTAGTTGCAATTCATGTTTAATCCCCCTGCAGAGGAAACTTTACTATACCAGGGACCAAACACTACCCCAAAAACTTCCACCAAAAAACTTCCATCCCCCAAAAAAACCCCCCTCGAACTTTTCTCTCTCTCTCTCTTATTCATGTTTAATATATTTTCGGCCTCTATTCACTTTACTTTTAAAAATATATACTAGAAATCTGTTAAAATTAATAAATAGAAAACACTCTATGTATAAATCCGCTTTTCTAGGACTTTATACAGGGTGTTTCATTGGGAAATGAAAACTTCTAAACTAAATCTAAAAATATTCTTTTGCTGGGACTTCCGATCTTTGTAGGGTCATAACTAACAATTCACCCCGTATATATTTTTAATATATGGTACACATGTTTCTCAATCACAGCCCAATTGAACCACTTAGTTTTAACAATGAAAATCCAGGCCCGGCTTTAGAAAAAAAAATGAAAACTATTGTGCCTGTTTGAAGCAAGGTCTTCGGCCTGATCAGGCTCTAGGTAGGCCTCTTCAAGGCATTTTAGACGGTGGCGAACAATTTCCTTACAATTGCAGATAATTTGTTCTGCCGTCTCATCTATCTAGCATAATCGCAGAATCTGCAATTGTTAATCCAATGAAAATACAAAATAACCTAAACTCGTTCTAGAACGGGGTGAAGCTACCTACCCGATGGATGGTTCATTCTGTATTGGTTTTGCAAGGGTCGCGAAGATTTATTACTCTGCTGCATTAATGAATTATAATTATAACCTTTTTGTCTGTCTGCTGCCAGGAGTATTGTTCCAGTAGGTTTAGTTTCTTATCCCATTTTCGGACTACTATTGGGATTCCACTAAATGGTTCGGGTCCGATAAAAGGAATACAAGCTCTTTCTTTTGCGAAACCATAATGCCCGACAATTCTTTATGCTTCAGCACCCATGGGAAATCCAGCTAAACTGGGATGGGTTGGAAGCATGCAGTCAGGTAGGAACGTTGGTGTGACGCATCTAGAACTGACATAGGAACAGGAGCTGGAGTCCTTGGTGCATGCAAATGCGTGTTTGGAAATGAACATCGAAAGGGGGTATAGGGTGTAGAGGCCAAAAGATCCTCATACTCTTAGATAGTCAGGCAGCACTGAAATGTTTAGCATATTCCCAGATCAGATCTAGACTGGTCTGGGACTGCCAACAAAAACTTTTAATCCTGGCAAACCATAATAGAGTAACTCTTGAGTTGGTCCCAGAGCACAAGGGTATTGTAGACAATGAAAAGGCAGACACCATAGCAAAGCTAGGGTCTGAAACTGCATTCACTGGTCCTGAACCAGTATTTGGAATATAAAAATCTGCTGCACGTGGTGGTACATCTCGGTGGATTCATACTAAACATCAGACACGTAACAAAATAGGAACACAGCAAACTCCTGGCCAAAAATCTGACTAACGAAATATTAAACCTCCAAGAAGGACCTAGTGAAAAGACTGTTGAGCCTGATAAGGGCTACTGGTCTCTTCACATAAACGCTATAACCAAGAGCACAAAAAACCTAAAGGCTGAGGTGTCGAGGTCTCTAAGCCTCTGACTGCTGGTGCCGAAACAATCAATCAATCACCCATAGCAAAGCTACTTTGCTTTGTCTGTGGGCATCTTCATGGATTGGGCTGCTCCAGCCCATATGCCCGATTTCACCAACCAACAATTTTAGCAAATGATTGGTGAAATGTGGCATTAGTATCTCAAGATGTTCCGTTAGTTCACCGGTCTTAAAAATCTAGCCTGATCGATCCTATAGGTATTTTCCAGAGTGATCCTCCGTACATGTAAATGTAGTAAAGGAAGTTCTAGAATTACCGTTAGGGCTCAGCTAGGACACGATTGCACCCGGAAATGGTTGGTGAAATCATGCATTAGAAGCCTCACTATGCCAATTTTCTAGATCTTTCTAATCGACGGTTTATCTTCCGCACTCTGTATACAAATCAAAGTTGCTGAGCATTTTCTAAAACTATATTATTATAAAATAAATGCCTCTTGGGCTAATATTAAACGACAATGAACGCTGAAGTTAATAACGTAATTGCTATTATTAGAAATGATGATATTCTTGTACTTAGTTTGTTATCAACAGTTTCTGCTGACGAAAGAAGTTGATTACACTCGAAAGCTTTTAAAGGACATTCAAGCACACATACACTACTGAATACTAACAAATTTACGATTTTGTGAAAAATATGAAACAACCTAATAGTGAATTCATAATTATTATTCTTGCCCCTACGACCACATAGGATAGGAACACCACTTTTATCAATACGTTTTCATATACTATCAAATGCGTAACTGCTATAATATACAGGTTCGGCAAATATTTATCTTCTATATGTAGAATCTTATATAGGAGAAACAGTGAGCACTGTACATTAAATTATATATGTTCAAGAGAAAACAGCATACTTCCCCACCACGAAACGCCCACAATGGGCCGTATTCATAAAACTGAAGAGGTTTGTTCCAACTGGCATTTTGAACCGTACTGGAATCGTTTTGAGTACTGTATAGTGCGCAAACTCGACTTTGGGATGGACACATCAAATTTATCACCCCTTCCAGAAGGTACAGTTTGTATACCGTCCCATGAACGATACTTGGAACGTGAAAGAAATACAGCACTTGCGCAAACGATACCAAAAACGGTTCTAGCGCCTGTTGGAACGAAGCTAAGGAAATCCTTGTAAGTATAAGGTAGAAGTATAAGGTTTTGAGTTGAGGAGTATGAGCATTTCCTTTTTTTCGTATTCATAATGATTACCTTATACTTGCAAGAATATCCTCCAAGAATAAGTAAAATGTTGTTGGCATGTTGGCTTGTGACTGTGCCGAGACAGGTTCCAACCTGTTTTCGATGGTTTGTTCATTTACGGTATTTCTTTCTTATCAGTGTTATTTGAGTACAATACTTCGATCAGAGAAGATGTATTCAATAGTGAAAGTACAGAAAAAGATAAAGCTACAATCGAACTGCAGTTCATAGCAGATGAAATTGCCAATGCCCCCGCGATTTTGGAAAAATCCCAAACACCGAAAATAAAAGCTAGAAAGGATGGGGCTATTATAAATGTTACGAGGTGACAAAGCACTGGATGCGAAAGGCTTTTTAAAGAAAATAAACAATATGAAGGTGACAGCTGAATGTGGAGAAAGTTCACATCCAGCGTCCACAAAAAGTCAGTATGTGGGCAGGTTTGGCAAAAAATCATTGGATTGGTCCTCTTTTATTGAAGGTAAGTGTACCTCCTCTTCTTGATCTACTCCAAAATGAAATAAACCGATTATATCCAAAAATGAACTTATACTTTCGGAAGGATGGCCCACCTCCACACTATCAACGAGACGTTATTCAATGAGTATTTAAAAACATTTTTTCCTTCAAAGATTGATTGGTCGAAGAAGTGTTATTGAGTGATCGGCCAGATCACCCGACTTGATATTTCTTGATTTTTTTCTTTGGGGTAACCTGAAAGGCCGCGTTTATGTTAACAGACCAACTAATGTAAATTATTCAATGGATCGTATACGACTCGACAGTCGGGCAATTACTCCAGAGGGCCGTTCGGCAATGCTACTCCATTGACTCCGTACACTCCTCCCTTCTTTAAACCGAGTAAAAGGAGCAGTCTTTAAATCGTTCGTTTAATGTGGAGTGGTGTGAAAAGAGTTTTAGGAGTGAACATGCGCATTTCGATTACCGGCCAAAAAATAAAATTCTTATGTATTTTAGGTTACATGGTTTACAATTGCGAAGTAATAATTATTCATATTTTACAAAAATACTAAAAAATATTACACCGAATGACATTTGTTTGAATTTGACGTTTGATAGATGTCCCTTGTTTGACAGTTTGAGAGTTCGGTAATAAATGATCTTTTTACTCTACAATAAATCTGCTCCACTCCTTTCACTCTCCATTTCGGAGTTAATTGCCGAACGGCACTCGGATATGATCAACAATTCCAATTGTAGCTTTGAAGAAAGATTGTATCATTGTAAATAAACAAATGGCTAAAAATTTGGGCAGATATTGTAAAGAAGTTACCTTCAAATTCGTAAACTGTTTACTCATCATTAAAACAAGTTTCTATTTGAAGTAAATTTTGCGGTTTAAACATATGGTGGTTAAGCTGAGATCACTTTATCCAACTTTTATCGAAATTTGTTATAATATAAATAAGTTCGCGTGAAGATTCTAAATATGTAAAAAAGTGGGATAAAATAATGCAAAATGAGTAAAACACGGTATAATAAAAAAAAAAGCTTTTTTAAAAATGATAACACTCGATAGTAATTTCCACACCATCTGTTGACCAGATGTTGGATTTAAAATGAAAAAATCAGGAGACATGACGTGTATGGAATACGCACACGTTTAACGATAATCTCCTTAGTGTGTTCTATTTTAAATTTATATCACTTCCTTACTTTGAAAAAAATCAACAAAGTAACGTGTTTTGCAGTTTTACGATCAGATCATATCAAAGACAGGACAAACATATGTGTACCCCCAACCAGTCCTAAAGTGGAGTCATAAGTTAACTTTTTTTTTTTTAAATAATTTCCTCTTTACTTATTATGTATCTTGTTCTTTCTGCAACACTTTCCACCACCATATGTAGTAGTGTGAGTTTGAGAATCACTTCCATGGCTGCCGTTGGGCATGTTCTCATTGCTCCTGTAATGCATATAGAGGCTAGTCTTTGAATTTTGGAGAGGTTTTCTCTCGTCGTCATTAGGCTAGTTCTACTACTCCACGCAATGGCTCCATAAGTGATAATTGGTGTACATCCTGCTCAGGATTTTTGGGTTACAACCCCAATTTCTCCCTGCCAGATTCCTGCACACCGTTAGAGCCATTTTTGCTTTCTATACAATCTCCTTTTCGTGTTTGTTCCACAGGAGTTTACTGTCTAGAGTCAAATCTAGATACTTGACATCTTGTCTCGCTCCCATAAAGTTTAATGGTTTTAAGGTTGAGTTTTCTTTTCTTAGTGAAGGCTATTAAAATGGTTTTGGTGGGGTTGATGTTCTCATTTGCCTACACCAGCTACTTGTATAGTTCAGACCCTTTTCTACGATGTCACAAAGGGTGTTTTCTAATTTTCCCCTGGATGTTATGACAATATCATCGGCACATCCTTGGTAGGATATTCACACAGGAGTTCGTCAACCGTCAGGCTCTACATTAATGGGGATGCTACTCCTCTCTGTCGACAACTGGAGACAATGGAGACCCCCCTTGAAGAAGTTCTAGTGCCGGGCATACTCTTCCAAAGTGTCAGATCAATTTTTAACATCTCATAATAGCGACCAAACTTGGACGCTGTTATACAGCAGTGTGCTAACCCACATGGTTGCCATTTTGAGAAAAAGCCGTTTGAAGTTCCAAAGAACATACTTAGCTCTAATACTCCTGAACAATTTAATATAACTTATATGAGCATGGCAAGAAATTGTGATGTATCGGTGGATTCCGACATATATTACTAGGCAGATGAAAAAATCAAGATAATAGAAAGAAACAACATTACCTTCTAAATCACAGATTTGCTAAATTTTTTGTCATTCTAAGACATGTGTTAATCCATATAACCCTTTTATGTAAAAATAGAGAATCAAAGTATTTTTTTTTCATCACAATTTGGAAGGTTTTCAGCCAGGATATCTTATTTTTGTCGGTGTCTTGCTTTCTGTTAGTTATAGCTTCTAGTAACGGAGCAACAGAGAAAAAATCTGATTTGGAGAGCTTGGTAACAGTAAACTTCTTTTTCCATAACGTTTATGTAGTCATCGTCTGTATAGAGACGATTATGTAGTTTCTACATCTCCAAACTCCGAATCGTTTGGCAGAAACGTGTGGCCTGACTGAAGGAATCTTAAAATGTTTTGTTCTAACTTATCGTGATTTTGAAGGATATGAATAAGCATGACTACTAGTTTGATACTGCGATTTTGTCCACCACACGCGTCTGACCAAAGAATTAAATGAGTGGCTGTAGGTTTCAAACGTACGTCGACAAATTTTTTCAGGCAGGATCCTACTTCTTTACAGCCACGACCTGCATCTATCTCTAGCCAAACGTTGAAAAAAAATTTGACCTGAACTTCCACAATGGATTCCTAAATTAAATAAATTCATTTGTCGTTTATAATATACTATACTTGTTGGAAGTCGAGGCAAATTATGCGTTTTTTCCAAATCAAATGTGAGAGTTTCAATGGAGGCATCATTTTTTGCAAGTTGTAAATCCTCTCTTAATTGATTTCTCAAGTTTGACGCATGATCTAAGTGAGCTCTATGCTCAGATTCCAAATCTTCTAGATCTTGACCAGATGCTGTTTTTTCTTAGCCCGATAAGCATCGCATCTAAAAGGCAAGTGTTTTTATTTGGTACTACTTTTTGTAGTACGTCTCTTTTCAACTCACAGAATCTAAACCCCCGAAATGAAACCGTTTGTTCCATTACAACATAATATAACAGACAGAGATAGCCATATGATGCATGTGGGTGATTAGGTGTAACCCACACAACAGAAGTTCTGTGGTTTAACCGCGAATTTGTATATTGACAGACCAAAGACTTTGTTTACATTTTTATTTTACATTTTTATCCATTTTTTTGCCCCTTGCATATACATTTATTTCAAAAACAGTTGTTATAACGACTAACTTATACCTGAGTGTTCGAATTATTGTGGTAAGTAAATATGATTTATCTACTTTTTATTTATTTACTTCGCAATGAAAACTAACCTTAAATTGACATTTCATTATGATTCTGGATAGAACTCCATCAAACTGAATTATATGAAACATATTTTGCTTCCACCAATGTAGAAAATATTGACCTAATTTTCCGAAAGACCAGAACTATTTATGAATGGTTTTTATTTTTAGAATATGCCTGGAAAAACGTTGAATTCGCAAGCACGGGAGCTGGTCCTAAATGTGTTGGAGTATTTTGAGTTAGAAAAAAGAAATGGAGGATCTTTGGAACCACTTTCATGTGTTCAAGAGGTAACATAAATATTTAAGTGCATGCTTGTTTAGCAATATACTTATTATTAATCAATTTTTTTATGTTAGAGGGTAGCTGCTGCTTTGAAAATATCTCGACGGACAGTATATGCTATAAAAAAAAGAAAAGAATCCAATTCTTTCAAGTCCAAGCAAAAGCAGAACTCGTTCTAAAACTAAAACAACTGATCTACCTGAGGGAGCTAAGATGGCAGTATAGAACACATTATATGATATGTACCAACAGAGTAAATATCAATCTATTTAATTAGAATTTTTTGGTAAGATGTAGTTGTAGGTATTTTGTAATGAGTCACGGTATATTCAAGAAAAATTTAGAAAGGTATTTATATAGATTTTAGTAGTTTTGTGACTACATTACAATTTAATTCAACTATTAAATTTACCTTATTTTTGAACAGTCAAGGTTAAAACATTAATGGAATGAACAAACATAATATCATTAAAAAATATAGTATTTGTTCAAATTGAATCTGTACTATAATTTTTGTTTTTGTTTTAGAGAAGCATGTTACTTTGACTACCTTAAATTGTAAATTGAGGGAAAGCGAAATTGTATCTATTGGCAAAACATCTCTGAGCACTTTGTTAAAAACATTGGGATTCAAATATAACAAAGATGACAATCGGAGAGCTTTAATGGAGCGGACCAGTATTGCAGCCTTGAGAGCCAATTTTCTGCGTAAATATATGGAAAACCTTTCAAGTACTCAACCAAGAGAACTTGTATTTTTGGATGAAACATGGATTTACTCGAAGGGAAATAAAACAAAATATTGGCAAGACAACAGCACTAAAAGTGTACGTAAACCAGATGGTTATGATGGTAAACGTTTTATAATTGTCCATGTTGGTTCTACCAAAGGATTTGTCTCTGAAGCAAGTTTATTATTCTGTTGTAGCTGATTACCATGGAGAAATGAACAATGAAATATTTATGAAATGGATAAGTACTCAATTAATTCCCAACTTAGAAGAGCCATCTCTTATTGTTATGGATAATACTCCATATCATAGTGTTCTTTCAGAAAAGCAACCTTCTACTAATTCAACAAAAATGAGATTGTTACATGGTTGATAACAAACAACATCAAGTTTGATACAAAACTTACAAAACCTGAATTGATACAAATTGCAAAAATGAATAGAAAAGAAAACGAGTATATAATTTATGAGTTACTACGAGAACATGGTCATGAAGTGCTGAGACTACCGCCATATCATTGTGAATTCAACGCTATTGAATTAATTTGGGCAAATTGCAAGTCATATTATAATAAATATATTGGTAAAGATGGGTGTTCAGATAGTTCTGTTATAAATATGTGGAAAGAGGCACTGGGACAATGTAATCAACAAATTTGGGAAAAATGTGTTAGGCATACCCATGAAATTATACAAAAGTGGTATGCCCGAGAGCAGAATATAGTTGATATTAGCATTCAACCAATTACAATATATATATAAATACTGGTGATAGTTCTGATTCTGACTATGAGGAAAAATAAATAAAATCTATTGTATATATATGAGTCTTAAATATACATATTTAAAATATTGATTATTTATTTTTACAACCCAAAAGATTTTTATTTTTCATTGTTGAACTGTATGGTTGGGACGGCCCAATAGTAATGGTTGCCAGCCATTACCCTAACAGGGCAATACTGATTTGCAAAGTTTCTACTGAGGAAGTTTTTATTAATACCAACTCTTATGCAAGTAAATTTGCTTAATAGCAAGTTTGCAGAATAGCCCCATAAAACTCTGGAATAGTAACAGTTTTTTCAAACTAAAGGTTTAGGTAGCATATTGCTAAATGGCTGTAAAATATTTACAAATATCTATTACACCAGCTTCAATACAATAATAAATAACGTTCACCGTCATTTTAGCCACATCCTAATTAAACCATCAATCTACGACCTACGTGTTACTTAATGTATTGATTTATTGCATTTGTATATGAATGATGACGCATGGGAAAAGATTCACCGGACCAACACACTATTTCGATATTGACACTTCAGGCCAGAAAACATACTTTTCCTAATTCTCATAGGCAATTTCTTGAAATTTTAATATTACAAACAATAAGTACTATTTCAAGACCTACGCCTATGGCCGATACCGAAATTGAGCCGAACTGGACGGAATTCCCCATTTTATTACTCTATATATACCTTTCTGAAATAGACTATAACTTTTTTCAATTTTTTTTTCGTGAGGAATCTCTGCACTCTTCATTACACAATAGTAACTCCAACTCAAAATAAACTTTTTTGTTGGTTAACACATTTCTGCATAACACTTATAGTCAGTTACAGCATTTGCTGTATTTATTGCAATTATTTCATCTGGAAAAATTTTCAATCAAATTTATCGTTTCCTATTTTCCCTGTCTTCAAGACAATATTTTAAAAATTTTGTACCTGCTTACGGAAATACAGAGCTTTTTATCAGAAATTTTTCTTGTAAAATGTAATACGTATTCCATTTGAAGGTATAAAATGCAAAAAAATACTGAATTGAAAACTGTTAGTCAGCTACATAATTATTCATGTAAGACAATTTTTTTTTCTCACCCTGTTATTCTTAACATAGTTTTCGTTCCAAGTAAAATGAATTAAATCATGGGTATACCCTAATATTTCAGAAATGCATTTCTCGACCAAACAACCAATTGTCTGAAACAGATAAGTAAAGTATCAAAATGTCACGTAGTCTTCGAGGCCACGAAAGGGGAAAGAAAATTTTAAGAACGATTTGAGATTTAGTTTCTACAAAATAACTAAAGTGTTCACTTGAGCCAAATAAATCTATTAAAATATAGTGTGTATTGTGGTGCATATCAGGAGTTAAATAGGTGAGTCTATCTTACAGAGTAATTCAGTTTTGCATGTTATTTGATATTTGAATTTAAAAGATATTTTATCACATAGAGTATATATATTTGCTAATTATTTTTAATAATAACTTTGATTAAAGTTCTTTAATATTTAACGTTATTAAGAACATTAATTTGTTGTTGCATTTCCTATTCATCCAATCTTACTGTACTGTGGAGAGTTTGCGCCACTTGCGGTTTGTCCATTCCTGATACAGGGTGACTTCTCATGTCACTTATATCTCCTTCCACCCCCCTGTATTGTGAAGAGCTTGAGCCACTTGCGGTGTAACCTTATTTAGCTGTACTGTGGAGAGTTTGTGCCACTTGCAGTTTAACTGACATACCTATACTGTACTGTGGAGAGTTTGCGCCACTTGCGGTTTGTCCATTCCTGATACAGGGTGACTTCTCACGTCACCTAAATCTCCTTCCATCCCCCCTGTATTGTGGAGAGCTTGAGCCACTTGCAGTGTAACCTTATTTAGCTGTACTGTGGAGATTTTGTGCCACTTGCAGTTTAACTGACATACCTATACTGTACTGTGGAGAGTTTGCGCCACTTGCGGTTTGTCCATTCCTGATACAGGGTGACTTCTCACGTCACCTAAATCTCCTTCCATCCCCCCTGTATTGTGGAGAGCTTGAGCCACTTGCAGTGTAACCTTATTTTGCTGTACTGTGGAGAGTTTGTGCCACTTGCAGTTTAACTGACATACCTATACTGTACTGTGGAGAGTTTGCGCCACTTGCGGTTTGTCCATTCCTGATACAGGGTGACTTCTCACGTCACCTAAATCTCCTTCCATCCCCCCTGTATTGTGGAGAGCTTGAGCCACTTGCAGTGTAACCTTATTTAGCTGTACTGTGGAGAGTTTGTGCCACTTGCAGTTTAACTGACATACCTATACTGTACTGTGGAGAGTTTGCGCCACTTGCGGTTTGTCCATTCCTGATACAGAGTGACTTCTCACGTCACCTAAATCTCCTTCCATCCCCCCTGTATTGTGAAGAGCTTGAGCCACTTGCAGTGTAACCTTATTTAGCTGTACTGTGGAGAGTTTGTGCCACTTGCAGTTTAACTCACGTACCTGTACTGTATTGTGGAGAGTTTGCGCCACTTGTGGTTTGTCCATTCCTAATACAGGGTGACTTCTCACGTCACCCATATCTCCTTCCACTCCCCTGTATTGTGGAGAGTTTGAGCCACTTGCAGTGTAACCTTATTTTACTGTACTGTGGAGAGTTTGTGCCACTTGCAGTTTAACTGACATACCTATACTGTACTGTGGAGAGTTTGCGCCACTTGCGGTTTGTCCATTCCTGATACAGGGTGACTTCTCACGTCACCTAAATCTCCTTCCATCCCCCCTGTATTGTGGAGAGCTTGAGCCACTTGCAGTGTAATCTTATTTAGCTGTACTGTGGAGAGTTTGTGCCACTTGCAGTTTAACTGACATACCTATACTGTACTGTGGAGAGTTTGCGCCACTTGCGGTTTGTCCATTCCTGATACAGGGTGACTTCTCACGTCACCTAAATCTCCTTCCATCCCCCCTGTATTGTGGAGAGCTTGAGCCACTTGCAGTGTAACCTTATTTAGCTGTACTGTGGAGATTTTGTGCCACTTGCAGTTTAACTGACATACCTATACTGTACTGTGGAGAGTTTGCGCCACTTGCGGTTTGTCCATTCCTGATACAGGGTGACTTCTCACGTCACTTATATCTCCTTCCATCCCCCCTGTATTGTGGAGAGCTTGAGCCACTTGCAGTGTAACCTTATTTAGCTGTACTGTGGAGAGTTTGTGCCACTTGCAGTTTAACTGACATACCTATACTGTACTGTGGAGAGTTTGCGCCACTTGCGGTTTGTCCATTCCTGATACAGGGTGACTTCTCACGTCACTTATATCTCCTTCCATCCCCCCTGTATTGTGGAGAGCTTGAGCCACTTGCAGTGTAACCTTATTTAGCTGTACTGTGGAGAGTTTGTGCCACTTGCAGTTTAACTGACATACCTATACTGTACTGTGGAGAGTTTGCGCCACTTGCGGTTTGTCCATTCCTGATACAGGGTGACTTCTCACGTCACCTAAATCTCCTTCCATCCCCCCTGTATTGTGGAGAGCTTGAGCCACTTGCAGTGTAACCTTATTTTGCTGTACTGTGGAGAGTTTGTGCCACTTGCAGTTTAACTGACATACCTATACTGTACTGTGGAGAGTTTGCGCCACTTGCGGTTTGTCCATTCCTGATACAGGGTGACTTCTCACGTCACCTAAATCTCCTTCCATCCCCCCTGTATTGTGGAGAGCTTGAGCCACTTGCAGTGTAACCTTATTTAGCTGTACTGTGGAGAGTTTGTGCCACTTGCAGTTTAACTGACATACCTATACTGTACTGTGGAGAGTTTGCGCCACTTGCGGTTTGTCCATTCCTGATACAGAGTGACTTCTCACGTCACCTAAATCTCCTTCCATCCCCCCTGTATTGTGAAGAGCTTGAGCCACTTGCAGTGTAACCTTATTTAGCTGTACTGTGGAGAGTTTGTGCCACTTGCAGTTTAACTCACGTACCTGTACTGTATTGTGGAGAGTTTGCGCCACTTGTGGTTTGTCCATTCCTAATACAGGGTGACTTCTCACGTCACCCATATCTCCTTCCACTCCCCTGTATTGTGGAGAGTTTGAGCCACTTGCAGTGTAACCTTATTTTACTGTACTGTGGAGAGTTTGTGCCACTTGCAGTTTAACTGACATACCTATACTGTACTGTGGAGAGTTTGCGCCACTTGCGGTTTGTCCATTCCTGATACAGGGTGACTTCTCACGTCACCTCAATCTCCTTCCATCCCCCCTGTATTGTGGAGAGCTTGAGCCACTTGCAGTGTAATCTTATTTAGCTGTACTGTGGAGAGTTTGTGCCACTTGCAGTTTAACTGACATACCTATACTGTACTGTGGAGAGTTTGCGCCACTTGCGGTTTGTCCATTCCTGATACAGGGTGACTTCTCACGTCACCTAAATCTCCTTCCATCCCCCCTGTATTGTGGAGAGCTTGAGCCACTTGCAGTGTAACCTTATTTAGCTGTACTGTGGAGATTTTGTGCCACTTGCAGTTTAACTGACATACCTATACTGTACTGTGGAGAGTTTGCGCCACTTGCGGTTTGTCCATTCCTGATACAGGGTGACTTCTCACGTCACTTATATCTCCTTCCATCCCCCCTGTATTGTGGAGAGCTTGAGCCACTTGCAGTGTAACCTTATTTAGCTGTACTGTGGAGAGTTTGTGCCACTTGCAGTTTAACTGACATACCTATACTGTACTGTGGAGAGTTTGCGCCACTTGCGGTTTGTCCATTCCTGATACAGGGTGACTTCTCACGTCACCTAAATCTCCTTCCATCCCCCCTGTATTGTGGAGAGCTTGAGCCACTTGCAGTGTAACCTTATTTAGCTGTACTGTGGAGATTTTGTGCCACTTGCAGTTTAACTGACATACCTATACTGTACTGTGGAGAGTTTGCGCCACTTGCGGTTTGTCCATTCCTGATACAGGGTGACTTCTCACGTCACTTATATCTCCTTCCATCCCCCCTGTATTGTGGAGAGCTTGAGCCACTTGCAGTGTAACCTTATTTAGCTGTACTGTGGAGAGTTTGTGCCACTTGCAGTTTAACTGACATACCTATACTGTACTGTGGAGAGTTTGCGCCACTTGCGGTTTGTCCATTCCTGATACAGGGTGACTTCTCACGTCACCTAAATCTCCTTCCATCCCCCCTGTATTGTGGAGAGCTTGAGCCACTTGCAGTGTAACCTTATTTAGCTGTACTGTGGAGAGTTTGTGCCACTTGCAGTTTAACTGACATACCTATACTGTACTGTGGAGAGTTTGCGCCACTTGCGGTTTGTCCATTCCTGATACAGGGTGACTTCTCACGTCACCTAAATCTCCTTCCATCCCCCCTGTATTGTGGAGAGCTTGAGCCACTTGCAGTGTAACCTTATTTAGCTGTACTGTGGAGAGTTTGTGCCACTTGCAGTTTAACTGACATACCTATACTGTACTGTGGAGAGTTTGCGCCACTTGCGGTTTGTCCATTCCTGATACAGAGTGACTTCTCACGTCACCTAAATCTCCTTCCATCCCCCCTGTATTGTGAAGAGCTTGAGCCACTTGCAGTGTAACCTTATTTAGCTGTACTGTGGAGAGTTTGTGCCACTTGCAGTTTAACTCACGTACCTGTACTGTATTGTGGAGAGTTTGCGCCACTTGTGGTTTGTCCATTCCTAATACAGGGTGACTTCTCACGTCACCCATATCTCCTTCCACTCCCCTGTATTGTGGAGAGTTTGAGCCACTTGCAGTGTAACCTTATTTTACTGTACTGTGGAGAGTTTGTGCCACTTGCAGTTTAACTGACATACCTATACTGTACTGTGGAGAGTTTGCGCCACTTGCGGTTTGTCCATTCCTGATACAGGGTGACTTCTCACGTCACCTAAATCTCCTTCCATCCCCCCTGTATTGTGGAGAGCTTGAGCCACTTGCAGTGTAATCTTATTTAGCTGTACTGTGGAGAGTTTGTGCCACTTGCAGTTTAACTGACATACCTATACTGTACTGTGGAGAGTTTGCGCCACTTGCGGTTTGTCCATTCCTGATACAGGGTGACTTCTCACGTCACTTATATCTCCTTCCACCACCCTGTGTTGTGAAGAGCTTGAGCCACTTGCAGTGTAACCTTATTTAGCTGTACTGTGGAGAGTTTGTGCCACTTGCAGTTTAACTCACGTACCTGTACTGTATTGTGGAGAGTTTGCGCCACTTGTGGTTTGTCCATTCCTGATACAGGGTGACTTCTCACGTCACCCATATCTCCTTCCACTCCCCTGTATTGTGGAGAGTTTGAGCCACTTGCAGTGTAACCTTATTTTACTGTACTGTGGAGAGTTTGTGCCACTTGCAGTGTATTATTATTTTGATGTACTGTGGAGAGTTTGTGCCACTTGTAGTGTATTATTATTTTGCTGTACTGTGGAGAGTTTGTGCCACTTGCAGTGTATTATTATTTTGCTGTACTGTGGAGAGTTTGTGCCACTTGCAGTGTATTATTATTTTGCTGTACTGTGGAGAGTTTGTGCCACTTGCAGTGTAATATTATTTTGCTGTACTGTGGAGAGTTTGCGCCACTTACAGTAGTTATAATATTGTTTGTGGAGAGTTTGTGCCACATATTCCTTACATGCACTGGGGAGAGTTTGCGCCCCTTGCACCTTTCCTAATAACCCTAAATATTTACTATTAGGCATTTATTTTTGATCAAGTGAAGTTTTAACTTTAATTTAGTACTGATATGCATAATCACAGTTCAAACACATAAATGCACCTTGTATATTATTAATACTTTCATTAATTTTGGGCATTTCAACTATACTAATCGTTAGTTAAATAATTAATCATTATTTATGGCAAATTGAATACTCAGAGTGTTTTTCTATCTAATTCCAGGTACGTCATCTCGGTTGTTCAACCTACTTGGACCATGTCCACATGGACTGTTCAATTAAATCCAGGCATCACGTCCAGTGTCTTGTAAATAGTTATTTTCAACATTTAGATTTGTTTTATTATCTATATTATAAACAATTGAATGTAAGTACACAGTAAATAATTAAAAGTTAAATTCTAATTAAATATATCAATCTTTACAAATCACTCATTCTCCTCAAGTCAAGTTTTTCCCTCCTTACATTCATGGTATGTGAAACAAGTGGTTATTATCATCAAATAGTGAAAACCCAATAAAGAAAAAATAATTTCCAGCAAATTTTTATATTGACTCACAATTCCTGAAAATATACGTAATATTCGAAGAACAGTCAACACCGCATCAATCGCACCTAAACTTCTTTCCCATCTGTATTCGATGACCCTTCGCTGAGGCTATAAACTGGAGGGGGGGAACCAATGGCTGTCACTCCCTGTCCACATTGTTTCGGTTGTTGTCAGCTCGAAACGGTGAATGTGAGAGAGGAGAGAGTTTCAGTACAGTCAGTGCCTTCGAGAGTAACTAGAGACTTTGCTTACAAAATAAACAAGTTTCATGTCAAGTTAAAAAAAATTTAAAATTTGTGTGTGAGTGTAGTGTTTAGTTTTTAACCATGTTTGACGTGTTCGGTTCAGTGAAAGGTCTGCTGAAGATCGACCAAGTATGCATAGACAACAATATTTTTCGTTTGCATTACAAAGCTACAGTAATCATTTTAGTAGCGTTTTCATTATTAGTGACAAGCAGACAATATATAGGGGACCCTATAGACTGTATAGTAGATGAAATACCCTTAAATGTTATGGACACATATTGTTGGATTTATTCAACGTTCACAGTTCCAGATAGATTAACTGGACACATAGGAAAAGACATTGTACAACCAGGGGTAGCCAGCCACGTAGATGGAAAAGATGAAGTAAAATATCATAAGTATTACCAGTGGGTTTGTTTCGTTCTATTTTTCCAAGCTATGCTTTTTTATGTACCAAGATATTTATGGAAAACTTGGGAAGGTGGTCGAATTAAAATGTTGGTGCTAGATCTCAATTGTCCCATTGTATCTGATGACTGCAAAAAAGATAGAAAACAATTACTTGTTGATTATTTTACTACTAATCTACACATGCAGAATTTTTATGCGTTTAGATTTTTTATTTGCGAAGTACTAAATTTTATTAATGTAGTCGGTCAAATCTTTTTCATGGATTTCTTTTTGGATGGTGAATTTAGTACATACGGAAGTGATGTATTGAAATTTACCGAAATGGAACCAGAACAAAGAGAAGATCCCATGGCTAGAGTGTTCCCGAAAGTAACAAAATGTACTTTCAATAAATACGGTCCTTCGGGTACAGTGCAGAGATTCGATGGACTTTGCGTTTTACCTCTCAACATCGTCAATGAGAAAATCTACGTTTTCCTCTGGTTTTGGTTTATTCTTCTTAGCGTACTTTCAGGAATTTCTTTGTTATATCGTTGTACGGTTATAGTTGGGCCGAAGATCCGGCTCTACCTGCTCAGAACGAAATGCCGCATCGCTCCTTCGGATCAGATCGAGACAATTGCCAACAAATGCGAAATTGGAGATTGGTTTGTTTTATATCAATTAGGTAAAAATATCGACCCGCTGATTTTTAAAGAAGTGATATCAGATTTATCTAAAAAATTAGACGGAAAAGAAAGTGTTTAAGTGATATAATTGTGTGCTGCTCGTGTGCGATACGGTTTTCTGGATTATTTATTACTTGTCTTTATCTAAAGGTTATTTATCTGTATCTGTACAAAAATGTCTTTTAAACGTTATTTTATACATATTTGATTTTTTTATGCCGATTGATACTTAAAATTACAATTCAAGGATTTAATTAACTTGTTTTAGATAATTTATATAATCATCCGAGATTCTTATGTAAGACTTACATAATTTTACGATATAAAATATTTTTTTTATTTTTAGAAGAAACAAAAGTAAACAATATTTATAAAGTTTAAATATTAGCATTACAATTATCATGCTAATTTGTATTTGGTGGTTTTTTAAAAGATGTTTTTTTTTGGTAACAGATTTGTTAAACTAACCTACAAATTTATATCTGTAAATACAGGGTGTTACAAAAAGCATTTTTATAACAGATAATAAGAATGTGATCTTACAACCATTATTGTTGTCGAAAATATAGTATTTTTAAATTTAATTGACATCTCTATAGTCTGTATAGTTAGTTTGAAATCCAAAACAAAAAATCAAAGGACCGCTTGTTGTTTTTGGCGACTGACAAACAGTCTTTTCATTTTTTTTATTTCACACAAACTAGATAAACTATACCATGTTTTGATAAACTGCTTGTTTCGTTAACGAGCTATAGGCATATAAAGTTAGAAATTGATCATTATTGTTAAACGATTGGGAATTGATCAAAATGGGGAACCATGTAAGTGTGCAGATTCAATTTGTTCATAGCAGTTAGGAACTTGCTTAGGGAACAAATCTATAACTTATCTCAAAAGCGTCAACAAAGTTGCCTTTAGGAGCGCTCAATTTAGTTCGAAGTCCTATTGCGAACTAGTTCATTCTTTTGCACGACTCATTCATAATGTGAAGCATTAGCACTTTGATGTTGATGATTAAGTGTGAAGCTGTCTAGTATCGAATATCTCGAAATTGTGACCTTTCCTTATTGGTTAAAAGTAAAGCGAACGCAGTTAAAATTTCTAGTATACTTTAATAAGAGATCTGGTTTATAAGCAAAAATTTATCAGTTGGTTGATAATGTAGCGCCTCTCCAATAAAGTAGATGTCAGAAAAATAAATTGTACATGGAGAACTAAGAGTGGGATCGGCAAACTAGTTCGCGTAGTTCATCCAGGTCGTTCGCGAACTACCCAAGCCTACAAAAAAGTGCTTTGAAGGTTGTGAAAAGTCTGAATTCTGTGACCAACCTGTAAACATTTACTGTTGTGACGTCGGTTTTTTTGCAATAATTATTTAAATCTATTTCTGCCTACTTTAGTAATTCACTTGCAGAAGAATCCCAAAATGGAGTTGTCAATTAAATTATAAAATGTTGTTTTCGGATATATTTTTCCATCCGGTATATAATAGAATTACAATGTAGAATGTATTTGCTACTTATCATAGATTAATCACAGATTTAGTCACATTTTAGGACAAAATATCAAAAATATGATACATCGATGACAAAAATATTCTTGTTTCGCTTTAATATGAATCATTTTAAAGTTTTCCCAGAAACTAAGGATAAAAAGTGCTTATTTGTGTAAACCCTGTATAACTACTTAAGAGATAAATGTATGTAAATAAAAATTTCGATTATCGATCGAGTACAAGCAGAGGACTTTTGATATACGTGCCTTTTTTTGGATCAATTTTCTCTGGAATTTTGACACCTCGCTTTAAAACAATATCTTCAAGAAGTCGCGCGAAGTTCCAAGAGTTTTTTAAGATAGCGAAAGAGTTCTGTGATGACAGAAAAGACTGTGTTCCGGCCGGCGACCTAATTTTGGTGTACGGCTGTGATATTAAAAGCATTCTTTCTAATTATATACAACAATAGCTCAATTATGTCATTCCAAAACTGCTTACATTTCCTAATTTTTATTACTGCCAATTACAAAACAGTTGTTAGGAGGCCGATTTCGCAGCACTGTGCTAAAACTACAAACCAATACAATCTGTCTGTCAGCAAAATAATCAGATGGTATTTCATAATACAAAGTTGTTACATTAAACCCAGAAGAGGATAAATACATCAAGAATGTCTAACCTGGAACCCCACTTGGTAGTAGTAATTATCCAGTATAAAATTTTTTTTAGGCCCTTGGAGTGATCACTAGTAGTGAACATTCAAAATGGTGATCATTTAAGATATTTTGAGTTTGAAAAAAATGTTATTTCTTTTTAATTTTGACGAAAAGTCGTGGGGACAAAAGTTGTTGGTAATTTGATACTCTACAACTTTGGTCACAATGACTGGGATATTTCTGGAATAAAACACTTTGTGCTATTACAAGTCGGGTTACAAAGATCAAGATAGCTTAAGAAATTTTGATTTATGTATTGTTTAGGCAAAAAACAGACAGATTGTGTTTGGCGCTAGACTTTATTTTTGACGACAATGTAATAATGCATTCCTGTGATAAGTCCTTTATTGTTTTTAATTACTGTTAATAGTATCAGGAATGCTGATATTCTGAAGAAGACTGATTAGAAAAATTATATTTGTGTAATTTCTTTAATGGCCAAGCGAAATCGTATTTCCCTGTGACAGATCTGAAATCATAGGAGTGTCTAAAATTTAATTCATAAATTGATTATTCCAGTATTTATAAAGGAGACTAAGCATGGCCGTGAGCATTCATTTCATAAGAAACTCAATATAAGTAAGACTATGATATTAATTTTTATATTTGTTGAATTTAAATTGAATTGAATTTATGATTTGAATAGACAATGAAATTATATAAGTATATATTGAAGGACAGTTAGACAAACTTTTATTTTCCAAAAACAATTTTTTAAATGAAATTAATTTTAGACATGTTCTGTGTATATAGGTGTGCTCCTACTGTTATTACAAGTGAATAATAATTATATTTCCAAGTTATATTATTTAATTTGTAATATGTGATGATTAGAAAGTAGTTTAGAATTAGGTTCCATACACATACAATTCCAAGTGAAAAAGCCAATAAGGTTAATAAAACGCCAATTTTTTTTTAAATGTTTATTTGTATTTTGTATAAAAGTATGTGTTCTGATTTATATGATTATATATTGTATATTATAGATATTAATAATGTGTGAAAAGACAAAAGTGCCTTTCTCAAATTTGTATGGAATTATTTAAATGAAAATAAACTTATAATAATTTTATATTGGTTTTTATTAAATGATTTGCAGTGTCCCCAATCCTCCCACTCTGCGGAAGTAACAGATATTGTAGGGAATATATGGGGGCTTATGGGGGTGGTTGGGATTTTGGGATAATGTCTAATACCTGGAAGGTTTTAAATATTCTTATGAAATTAAGTATTTTCTTTTAATTTCATTGGTTAGGATTTTTGGCTAATTATTAATGGGTGAAGGTTTAAAGTTTGTTATGAAATTAAAGTAAGTATTTTCTTTTAATTCCATTATTGTGAAAGTTTTAAAAGTGAAAATATCGATCACATTGAGGATACTTGAAAATATGAATTCCGCAGAAGTTAGTGAAAATGGAAAACCTATATTATTAGTCAAAGGTTAGGTTAGGTATGGACTATGGAGGGTAGAAGGAAGGAGCACCATCTGAATGTATCCATCGAAAGAAAGCAAATTAAGATGGCGCCAGAGTAGCAAGTGGAAGGATTTTAAAAACGGCGCCATGAATTATTAGAGTGAGATACAAACTTAAAAAAAGGAAATACTACGTAAATAACTGAGATTTTAAATACTGCATATTTCTCAACTACACAAGTCACGAAAAATACTAAATTTTTCAACCCAGCACACTTCACTCGGTTTCTAACCCTAAATTCACATCATTTCCACTAGCTATACACGAGCGCCATTTCGGTGAATCTTCGAATTATAATTTGCTGTTTACAGGTGGACACTTTTTCAACTTATCCCCCATACAAGATGGTGCTCCTTCCTTCTACCCTCCATAGTATGGACATATTGGTCGCTCCAGCAGGCGCGAACTAATATAGTACCTTTGGAGCGAACTAGTATAGGATTAACAAGCCCAACTGACCGCGGGAGCGAACTAGTCGTGTGCACCCGGAAAATGAACCCGAAACGGTCCGTTCATACCAAAGATTATAAGATAATTTGTAATATTTGGTTCATACTTATAGTGAAGTGACTAACTGGGCCCCTTTTAATAAAGACCTAGTATGCAAGCAGTGAATTTGAAAGATTCGTTCCAAATGGCGATAGAACCGTTCTAGGAATCGTTCGCGAAGGGCTGCATGTCTTTCGCGTTCCAACTGATTGTAGTATTGTTCTTGGGACGGTACAAAATCTACCTTCTAGAAGGGGTTATAAAGTTGATGTGTCCATCCCTAATTCGAGTTTGCGCACTATACAGTACTCTATACGATTCCAGAATGGTTGTTAAAAACCAGTTTGAACAATCCTAATATATGACATAACAAGCACGTACTTTGCTTAGAATTTAATCGTAAGTATATAATATAATAAGGGCACGTTGTTAAGTAATATTTTAACAAGAAGCATGAGTGCTGGTGGCAACAAAAATCCGAGTCGAAGACGAGGATATTTGCACCTGCACGAATGCATTTTGTTAAAAAAATATAACCTTGAAATGTGTTTTTTCGATTTTTTTCACTTGAAAAATTAGATGCCCGAATGGCATTTGATAAGACAATTAAAATATAAATTGCAATTTTACTCGTTATCAAAGATATTGTAATTTTTGGTGACAACAGCTGTCAAGTTTTGCCGTGGGTATACTTGAAAAACTGCTGACAGGTGCTGTCAATTGTCATACAATTTTTATTCATCTAGAAACCATTTGTAATTCAAAATTGCGCGTTTGTGATTGGTGGAAATTGAGACGAGGGAAATAGTCATCTATAAACCATTTGTATACATTATACAGGGTGTCCAGGAACTGTCTTGAAAAAACTGCTGACAGGTGCTGTCATACAGTTTTTTATTAATCTAGAAACCATTTTTACTTAATTCAAAATTGCGCGTTTGTGATTGGTGGAAATTAGGACGAGGGAAATAGTCGTCTAGAAACCATTTGTATACATTATACAGGGTGTCCAGGAACCCTCTTTCAAACGCAATCTACTAGATTTGATTTTATGTCCATCTATACAAGGTGTCCCGATAAGATTGGTCATAAATTATACCATATATTCTGGGGTCAAAAATAGGTTGATTGAACCTCACCTACCTATATACAAAGGTACATAAAAAAAGTTACAGGGTGATTTATTTGAAAATTTAAATTCATTTTTTTAACGTTGCTCTAAAACCGACTGGTAAATTAAACTCACAAAAAGCACTTTTCTTGCAGCAACGACAGCACTTGTTTCCGAAACAATGGAATTTATAAAAAACTGAAAATAAAGAATTTTCACTTATGATCTCCCTAGAGCACGCATTATTTCCGGAAATTTTCTCCAAGTGCGAATTTTCCTAACAAATTCGCAACTGAGGAAAATTTCCGGAATATTAATTCATGCTCGCGGGAGATTCGGTAAGAAAATTTTATACCAAAACTTTTTTAAAATAGAAATTAAATTGGTGGCATACTTAGGTGACATATTATTATTATTATTTATGACAGCTATCAAGCCAGAGGGAAATTTCCACTTATTAATTTCCCTCTACGCAGCAACATGTCAAAATGCAGGCATCTGATTGGCTAAAATTAACTGGTATAAAATTTTCATCCGTATTTCTTTCCTCATTCCACTCGTATCTGGGATAATGGATGCAGGTTTTTTTGTGGTTTCCCTGCATCTTAATTGGCGCAATAATCGGACCAACGATATATTGTGTCAATTAACCAAAATGGTCTCTTATAGGTACAGATGTCCACGACCTTCAAATCACTTGTTTTCAGACCAATCCCTGAAGAGTACTTAATTCTAAAACGGTATTGAATCAAATTTGCTTTACAATTAAAATTAAATTTCAATAGTGAAATCAAAAAATTCCAATAGAAAATCGTATTCAGCTGTGGGAAAGAAAAGAGGACGCATGTAATGAAATCCAAAATATATTTTTTTCAAGATTTCGACAAAGCTTTTAACATTCAATAATATTCTTATTGTTAATAAATAATTTTTTCAGAAAATAAAGCAGAGCTGGTCAAAACATTAAAATTGATTTTTCTCGAAATCGGTTCAAATAATTACACATTTTTTTGGAAAATATAATTATTGGAATATCGAGCTGAAATTTGGAACGTACACTATTAGATAGTGGTACAATACGGAAAAAAATCAACAACATCGTATCTATAAAGTTGTGAATACAGGGTGATACGAAATTGGGAAGTAATTTTTTTCCGAAAATTTACAACTTGTCTAGAATCTTTAGCGAGTTTACGACATTTTTATATGGATTTTTGGAATCTACGGGTTCGAATTAGTAAATTTTGATATGAAAATAGTTAAAAAAAATGTGGTCCGAAATTCGAAATTTTTCCATACATATAACCTCATGCAAACTTTACGACCGAAAAAATCGCACTTTTTAAATATTCATTTTACAATATTTTTATATGCATTTTCGGAATCTACGGGGTCGAATTAGTGGGTTTACGAGATCAAAAGTATGGGTAAACTTGAAGAATTTTTATTAGCAACGAAAAACGGAAATAGTGCACGGTCACACTCAAAAAAATCTTACATACCTTAATAATTGGAATGTCGAGCTGAAATTTTGAATGTATACTCTTAGATAGTGGTAGAATACGGAAAAAAATCAACAACATCGTATCTATAAAGTTGTGAATACAGGGTGATACGAAATTGGGAAGTAATTTTTTTCCGAAAATTTACAACTTGTCTAGAATCTTTATTAGCGAGTTTACGACATTTTTATATGGATTTTTGGAATCTACGGGTTCGAATTAGTCAATTTTGATATGAAAATAGTTAAAAAAAATGTGGTCCGAAATTCGAAATTTTTCCATACATATACCTACATGCAAACTTTACGACCGAAAAAATCGCACTTTTTAAATATTCATTTTACAATATTTTTATATGCATTTTCGGAATCTACGGGGTCGAATTAGTGAATTTCCGAGATCAAAAGTATGGGTAAACTTGTAGAATTTTTATTAGCAACGAAAAACGGAAATAGTGCACGGTCACACTCAAAAAAATCTTACATACCTTAATAATTGGAATGTCGAGCTGAAATTTTGAATGTATACTCTTAGATAGTGGTAGAATACGGAAAAAAGTCAACAACATCGTATCTATAAAGTTGTGAATACAGGGTGATACGAAATTGGGAAGTAATTTTTTTCCGAAAATTTACAACTTGTCTAGAATCTTTATTAGCGAGTTTACGACATTTTTATATGGATTTTTGAAATCTACGGGTTCGAATTAGTCAATTTTGATATGAAAATAGTTAAAAAAAATGTGGTCCGAAATTCGACATTTTTCCATACATATATACCTCATGCAAACTTTACGACCGAAAAAATCGCACTTTTTAAATATTCATTTTACAATATTTTTATATGCATTTTCGGAATCTACGGGGTCGAATTAGTGAATTTCCGAGATCAAAAGTGTGGGTAAACTTGAAGAATTTTTATTAGCAACGAAAAACGGAAATAGTGCACGGTCACACTCAAAAAAATCTTACATACCTTAATAATTGGAATGTCGAGCTGAAATTTTGAATGTATACTCTTAGATAGTGGTAGAATACGGAAAAAAATCAACAACATCGTATCTATAAAGTTGTGAATACAGGGTGATACGAAATTGGGAAGTAATTTTTTTCCGAAAATTTACAACTTGTCTAGAATCTTTATTAGCGAGTTTACGACATTTTTATATGGATTTTTGGAATCTACGGGTTCGAATTAGTCAATTTTGATATGAAAATAGTTAAAAAAAATGTGGTCCGAAATTCGAAATTTTTCCATGCAAACTTTACGACCGAAAAAATCGCACTTTTTAAATATTCATTTTACAATATTTTTATATGCATTTTCGGAATCTACGGGGTCGAATTAGTGGGTTTACGAGATCAAAAGTATGGGTAAACTTGAAGAATTTTTATTAGCAACGAAAAACGGAAATAGTGCACGGTCACACTCAAAAAAATCTTACATACCTTAATAATTGGAATGTCGAGCTGAAATTTTGAATGTATACTCTTAAATAGTGGTAGAATACGGAAAAAAATCAACAACATCGTATCTATAAAGTTGTGAATACAGGGTGATACGAAATTGGGAAGTAATTTTTTTCCGAAAATTTACAACTTGTCTAGAATCTTTATTAGCGAGTTTACGACATTTTTATATGGATTTTTGGAATCTACGGGTTCGAATTAGTCAATTTAGATATGAAAACAGTTAAAAAAACTGTGGTCCGAAATTCGAAATTTTTCCATGCATATACCTACATGCAAACTTTACGACCGAAAAAATCACACTTTTTAAATATTCATTTTACAATATTTTCATATGCATTTTCGGAATCTACGGGGTCGAATTAGTGGGTTTACGAGATCAAAAGTATGGGTAAACTTGAAGAATTTTTATTAGCAACGAAAAACGGAAATAGTGCACGGTCACACTCAAAAAAATCTTACATACCTTAATAATTGGAATGTCGAGCTGAAATTTTGAATGTATACTCTTAGATAGTGGTAGAATACGGAAAAAAATCAACAACATCGTATCTATAAAGTTGTGAATACAGGGTGATACGAAATTGGGAAGTAATTTTTTTCCGAAAATTTACAACTTGTCTAGAATCTTTATTAGCGAGTTTACGACATTTTTATATGGATTTTTGGAATCTACGGGTTCGAATTAGTCAATTTTGATATGAAAATAGTTAAAAAAAATGTGGTCCGAAATTCGAAATTTTTCCATGCAAACTTTACGACCGAAAAAATCGCACTTTTTAAATATTCATTTTACAATATTTTTATATGCATTTTCGGAATCTACGGGGTCGAATTAGTGGGTTTACGAGATCAAAAGTATGGGTAAACTTGAAGAATTTTTATTAGCAACGAAAAACGGAAATAGTGCACGGTCACACTCAAAAAAATCTTACATACCTTAATAATTGGAATGTCGAGCTGAAATTTTGAATGTATACTCTTAGATAGTGGTAGAATACGGAAAAAAGTCAACAACATCGTATCTATAAAGTTGTGAATACAGGGTGATACGAAATTGGGAAGTAATTTTTTTCCGAAAATTTACAACTTGTCTAGAATCTTTATTAGCGAGTTTACGACATTTTTATATGGATTTTTGGAATCTACGGGTTCGAATTAGTCAATTTTGATATGAAAATAGTTAAAAAAAATGTGGTCCGAAATTCGAAATTTTTCCATGCAAACTTTACGACCGAAAAAATCGCACTTTTTAAATATTCATTTTACAATATTTTTATATGCATTTTCGGAATCTACGGGGTCGAATTAGTGGGTTTACGAGATCAAAAGTATGGGTAAACTTGAAGAATTTTTATTAGCAACGAAAAACGGAAATAGTGCACGGTCACACTCAAAAAAATCTTACATACCTTAATAATTGGAATGTCGAGCTGAAATTTTGAATGTATACTCTTAAATAGTGGTAGAATACGGAAAAAAATCAACAACATCGTATCTATAAAGTTGTGAATACAGGGTGATACGAAATTGGGAAGTAATTTTTTTCCGAAAATTTACAACTTGTCTAGAATCTTTATTAGCGAGTTTACGACATTTTTATATGGATTTTTGGAATCTACGGGTTCGAATTAGTCAATTTAGATATGAAAACAGTTAAAAAAACTGTGGTCCGAAATTCGAAATTTTTCCATGCATATACCTACATGCAAACTTTACGACCGAAAAAATCACACTTTTTAAATATTCATTTTACAATATTTTCATATGCATTTTCGGAATCTACGGGGTCGAATTAGTGGGTTTACGAGATCAAAAGTATGGGTAAACTTGAAGAATTTTTATTAGCAACGAAAAACGGAAATAGTGCACGGTCACACTCAAAAAAATCTTACATACCTTAATAATTGGAATGTCGAGCTGAAATTTGGAATGTATACTCTTAAATAGTGGTAGAATACGGAAAAAAATCAACAACATCGTATCTATAAAGTTGTGAATACAGGGTGATACGAAATTGGGAAGTAATTTTTTTCCGAAAATTTACAACTTGTCTAGAATCTTTATTAGCGAGTTTACGACATTTTTATATGGATTTTTGGAATCTACGGGTTCGAATTAGTCAATTTTGATATGAAAATAGTTAAAAAAAATGTGGTCCGAAATTCGAAATTTTTCCAACATATACCTACATGCAAACTTTACGACCGAAAAAATCGCACTTTTTAAATATTCATTTTACAATATTTTTATATGCATTTTCGGAATCTACGGGGTCCAATTAGTGAATTTCCGAGATCAAAAGTATGGGTAAACTTGTAGAATTTTTATTAGCAACGAACAACGGAAGTAGTGCACGATCACACTCAAAAAATCGTGGATACCTTAATAATTATGAATTTGTCAAAAAACTGAAACACAAAAAATTTTACCAAATTTACCCGTTGCCCTTCCCAGTTTGAACGCTTGTGATGCCAATAAAAAACAAGGGTTGGTAGTAAACAAGTTTGAAGTTTGTAAGTAGCGTTTCTTTGAGATATGTTTATAAAACTGACAGTGGGAACTTTTGGATAAAGGTAATGTTACGAAATCACCAACTCAAAGCCGGCCCTGTCACTCAACTATAAATTTTGGCAAATGTCTGCTTTCTAGAGTCTTCTGGTACGACAGTGTTTACGGATACGAGGAGCGTGGTAAATTCAAGAACCTTCGAGAATTGAGAAATACTATACATGGTGTCCCGTGAATAAGTACTTGCCGTAAATTAGAGGCATGATAGATCGTTGAGAAATATTTAAAATACCCATATACAATTTTTCTCTAACCTTCTTAGTTTGTGAGATACAGGCTGCTGAAGGGTGCAGAAGAAATACACATTTTATTGCATCGGGGGATGAAAGAACAAATTTAAAATTTTTTGTAGGTTATTGGCTCTTCAGAACACATCGACAGTATTAATTCTGTCAAATTCTAATGAGCCAGTGACGTGGTGTTCGTAAACTTTTATTGTACCATATTTTTGAAACACCCTGCATTTAGAGCTAAAGACTTTTGTCTGCAATTCTCTGTTAAATTTCCTACATAAAAGGTACTCTTTGTTGTTTGTCGATACAACACTCCATTCTCAAGATTTTTAAATTTTTATTGCAGTAAGACACTTTTTAAGATAAATAGTGTAATATTCAAGTAGTAAAAATAAATTAGAACTATTATACCAGGTATAAATAAATTAGTAGACATTAAGTAAAGTGTCTATATAAATTAAGTTTAATACAGTGTGTAAGTATATCTCTAAATAAATTAATAGTAATTAGGCATTGTAGTGTGCATAATTTTATAAAATCATATCTATTATCTTCTAGTTTGCGTCAGGCAGGAAAATTTCTGGTATAAAAGCTTGGGCGATCTAAACACCTTCAAACTATTAATGGATTAGGAAAAATCATAACCATAGTCGCAGTGTTAAAACCGTTTTGATAACAGAGGTCAGCTAAAATCATGTAACAGTTCAATATTGCTCAAGATTTGTCCTTATTTTTAAATAACGGTATTTACAATTTAAAAAGAACAATCAGTGGAAATTTTTTATCATTTAATGCAACCTACTTCAAATAAAAATAAAAATATAAAATTCTTAGACAAGACACGAAAATTTTGAGATAACATTCAATATTTGTTCAGAGATGATTGGTTAGAATAAAATACGCGTAGGTATGACAGTTATTATTTTGTATAATATGGTATATAATTCGCACTAGAAACAGTACAAATAAAAACAAAGTCATTATAATGTTGGTCTTTGCGTAGTAAATTCAATTCCAAACCACAAAAACATGACGTTTTGTTTTTGTTGCTTTTAATGTTATCTGGATTATTATTTACAGTCAATACAATTTGGATAAGTTTTTAGTGATTTTATTGCTGGCACTAATAAATGAAATTTTATTTGAATTGTAGACGTAGATAAATCACATGAGCATTTTCCAGATAAACAGAATTTTTATGATCGAATTGAGTAGAAAAGAAATGGTGAAACATAAAGGAAAAAACGGAGATATGGAAATAAAAGGCAATTCCAAAAAAATTGCGGTATCTATGATAATACGTCACAAAATCATCAGAAACACAAATAGTTGGAAAAAGTCACAAAGTTGTCCTTTTATCTTTAAATTTTTTATTTCAATTATATTACCATAAAAATTGCGCCATTTTGTACATATTAAATCGGTCTTAAGCCAAAAAAAAAACAAAAAAAGAAGAAGGTTTGGACCCAGTTAAATTTCTATTATAAAATTCGAAGCTATCTCTCAGATATGATGATTGTAAAACTAATAATCACATATATGAAGCTTTTGTTTGCTGGTCGAAAGCTTTACAACGAAATGCCCCAGCAAATCTATCTGGCATACAGAGACTGGCAATTATTGGTGCCACTAGCACCAAACCGACAGCAGCCGTGGAAATCCTACTGGACCTACCTCCTCTCCATATCTTTCTAAAAATAGCGCATATTTCCAAATGCACAAAACTGCTGGTGGACACTGAAAGTCACAGTATTGAATGACCTCTTGCATCCAACAGTAAATTACGACCTGCTCTATATCTTCATTAAAACCACCTCCTCGCTTCTTAGAAATCAGAAATCCTGGGACATGCCATAAGATGGTATGATGAAAAAGTATAACTTTTCAAAGAAGTTCGATTCGGAATTAAGCAACAAGAAGGAATGGGATCCAAATACCAGTACCAGACTTGGAAAGAATGCCATTCAATGGTACACAGACGGCTCAAAAGCAATAGAAGGAACTGTACGTGCCAGGAACCAAACACTCCAAAAGATTGGAAAAAACCCCAAGTATCTTTCAAGCGGAAATGCACGCCATAGTGTAGTGGTACGGCCCATGGCCGAGTAGACAGTACCAAGACATTGTGGAAAGGGGACGGTAGAAGCTAGGCATGGGGAGTGCGCGGCGGCAGTCAGCTACCGACCGTAATAGGTGGCTGATGTTTATTTAATAAGTTATGTTAAAACTCCGATAGTATTATAACTGTTTTGTATTTCTTTGGTTGTCTGTATCTAAAAAATAAAATATTGTGTTCAACTTCTTGTTCACACCCTCGAACCCAACGTCCCAACGAGATTGTCCAGTGCATTTTGGCCCCCAACTAGCGGCGTGTGAAACAAAGAAAGGTTTAGTTCACAAACGAGGCAGATACATCGCTGTTGCTAAGAAGAAAAAACTAGCGCAGGCTTTAACAAGAGCTGTTCACGCCAGCGAAGTGATCAGATAGGACGAGGATAGGAATTCCATTGGTGAGATCGTTTCATATATTTTTCTTTTAAATGAATCAAGAATAAGTTAAAGATTAAAGTTTCTTCCCACGATCGTATTCTTGAAAGAAAATACTTATAAACTATAGTGTTAGACCCTATCTCTGGGGGGTAGACATAATTGACTATTTTTGGCATAATAATAAAACTGTATTGTGTTTTTTTTGCCACGTAATACTTATTAATGTTACGAACCTATGAAAAATTGAGAACCGAAGTATTTCATATTTTATAGTTACATTCTGATGATATTTTATTCTGTTTTATGTATATATAATATATAAGTATCTGTAAATTTTTATATAAAATGGGCTCAAGAGGCAAAAGTAGGAAAAATCGAAACAGTTCCGATTCTCCGGTAGAACCAGAAATTGATAGTTCGGTGAAACAACTGTCCCTTGAAATGGACAATTTGCGAGAATTAATTAAAGATCTTGCCGTAAATATTCAAGAAATTAAGGTAAAAACAGAGGATAAACAAGGGGCAACGGCGCCGGCTATTCAAAATGCTCCAAATCAAATATCTAGTTGTTCAGTACCGAGTGTAAGTCAAAATAATCGTACATACATTGCTAATTTCAAAGAGTTAGGTGGTAATCTCTTAACATATTACCCAAATTGTAAATTACACCCAGCAGCATTTCTCAACAAATTAAAAATATTATTTGACGAAGCAGGTGTCCCCGACCAGTCTAAAAATAGATTAGCAGTGACGTGCTTGCGAGGAAGTGCAGCGGAATGGGCTAGTATGAAGGAAGGCTCTTTTGTTGATTTTAACGGGTTTGAAAATGCGTTTTTACATAGATTTTGGGGGGTAGAAAAACAACGCGAACTTTATCTGGAAATTTGCTATGGTTCTTATAGTACAGGAAGTCGTGCCGAATACTTTTTAAATTTATTTAACCAAGCAGGCTTTTTGTCAGAAAAAATCCCGACCGAAAAATTGATCGAAATGATTTCTAGACATTTTACCCCTGAAATTCAGAGAGGCATTATAACAAACGGATTTGATAATTTCGAAAGTGTCGAATCTTACTTACAAAAGATTGACAACACATATAAATTGGAGCCAAACCAAAGTCATGGAAGGAATTGGCGACGTCACAACCCTCCCAGAAATAACAACAATAATAGAGACCAAGCGGCCGTTACCGAGGATAATCAGGAGGCTTCAAATTCACGAGTTTACACTATTACTAAATTTAATCAGGATCCAGACGAACTACTATCGGATTGCGAGGATGAACCAGCTGAAAGTGAATTAATTTCACCTTTTATAAATATAAAAATCGGGGGATTTCCGGTTGAAACGTTGATTGATTCAGGTTCTGATGTATGCGCAATGTCAGAAACTTTTTATGAATACCTTAAGCAATCTATTGAGCTACCTCTGCTGCCGGTAACTAATACTTCCGTTTCAGTAGCTATAGGCGGTAAGTCACAAAAGATTAAATTTCAAGTATTAGTTCCTATTTTATTGGGGGGTAAAACTAATGATGTCATATTTTTAGTAGTTCCCAAATTAAATGCGAACATGTTAATCGGGGCTAATTGGCTTTCGGCAAATAAAGCTGTGCTTGATTTTAACCGATCGGTCCTAACCTTAGTTTTAAATAATCACGTAATATGTATTAATTTGTCGTACAAAATTAATGAAAAAAATGTAAGCATCAACGTCTGCAAGTATGAAAAATATAAAGCCGAGGGGGAGAATTTGATTCCGCCGGCAAGCCAAGGAAGCGCGCCTATGTCTCGCTATGAGGGTAGTGATTTTATCGCGAAAGCACAACAGGCAAATACTGACGGCGAGACACGTGTCGAACTAACGGAAATTCTTAAACAATATCGAGATGTTTTTTCTGATAATCCTGGCTGCGTTAAAAATTATATTCAAGATATAGAATTAAATGATTACAGTGCATTTAATTGTCCAATGTATCCGGTACCTTTTATCCATAGGGAGGAGGTATCCAAGCAAATTAAGGAAATGTTTGACTGGGGAATAATTAAAAAGGAAAAAACCGAGTATGTGTCACCGTTAGTTTGTGTTCGAAAAAAGGATAAAAGTATTCGGGTGTGTCTAGACGCACGTTTTATTAACAAACGGTTGAAAAAGGATTTTTTAAATCCTCCTAATCCATCGGAGTTGCTTTTTAATTTCAAAAAGGGGCAAATTTTCAGCACTATTGATTTAACCGCGGCTTATTGGCAAGTGCCAATTAACAATAATCACACTAAATATTTGGGTTTTATTTTCGAAGGAGAGTCGTATACTTTTCGGAGACTTCCTTTTGGGTTGTCTGTGTCAATGGCTAGTCTCATGAGAGCCCTAAACGAGGTGCTTGGTAAGGATTGTGCCCATTTCGCGTTAGTATACGTCGACGATCTTATTATTTTTTCAAATTCAATCAACGAACACCTTAAACATTTGATAACCATTTTTGAAAAATTACTCTCGGCCGGATTAACTATTAAATTGAAAAAATCGAATTTTATTTGCAAGGAGATATGTTTTTTGGGGCACATCCTGACTGAAGACGGTATGAAACTAGACCCGAAACGTGTCGAGAGTATAATGAATTTTCCCGTACCTCGAAATTTAAGGGAATTGCGCGGTTTTTTGGGCCTCGTGAATTATGAACAACGGTTTTGCAAAAACTATGCGGATTTGAGTGTACCTCTTTTGAAATTATTGAAAAAGAGACAATTGTGGAGCTGGAGTCAGATCGAAAATAATGCTTTTAAAGCTATTAAGGAAGCGTATGTGGCCGTCACAATGGTGTCACATCCGGATTTTGACAGAACCTTTTATATACAGTGCGACAGTTCCAATGTTGCAGTCGGTGGAACTCTATTTCAATTAAATGACGACAACGAGAGAAACGTCATTGCATATACGAGCGCTACTCTTAAAGGAAGTCAATTATCCTATACCACAACGGAAAAGGAGGCGTATGCTGTTATTCATTGTTTACGACAGTGGCGCACGTTAATACTAGGAAGGGATCTAGTTGTTATCAGTGATCACAAATCATTGAATTTTTTACTTACGTGTAAGTTACGATCAGCAAGGTTAACTCGCTGGATCATGTTCATCCAGGAGTTTGATTTTACGATTCAGCATTGCAGTGGCGCGAATAACGTTATCGCGGATGTTTTATCGCGATTTGCCAGTTGCAATACAGAACCGGTGCAACCGAATAATTCAGACATTCGCTTATTTTTCTGTAAGCTGTCACTGGATTTTGCAAAATTGGAGGAAAATTTTGGAACTCTAAGGGAGGATCAATTGAAGGAAAAATGGATAAGGGGTAGGGTGGAACTGCTAGAAGGTGAAACAAGTGGCACTAAGCTGCTCTCAGGTAGGGAAAGGATGCGAGTTCAATGGTTCTCTATTCACGGGGGGTTACTATTTAAAAAGGGGGACAGTAAATGTCCTGGGTACAAGTTATGCGTACCAAAGGCTCAAATTAAAGAGCTGGTTCTATCCCATCACAGTGCTATGGGGCACTTTGGAAAAACGAAAACTTATTATTATATGAGACAAACTTTTTACTGGCCAAAAATGGCTCGTCACGTCAGACAACTGGTAGCGGCCTGCGACCTTTGCCAGAAATCGAAAACGTCTCCTAAAAGTCGGGGTCTCGCCAGTCCTATAATTGTAACGAAGGTTGGGGAACTAGTGTGTTTGGATTTAGTAGGCCCGCTCCCAGAAGGTAGGGGGGGCGTTACATTCGTGTTGGTTATTGTGGACGCTTTCTCTAAGTATGTAAAGTTATATGCGCTACGGAAGGCGACTAGTAGAGCTATTTTAAACCGAATTCTCAAGGGGTACATGTTGGACGTGCAAAAACCACAATGTATTTTATCGGATAATGCCTCACAATTTACTAGTCGGGTATGGCTTCGCGAATTATCATCCGCGGGTATAAAGGTGAAATTAATTTCGGTGTACTATCCTGCAGGTAATATGACAGAGCGCTATAACAAGGAGGTGGTTCGAATGCTCAGAGCATATTGTCACGAGAGACATACAAAGTGGCCCAATATGTTGGAATTTGTAGAAACTAGTATAAATAATGCTATAAATTTAAGCACCGGTTTTACTCCTAACTTCTTGCAAACTGGTATAAGGGACGAATTTCCTATACATAAAATTGTGAACTATCCGGTTTTTGACTCAGACGGTACCGATTCGCGAAAAAAAATATTGGAGGTAGCCTTAAACAATCTTCGTACGAAGGCGCAAAAACGAGCCGAACGAGCGAATAAGGGAGTAAAAACAACGGACTTTAAGATGGGAGATGCTGTTTTGGTCAGGACACATTATCAGTCTTCCGCTATTCAAAAAACTATTAAAAAACTGTTTTTAATTTACGAAGGTCCTTTTTATATATTAAAAATAGCCGGACCGAATTCCTTTATTGTAGGAAATCTCGATGGAACCGGGAGTTCCAAACAAAATATTATAAATCTAAAGCCGTATAAACCCATGCCGGTTGATTTAGAAACAGACATCTCCAGTTAGGAGCTGTTCTGAGGCTGTACATTTATTTTATTTTTTGAGTTTTTTCAGCTGAAATATTATTGCTAAATTATTTTATATCACCTTGAGTTTTAATAGATATCGCGAGAATGATCGGTTCTTAAAGATTGTTCCTACTTCTGTTTTTGTCCATTGGTATCTGTCATTTAAGTACTTAAATATTTAATGTACACATATTTAAGTGGGGGGTTGTGTAGTGGTACGGCCCATGGCCGAGTAGACAGTACCAAGACATTGTGGAAAGGGGACGGTAGAAGCTAGGCATGGGGAGTGCGCGGCGGCAGTCAGCTACCGACCGTAATAGGTGGCTGATGTTTATTTAATAAGTTATGTTAAAACTCCGATAGTATTATAACTGTTTTGTATTTCTTTGGTTGTCTGTATCTAAAAAATAAAATATTGTGTTCAACTTCTTGTTCACACCCTCGAACCCAACGTCCCAACGAGATTGTCCAGTGCAATAGGAAAGTGTGTCCAGTTCAATATTGATAAATAATACAGAAGGCAAAGGATTATCATAATGTAGGATAGTCAAGCAACCATTAAAGCACTGAGTTCTTGTGTAATCAGTTCCAAAATGGTATAGGAATGCCTAGGCAAACTCAATGAACTAGGCGAGAACAGTATAGTCACCTTACTGTGGATTCCAGAACACACTAGAATAGAAGGAAATGAAATAGCAGATGAACTAGCAAAGAGGGAGACTGATACACCCTTTTGGGGGCTAAAACTTCTTGCGGTATCAGCTCCAATGTAATATTGGAAAAAATAGGCAAAGTCGAAAAAACGAGAAGATCTGACCATTGGAAAGATCTAGAAGGGCTTAGGTAATCAAAGATACTTCTGGATGACACCCTATTGAAAACAAATGAATGCCCAAGTCAGAGTAAAACTGCACCAAGAGTTTTAACAGGGGTCCTAACGGGACATTGTCGCCTAAATGGATACCTGAAAATGATCAAAATAGTGGAGAAGGAAGAATTTAGATTCAGTGGTATGGAAGAAGAAACCTCCATCCACATACTTGCGAATTGCACAGCAATTCAGAATCCTAGGGCACAACACGTAGGAGACTACTGGATAGAAGAGGGACACTTACCTAAACTGAATCCTGCAGATATCCTAGAATTCCTCAGGGAAATGAGCTACTAGTCTCTGAGGATTTCCTCATGAGCTGAGTAGAAATAAGTGGGCACTATAGATGTCACCCCAATATACATTCCAAAAAGATATGATTGGGTCCTCCTACTACTAAGAGCAGATAACTGCAGGTATACTCAAAACCACCCTCAGTCGCTAGTGCAGGTGTATACTGTTGCAGACCTAGGACAAAAATATCAACCCTTCTAGAATCCCATGCAACTGTATTTCAGACAGAAATTTACGCCATTGATTCATGTGTGTATGGAGAGATTGGAGGAATCAAATCTCACACCACACAAATACCTCACGACACTTCAATAAAAACAAATAATCTCTGCTAATTATCAGTACATCAGCCAAAGGATTTATTATGGTGGGATTTATTTACTTTGATTGTTGCCGAGAGAATGATTTGAAGTATTCTGTTTTCATTGAATGGTGTGCAAAAATTTTTTAATTTTAAAATTATGCAACAAAAAATATTACAAAAATTAATCCATTGATTCATATCTAGCAATAGACACCCCAGTCAATCCTCTGAGTTCTCTTGCTTGGAAACAGATTTTAGAAAAGAAATGATGATGAAGACTTATTCCTATTGTAACATTGAGATTCTAATTGTTGTTCTTTATTTCTTTCTACCCCTTTTTTATCTTCTTGATAAAAATTTTGTCAAAAATAAAAATATTTTACTAGTAGGTGGACAACACTGTATAATGAATAACCATTTTTATGGAAATTCAAAGTATCAATGAGTCTAAAATAAGAAACAGTCAGTGTTTAAAACATTCGGAAAATTTACATAATCAAAGAGATAAATATTGACTGTTTTTCAGTAGTTTGAAATTACTTTTTATTTACTGTATACTGCCCTTGATTATATAAACAATCTGTATACTCTTTTATATGCACTGCTGATTTGCAAAAACTAACTTTACATGTTAAAGTTCATTATTCTTTCAAAACTAATAATAGACCACTATATTGTTATCATAAACACAAACATATTACGCATATCTAATTTGAATTTTCTCAAACTAAGCAAGTTCAATATTTTTCTATTTCTCTTTTCAACTGTAATTTTATTACTTTGTCGGTCAATATGTGAATTAATACGTTTGTTTTTCACATCACTTATGATCCTGATACAATTTCTATACATATAATGCTAATTTAAGTTCAAATAAAACTTCATATAAATGTATTTAATCATAATTAATTCTAATTTCATTTGAACTTTTAATAAACGTATTAAATTTTTAAAATTACAATTGTTAACCTATATGTGAATGCAGTGCGATAAAAAATTGCCCGTATCTCTTAAATCGTTAATTTTATCGAAATGTCACAAGAGGATTTTTTTTCTTTAAAAATGTCTGAAAAATTTAATTGTTCCCTTCATAACTGAAAAAAATTTATATTTGACATAAAATTGCCACATCAACCATTGAACTTATTAGAGCCCTATAGTTCGTAAACGGAGGGCGTAAGGAAAAATTTTATATAAATTACTATAATAATTTTTAGTCTCTCTATCATCTCCTGGGACACCATGTTTAATGTGGAAATATTTTTATTTTTTTAAATATTTAATAATTATTATAATAAAGCAAATGCTAACAGTGATGAACAACCAACATTTTTTTTGTAATTTCCGGAGTAATTTGTTCAACCTCAATGCGTACTAATTCTTTGAGTTTAATGATATTTTGTCTTTTTTGGTATAGTTCGTTCAGAGATATTTCGTACTGACCTCTAAGCTTGTAATCGTTTCCTTTAAAAATCCCCTATATTGAAAATACGTTTTTCAGATTAGGGGGACATCCATAAATTACGTCACACGAATTTTGGGACTTTTTAACTCCTCCCCCCGTCACATTTTGAGAACCCCCTCCCCCTGATGCGACGTCACACATTTTTCAATTTTATGCATTTATTTGAAAATAATCAAAAGAAACAACATAAAGTCAAATATTTTATATAACAGAGAAAACAAACGACTAGTTAGGAAACAATAAACGACTACTTATGTTAATTGTAGATACAAAACTTTTAGTTTTTTAAATTTTAACATGTGACATTACAAAGCTTTCGACCCCCCTGCCCCTTGTCACACAATGTCACATTCCGGTGATATCCTCCCCCCCTTTAACGTGCCACGTAATTTATAGAGGGTGTAACATTTACTTACCTAACGTTTTTGGGAAGTAAAATTTGTCAAAACTTGATGTGTAACATAACCTATATGTTTGACACTTTTGTTGCCAACTGTTTAAAGCAAATTATGGAAAAGTAAAAAAACATCCGGATGCGTAAAATACACTTTCCCGTATTCCGGCGATAACTGTAAAATATGCATTTAAGAAGTATGAGTATAAAAAATATTATCTGAAAAAGGAAGATAAAAATAGTCAAATAGTGAAATATTCCATGTTTGAATAACAAGATTCCAATAATATCCGGGTTGTTTCGCTATTACGGAAGAAATTATGATTATTATTCCCGTTAGGATAAAAACGATTTGAAACATGAAAAGATTAAGAAAATTAATCAGACAATACTTTCTTCCGAAAATGTAGGTATAATTCCATTCCAAGATATTTCGTTTTAACTTAACACCAACATGATAGATTTAAGAGAAAAACCCCCAGCAGGTAGTCGTTAATCCGATAACAATAGCACAGTATCGTACTTGTTTCTCCGAAAAGATAATGCCTAATAGTATTATTACAACTGAAATATTTAGTTTTGCTATCTAAATTTTACCGACTACGGATCTGTTATTGATTGATAAAATTTTATTATCAAGTCCTTAATATCAGTTTCGCTAAAAGATGTACCGAAACTGAATTTTTAAAGTTGATGAGTCAGTAGAAAAATGGAATTATATCGAGAAAAGGACTATGCTTCCATCTTATGGAAAATAAAAGACCACTCAAATGCGGATATTTTGATACCAACTTATTCGTCTTGAAAAATAGAATATTTGATAACATTGCGCCAATGTTGTGACTTTTATAATTAACTCACAATTAATGATATTATTTTTAAAATAGCTTACGGAGATTGTATGAGTAAGACAGAGAGAAAATACGTAAATAGACATGTATTACAGAATCCACGAAGTAAGGATATCAGCGGTGATAAGAAATGAATAAATAAAACCAGACAGGGTGGAACTGACCTAATTTTATCAGTTAATTTTTATATGTTGTTTTTTCTTTGTAGTATTTTGTAGTGTATTTGTTGGCATCGGTAACTCTTTAAAAAAAAATAGGATAGGGATGGGGAAAAGATTTTTTTATATGCAAGATGTTAAATGTCTATTAACTGTTAATACAAAAATGCTTGTGAAATGTGTGTAGGTAATGAACCCGACGTAAAGGGTGATACTAAAAGATAATGTATAATTCTTAGAGTATCCCCTTTTACGCGCTCCACCTTCCCCCCACAGGCAGTTCCTGAGGACCTCATTACCTTCTATCCGCGAAGTGTAGCTGACAAAAAAATTTTTATTGGCCTAAGCCGGTTTTATATTTTTTTGGTAGCTAAAGTCGCCTTTTTGCTTTATTAAATTTTTTTGATGGCCGAAGCCGGGTTTTGTTTAATTTTTGTATTTTTTTGATAGCCGAAGCCGGTTTTTGTGTTATATATATTTTGATGGCGATGAGTGTTTTCCTTTGCGTGACATAAAAAGCACTGTTAACTGAAATCTAATTTGCATCATTATATTTCTTCATGATTAGGTATAGTTCGATCAGCAGCGTCAACTACAGTCAACCAGTCTACCTGTTCCATAATTAGGATACGTTAAGCTGCCACTCGAGTTCCCGTCAGGGTGAAAATTGACCTGTCTAAAAGGTGTTTATGGTAATGGTAATTCTCTGAATCATCTGATATCTAGCTATGTATTTATTGCAAATTGTAATAAGTGAACAGTAAAAGTTTTAAGGGAGGTCCGTTTTCAGATGTATGAAATAAGAAATAAGAAATAGTCATAAATGTCTTATGTTTGGCACTATTAAACGATATTATTTTATATGATATCATTATTGGAATAAAATACGGAATTTTAATTCTACAATTTTATTGCGTACTACTACTGAACTGAGTCATAAATACATACATGTAAAGAAGCTAACCTAACCTAACATATAACCTAACCAGAAAGGGTTTACCCTTTTCACTTAGTATTACTTCAAGCATTTTGTGTATCACTATAGCGTACGACAACAAACGTTCGGAAATATGTATATTAATAAACTGCCGTTTCGAAAATGACAACTTAATATAATAGAAAATGTAATAGAAAAATATATTCATAGCAATTAGTACTGACAGACCCCCTAGCCACCCCCCAATAGGTTATTCAACTTTTTCATTAGAATTCAGGATTACGAATAAGTATTACGATTTACTGGAATTTTCAAAACTATTTAGTTTACCTGTAAGCGGATTAAATAAACTGGACGGCAATTCGAGTGCGCGATTAAGATACCTGCAAGTGTCGGACGGGCACTCATGTGTATTTTATAGTCATTAAGAATCCTGACGGGAATTCGTTTGTACCGGAATTGTTTACGTGTCGGTCAGTTATTAAATGTACCTATTATAATTTTACTATTATAATATAGAAAACTTTATAATAAACTGCTATTACAAAATGACAAACTTATGTAAAGATGTTAGATTGTCAATTGAGAGATGTACCTTTTTTACATAATTTGATTGCAATCTATCATATCTTTATACAACTGAAAAATATAATCCTATTATTTTGTTTCAACGAAACTGGTATTCATCGTATGTACAACTATATTCACAAGTCCGACTCTGTTTCACCGCAGCAGGTGGAGTCCTATTGAATGGTTAGATTTTGTAATCGAATCGAAAATTTCTGACAAATGAACTGATTTTGTGGGTTTATTAATTAAATTACAACATTGGCGCAATGTTATCAAATGTTCTATTTTTCAAGACGAATAAGTTGGTATCAAAATATCCGCATTTGAGTGGTCTTTTATTTTCCATAAGATGGAAGCATAGTCCTTTTCACTTCTAATATCACAAAAATTAATGCGATCACATAACTCGGTCATTTCAATTACAATCGAGTTCTGATTTCGTCCATTATTATTTTACTTTATCTTTCGATCGTTCGTTACAAAAGATACGTTTTTTCGAAACTCTTTATGATTAAATTCAAATTAAATAACAAAATTTCCCAAAATATCATACGTACAATACATAAAGTAGACTCTTAAAATTTTAAATTATTAACAACTTTGTTGATAGCACTACTCAAGTTCGAGATATTTGAACGCACATTTGGATTGAATTCTCCATAAGAGAATTCCGTAACGAATAGCCTTAAATTATTTCCTGGAATAATTTAAGCTTGCGTGGTATTCGGTAAGAAAATTTCACACCATAATTTGGAAAAAATTCTTAATGCAACCTGACATTTTAAATTAATTTAATTTAATTTACCTTTTCAACTGCCAAAAAATGTCCACTTATATCGTGCCGCCTCGAAAAAATTTCTGGAAATTTTTTTAGTTGCTAAGGTAACTAGTCAAAATTAAGGCATCTTATTGGTTAAAGAGTAGACGTGTGAAATTTTCGAGCAAATAATTTAAAAATTTTCGAAGACAGCTGTCTCAATACAAGAATGCCTTGCCGAGTTGGTTTCCGTTTTCGGCAATGAAGCACCACATCAATCGTTAATTTCTCGTTGGTATCGAGAATTTAAACGTGGATGGATTAATCTATCCAAGAACAGGTCCACCAACAATGGCAGTCATCCTGGAAAACGTCGATGTTGTACGTAAGCTGATCCACGAAGATCGACATGTCATCGTGAAATTGAAGCATCATTGGGCATTTCAAATACCACAATTCAAAGAATTTTACATGAAGAATTATCTGTAAAAAATAGTTTCTCGTTGGATACCGCATCTGTTGACGGAAGAATAGAAAGCAATTAGAGTCAATTGGTATCAAAAAACTCTAAACCGGTTCAACGCAGGAAACTCAAAAAATATATACAGTATTGTCAGTGATGAGGAATAGCTGGTTCCAGAATTGGTTCCAAATAAAGCAAAAATTAATGTTTCTGGAAATGATATTAAAAGTGTCTTTTTAATGTCACTTGAGGCATAAAAGAGGTATTTTTACTGCCTAGGCAGAAAAAGTTTATTACTATGCAACGTTCCAAGAAGAGTTGCACAAGTTTGACTTGAATGTTTGAGATTGACTTGAGTTTGACTTTAAATTAAGTCAAACTCAAGTCAATCTCTCTGACAAATAATTCAAGTCAAATCAAACTGGGCAATGGTTACAGGTTTGAAAATTCAAACTGTTTGTCAAACTAGTTTGAAAGAGTTTGAAAAATAATTTATTTAGTAGATATACCTTAAATGGGTGAAATATTTATGTTAAATATAGAAAGTAGGTACAACAAATACATTTATTTGAAACAAATAGAAAATACATTATTTTAAACATTCTTTTTAATGAACTCCAACTTGTCACCTCAAAATTCTTCGTGAAAAGTGAAGTTCTTACAAATTAATTGAAAGCAACAATAAATATATATAGATATATATAGATAGTGACCTATTCCTGCGATCCTTGTGTGATATTTGTTATGGATTCTTGTTGAAGCCACGAATTTAAACACATTAATTAATGTTCTAATAGACTGGTCATTTAATCGGTTTCGTTTTTTTGTTACTGCCAAAGAAGCTCTCGAAAAATAGCGTTCTATGCAGGCTGATGTTGCTGGGGTGGCAAGAAAGTATCTCGCCATTTTTGATAAAGTTGGAAATACAGTTTCGTGACGTTTCCACCACTTTATTATGTCATCGGTACTGTCAGCTCGTGATTCAGCTGCGTATTTGTCGATTTCGTATCTCCATGAATTTTCGTCTATATTTATTTTTGGAGATGATTGGAAAAGTCCAAACAAGTCTAAATCAAAATCGGTAACTTCATCAGACTTTTTTTCGAACACACTTACTGTACATTCAGTTTGGGTTTGGGGTGACTCTTTGACAGTGTAAGGTGAATAATAATTTTCTTTATAAATTTCTTCAAATTTCTTGATGGCTTCATCTTTTAAAGATTGTCCCCATGTCGTTAAAGGAAACGTTTCAATTTTATGACGAGGCTCCAAAATCAAAACGATACAATACATCCAGTTAGTCCTACTGTAATGCTTAACAATTTTATCGCGAGCTGCCTGAAGGGCAACAATTATTTTTGCATCAAGTTCGTCTATATTTTCTTTATTATATAGTTCATGCTCATCGAGTATCATATCGATCCCAATAACCACCACAGGAAGGGTAGAATATTTCTCTCCTTCTCCTTCTCCTTGAAACTTTGAAAATACTCACATGTTCTTTCAATAACATCCCATTCTGTAGCATGTATTCGAAAATTTAAGAGTATCGGTATTGTCACAAAGAATATTAATCGAACGTTTGAATTGTAACGCTCAGGACAGCATTTCCAATGTAGAGTTCCATCTAGTTTTTACCTCCAGTTTGGGAATGGTCATGTGTAAATGTAATGAGTCGCAAAATTTTGCGAAGTTTAGTCTTAACATTTCGGAGTTTTCAATTTTTTTTACAAATTATCTTAACCTTTGCAATTGTTGCAGTATTTTCAGATATTGTACTTTCGTTATCACTAGTATCAGAGCCACAATATGATATTCAAACTTCAAACTGTTTGAAGAAGTTTGATTTCAAGTCAAACCTAAAGATACAGAAATCAAGTCAAGTCAAACTTTCTTGCCTAAAAAGTTTGATTTTCAAGTCAAGTCAAGTTTGTTGAGTAAAATCAAACTAGTTTGACTTGATGCATCTCTAGTTCCAAGTAATAATTTGAATCAAATTGGTAATCAACATTGGGTGAAGACAAAATGATGGAGATTTAATTAAAAAAATTAAACTATACTTCTTTTTCCAAAGTGCCTCAATATTTATTCAAAAGTGCTATAAATATAGGGTGAGTCTTTCTTTTTTCTATGTGGAATAAAATGATAAAACTGGTCGGTTTTACCAAAATAAAATCGACACGTCCTGTATCGCTTCAAATACAATAGGGTCGGAAAAATTCGGCACAATGGTGAAGGATTCATTAATGTGATAAGCCGGAGGCCAGTTTAAGGGTTTGGCCGGGTAGGGATGGGTCTTACAGTTTTTTGCCTAACTTTTGCACTATTAAATAAACCCGACAAATGAAACCATTTACCGAAAAATGTAACGCCAATGGTTTATTGCCGCCTTATGGCTATCGACCCTTTCTTGTGCTCCTATGCAATAGGAAATCTAGTATAGTCAAAACTAGTTTTATTAACAACTACAACAGGAAACGTTTACTTATTAGAAATAGTTATGGTGATTTGTGAACAATTATTTAATACAGTCGAACTCTCTCCACTTTCCTCCTTTTTCGTAAAATTAACAATATTCTGCGTGAAATTGGAACGAATTTGGAGAAAAAATTATATGTTTCACATGGCAGAAAAAAAGATTCAATGCCTTGTCTGGTTTTTTACCCTCGGCTACGTCTCGGCTATGAAACTGTAAAACAAATAACTATTCTCTTCGTGAAGTGTTTAACAGTGGCGGATTTACACATTTGCCGCCACTAGGCTATTCAAATTTTGCCGCCCCTTCCGACCTCTACAATTGGATACCCTAATTGGCAATTATATTAATAACAAATATAAAAGTTTCACAATACTATTTTGTACAACAAAGCTAAGACGTTTTGGTTTTCTTGGCTTAAGGTAGATCTTAGACAATTTCTCACTCGTTTCCAGCAAATAAAGCTTTTCTCAACTGCTGTTGCTGGTGAACATATAGATCTATGCGAACTGCTAAATACAAGTTAGCATAAACGTTTTGTAGATTCTGTTTCCGCAGGAACGAAGATCTATTCAATGGTCCAGATTCCGGTTTATCAAAATTGGTGAATGTCGTAATGGATACGAGTGCAGTTCTTGCATTTATAATGATGGAATTAAAGTCATCCGTGCCTAGTGATGAGCAAAGCAAGAACCAAGACTAATACCAAGACAGTCTTGGTAACGGTCTCGGTCTTGCTTGTCCGGTCTTGGTCTTGCTAAAATACTTGTAGTCTTGGTTTTGCATGTTCAGTCTTGGTCTCGGTCTTGGACTTGCTCAAATAGTTTGTTACTCACTACTTACGTCGATTTGGAAAATTTTCGAGTCTTTTGATAGGTATAAATTAAAAATGATCAACAATTCATATCTAGAAATCTTAAACACACACAATGTTTTGTTTCGACGAAAACATATATTCTCATATATCCTATTTAAAACGAAAGTTCTAATTTTTAGTTCAGTCTTGCACTTTGGTCTTGGGCTTGCTTTTTCGGTCTTGGTTTTGGTCTTGATTCTTGTTCATTCGGTCTTGGTCTTGCTAGTGTATGTATGATCTTGGTATTGCAAAATCGCAAGACCAAGACGGATTTTGCTCATCACTAGTCCGTGCCCCACGCTTCCCTACATATTGAATTGTTTGTGTGGACCTAACAACATTTAGGTATATAAATATGATTTTTCATTTATTTTTGTGAGACATAAAAATGTTGGTTCCAAATTTGCCGCCCCTAAAATCTGCCGCCCTAGGCTCCAGTCTACTCAGCCTGGTGGTAAATCCGCCACTGGTGTTAAAAGTTATCTACTGGTTTTTTCAAGCTCTATGTGCAAAATATAAAAGACAACACTGTGCGTTTTGATGTAGTAGGTTTTCTTCAAATTACCGCTAATTATATTTTATTAAATTGAAATTAACTTAAAAAAATGAAAGGTTTTAATTAAAATAAAATTGCTGCGATCCCAATGACTATTCATTATTGTAATTTAAAAGATAAAAAGTCGATAAGAGACTTTTTCCACGACTATTTGATCATTCCACGTGTGCTTCTTCAATTAGAATGACGTACATTATTCACCAGTGAATAATAGGTGTGGATAATGAACATGTCACATGACGCGGATAAATAGAACCTATATTGAAGGTTATTTATATACAAATGTTACAATATAATAAATAAAAATGGACGCACACGAATTCCCGTCAGGATAATCAGTCTACCTGTTTCATAATTAGGGTACGTTAAGCCGTCACTCGAGTTCCCGTCAGGGTGAAAACTGACCGGTCCAAAAGGTATTTATGATAATTGCGGTAAATTTTCTGAATAAATATAATATATGTATATAGATAGACATAAATATCAAATCATTTGATATTTTTTCGAGAAGGGGAAGGAAATATACCGAGATTTACATTTTTCCTTCCACTCCTCGAACCAATTATAACCCGACAGACCTCAAATATGAATCAAGAAAATATTTAAAAAAACTAAAGGTCTGCGAAGACACCCCAATAAGTTATTCAACTTTTTCATTAGAATTCAGGATTACGATTTACTGGAATTTTCAGAAATATTTAGTTTACCTGGAAACGGATTAAATAAACTGGACGGCAACTCGAGTGCGGGATTAAGATACCTGAAAGTGTCGGACGGTAACTCATGTGTATTATATTAGTCATTAAGAAACCTGTCGGGAATTCGTGTGCAATGATAAAAATTATCACCGCGACCAGGACTCAAACCCTATGATTACAATAGTTCATTTCACGCAGTCGGACCTCTAAATCATTCCGCTACGGAGACATCTATAATAATTTATCAAGCTGTTCTATATAGAGCGTATGCAGATATCAACTAAGAAACTGATGTTTTAGATAATTTACAGCTGATTGCAAGAATTTTAATTATTATACCGAATTTAAATTGAAATTAATGGAAGATACAATATGGAAAGCAAATCAGACACTGAAATGAATGTTACCCCGCCAAAAATAAGCAGAATAAAATAGTATCCTAAAATTTATTGCCAGAAAAGTCGAAAGAATTATAGGTAGGTATATGAAAGCTGTTACGTACGATATAAGGTAATGCCAATTTGCAACTCCCCACGTTGGGCGCCAATTTGTAACGGCTACTCAGTTTAGAGAGCACCTCAGGTGTAGATTCTGAGACCAAACTAGTACAAATTCAGAGAGTAGTCTTACCGGTTCTCGGGTAATCCTACTTGAAATTTATTTAAGGTACTGAAATTAGATAAAGGTAAATTATGAAAGTTAAGAAAGGTAAGTGGGCGCCACCCTGAATAATACTAGCTTATTTGTTATTCACATCAGCATTATAACGACAAATCCTGTAAGATTGGAAGGGAAAATAAACTTTATGAACAACGTTATTAAATTTACAAGTTGTATATTAACCTTTGTTACAATTTAAAACAAAAAAAAATTAAATGAGGTTGTTGAAGAAGCGATGAAATATTTATTTTACTTTCCTGGAGTGATGGTGAGGAGATGGTGTCCTTGGTGTCCTTTTAGGTTACACTTCCAGGTAGTGTCTCAGGTAAAATTCTGGTCCAGGTAAAGTTCTGGTCCAGGTAAAGTTCGGTCCAGGTAAAGTTTCTGGGTCCAGGTAAAGTGTCCAGGTAAAGTTCCAGGTTTAGTTTCGGGTCCAGGTAAAGTTTCTGGGTCCAGGTAAAGTGCTGGTCCAGGTAAAAAAGTGCATTCAGAGGAATGCACTTCTTAAAGATAAGATACGATAAGTTGGAAAGGCTTCAATGGCACATGTTCACAGAAAAGAAGAATGAAACCCTTTTGCCACTGTACACGAAATCATGTGAAAGATAACAGACTTACGTCTCATGTTCATGTCACGCTCATACGCTTTGACCAGGAAAGGAATTTACATTTCAGTAGTGAATTCTTGATTCATATTTAATTTATAATTGATAGAAGAAGAGATAAGAGCGAGTACTGAAGTGGGACTATCAAAATAGAAGTGACTATTTTCACGACAGACGGACCTCGATCGGCCCGTATAGAAACGTTGATTTCGACTCTCGTCCACAGCAAATATATTCAGCCTTGAAACATTTCTCGGTGTTGGGTATGAGAAAGGACTGGCTATTCGCCCCCCATACGATAATTTATTACTAATTAACTGAAGGAAAGTAAAGTGAACGAAATTAACGTTACAAAGCCTATAATCCATTCCTAAATTGGAGAAAAGGGAAAAAAATACATTCATTTACAAACAGGTAATTAATAGTGGTGAACAAAATATAGCATTCTACTCGCATATAATGGCTAATATTCACTTAGGTGTTTATGTCGGTGTCGTGCTATTTGCGTACAAGGATTATTTAGTGCTATCTGCGTACAAGGGTCGGCGGTTTGATACCAGTGCCAAAAAAAATGTGGCAAAGTGCTATATGCATACACCTACCTGAATAAATATTTTGCTGTGTAGGTAGGTATACCTGTAATATTCGTACATACTTCTTTATAATATTTATTTACTTCTTTTCGTTTAGTAAACAAGTTTACCCACAATAGGTAATACAATATTTCTAGAATTGACCCAATGTGAAAAATATAAAAGGCTGCTTTAGATAATATCTATCATTTTTTTGAATATAGCCGCCAAAGACTGTCGTAATCTGTGACTATCATTTATACCTATAAGTACGCTTCTACAGTAATATTTCGTAATAGAAATTATTTAAACAATTAGAGGAAAGCATTTAGCTGTTCCTGAAGGATATTGGTATCGACAACATCGAGTGAACAAAGAAGGCGTTACGAGTTGGCTGTGTATTAAAGAAAAGTCAGAAAAGTGCCATAGAACACTGAAAACTATAGAGAGTGAATTTCTGTCAGAGATCGAGAACTATCGATAGTTATCGACGTTTATGACTATCGAACACAATCGATAGTTTTGAAAAGTTATCGATAGTAGTATATGCGCGGACACACACCATATCGAAACATGTTTTGATATGAACAAAGGAGGAAAAAAGAAGACGAAGTATCTGTTTTCGTGTTTTATCTTTGTCTTTGTCGTTTTGTGGCATATTTCGTGTTTTAACATTTTAACCTCTCACTAACCGTCACCTGTCTGTCCTGTCACATGTCACCTCACTTGTTTTTTAATGAAGTGAACTTTACTTTTACTGTTACTTTTCCAGTTTCCTGTTTACGTTCCACTCACTTTTAGAGTTTTAGTTGGTTAGTTTTTGTTTTTGCGTTTTTGTTGGTGAGTTACAGCCAACTTCAGCTTCAGTGTTTGTAAAATGGATACTATGGATAGATTTTTAATATCAAGACCTTGCAGACTATCGAAAACTATCGATAATTATCGATGGTTTAGAAAAAACTATCGATGGTACGGCTATCGATAGTTCTCGACCTCTGATTTCTGTCAGTATCTGAACACTCTTGTAAACCAAAATAGGCGGAAGTTCAAATTGAAATTCAACGAACTGTGGCGAAGAAGCGATCGCGAGAAGGCGATGAAGATATTTTTTATTTACCAAATACAGATAAATAATCGCGTCATGAACACAACATGCTATATATAGCACAGAAATCGGTCTATTTAGATAATATGTGTACGCATATGGCACTCTGTCGAAATTTATTTTGCTACCGAAGACCAAAGATTACAAAATATATATAAGATTGTTCACTCGTACGAATTCTATCGATCAAAGGATTCATACCGCTGGTTACTGTCTGGTGACTTATCGGTTGGCGCCATGCTACAGTATGTCGCTAAATCCTTACTTGCATTTAATTTTGCATATTATACGGGTTGTCGCCTATCGAGCGCTGGTATTTTAGAATTCGTTGTTCGTGTTTATGTTTTATAGATATTTTAAATTTATTAATTAATTATTGCAATAAGGAAAAAATAATATTAATATTTTTCTCTTCAATAGCAAAACTTATAAAATAAATATTTTGTGATATTTGTTAATAGTCTTAGTTGTATACATAATAAATGGTAGTTTATCACTTTCCCACGAATTCTGAATGCAGTCTTGATTTTAAGTACTTATAATGTAAACACTGATAAAAATATAGAGAAGCAATTAAGGGCCAGAAATTTGCCTACAATCTCTAGAAACTTTGTAGAAGTATTTCATTTAGTTTTTCGGGAAACGTTCCGGAAGTAAAATTTCTTGTTCGCATTATTTTAACTCCTGTCTTCCAAAAGTAACATTAATAATATTATAATTGTGGTTTTAAAATGCCTGTGTGTTGTGCTGTGTTCGGTTGTTCAAGCAAGGTGGGAAAACCAGAAATATCCTTTTATCGTTGTCCCAAAGACGTTGAGAGGTGGGTATTAAATTAGTTATTATCAAATACGGAATTCAACTTTTTCAAAACTATTGTAACAAAGATATTTGATAATAACAAATAAGTTAGTTATTTAGTACTTATAGATACCGGGTATTCATAGAAATTTGAAAATTCACATATCTAATTTATTAATAAATATATCCTGCAGCTGCATAATATGTTTTTACTGTTTTAACCTTGTGAATCTAAAAAATACGGAGTGTCTAATTTAAAGATCAAAATTGTTTTAGTGGTCCTATTATTCTGGTGGCCAATAAGTATGTATAATTTAATTTGTGATATTCTGTATAAATAACCGCTAGATCATCAATAAGCATCACAAAATTACTAAAATGTTAAATAAAATCTGTCAATTGATTCATTTTAAAAATTTTAATGTATTTTTTACTTATACCTAAACTTTCCTTTTCAAATTCATATCCTGAACTTTTTTCGAAATAATTAACATTTAAAAACATTATATTAAAAAAACCTTTAATAAATCATCATATTTGAATATATATTTCTCAAGTTACCCCTGTATAGCTTGGAATAAAATATACTCTTCTAATTCCCTGGTACCTAGCGGTGTCGTTATTTACAACAAAAGGGAGCCGTAAATATGATTTATGAGTGCGGCGATCGTTTAAAACACTAAGAAGAATCAGACCGCCTTCAAGTGAACTATCTTATATATATTTTGTAATCTTTGCCGAAGACCCTTGTACGCTGATAGCACTAAATAATCCTTGTACGCAAATAACACTATTTCGTTTATGTCACTCGCCTGCAGCTCGCTCCTTCGACAATAATAGCCATCTTTATATTATGCTTGTTGAATAATATACTATTAAACGTGCACTGTATAATCATAATGCATTCTTTATATACATTTTATATTCAGTTAAAGTTTGAAGATAAAACTAATTATAATTTTTGTTGAGTGCACACAGTTTTTGGTCACACAATTACAAAATAATCATCTGTCAATGAACGCGGAACGGAGTCTCTATCTAATATATTCATAACGGGATTTTCATTCGATAAGTGTACCACTGAATCACCGAATTATTTTGTTTGTAGTGGACTTTTAAATACTGACGACATCAATATTTTTCTTACCTATATGTAGTTCGAGAATGTTTTTATTAACATAATAAATTAACGTATTTCTAAATATATTTCAATTATCTAAAAATATTTAAACAAAGGACTATGCTTCCATCTTATGGAAAATAAAAGACCACTCAAATGCGGATATTTTGATACCAACTTATTCGTCTTGAAAAATAGAACATTTGATAACATTGCGCCAATGTTGTAATTCAATTAATAAACCCACAAAATCAGTTCATTTGTCAGAAATTTTCGATTCGATTACAAAATCTAACCATTCAATAGGACTCCACCTGCTGCGGTGAAACAGAGTCGGACTTGTGAATATAGTTGTACATACGATGAATACCAGTTTCGTTGAAACAAAATAATAGGATTATATTTTTCAATTGTATAAAGATATGATAGATTGCAATCAAATTATGTAAAAAAGGTACATCTCTCAATTGACAATCTAACATCTTTACATAAGTTTGTCATTTTGTAATAGCAGTTTATTATAACGTTTTCTATATTATAATAGTAAAATTATAATAGGTACATTTAATAACTGACCGACACGTATTTCGTAAACAATTCCGGTGCAAACGAATTCCCGTCAGGATTCTTAAATGACTATAAAATACACATGAGTTCCCGTCCGACACTTGCAGTTATCTTAATCGCGCACTCGAATTGCCGTCCAGTTTATTTAATCCGCTTACAGGTAAACTAAATAGTTTTGAAAATTCCAATAAATCGTAATATTCGTAATCCTGAATTCTAATGAAAAAGTTGAATAACCTATTGGGGTGGCTAGGGGGTCTGTCAGTACTAATTGCTATGAATATATTTTTCTATTATATTTTCTATTATATTAAGTTGTCATTTTCGAAACGGCAGTTTATTAATATACATATTTCCGAACGTTTGTTGTCGTACGCTATAGTGATACACAAAATGCTTGAAGTAATACTAAGTGAAAAGGGTAAACCCTTTCTGGTTCGGTTATATGTTAGGTTAGGTTAGGTTAGGTTAGCTTCTTTTCATGTATGTATTTATGACTCAGTTCAGTAGTAGTACGCAATAAAATTGTAGAATTAAAATTCCGTATTTTATTCCAATAATGATATCATATAAAATAATATCGTGTAATAGTGCCAAACATAAGACATTTATAACATTTCTTATTTCATACATCTGAAAACGGACCTCCCTTAAAACTTTTACTGTTCACTTATTACAATTTGCAATAAATACATAGCTAGATATCAGATGATTCAGAGAATTTACCGTAATTACCATAAACACCTTTTAGACAGGTCAGTTTTCAATTATGGAACAGGTAGACTGGTTGACTGTAGTTGACGCTGCTGATCGAACTATACCTAGTCATGAAGAAATATAATGATGCAAATTAGATTTCAGTTAACAGTGCTTTTTATGTCACGCAAGGGAAAACACTCATCGCCATCAAAATATATATAACACAAAAACCGGCTTCGGCTATCAAAAAAATACAAAAATTAAACAAAACCCGGCTTCGGATATCAAAAAAATACAAAAATTAAACAAAACCCGGCTTCGGCCAACAAAAAAATTTAATAAAGCAAAAAGGCGACTTTAGCTACCAAAAAAATATAAAAACCGGCTTAGGCCAATAAAATTTTTTTTTGTCAGCTACACTTCGCGGATAGAAGGTAATGAGGTCCTCAGGCACTGCCTGTGGGGGGAAGGTGGAGCGCGTAATAGGGGATACTCTAAGAATTATACATTATCTTTTAGTATCACACTTTACGTCGGGTTCATTACCTACACACATTTCACAAGCATTTTTGTATTAACAGTTAATAGACATTTAACATCTTCCATATAAAAAAATCTTTTCCGCATCCCTATCCTATTTTTTTTTTAAAGAGTTACCGATGCCAACAAATACACTACAAAATACTACAAAGAAAAAACAAAATATAAAAATTAACTGATAAAATTAGGTCAGTTTAACCCTGTCTGGTTTTATTTATTCATTTCTTATCACCGCTGATATCCTTACTTCGTGGAATCTGTAATACATGTCTATTTACGTATTTTCTCTCTGTCTTACTCATACAATCTCCGTAAGCGATTTTAAAAATAATATCATTAATTGTGAGTTAATTATAAAAGTCACAACCTTGGCGCAATGTTATCAAATATTCTATTTTTCAAGACGAATAAGTTAGTATCAAAATATCCGCATTTGAGTGGTCTTTTATTTTCCATAAGCTGGAAGCATAGTCCTTTACTGTTTATTGTTATTAGGCTAACTTAACTGTAATTTGTTATAACTAAAAATAGAATAAACTAGTGAATGAAATGATAAATGATAAATTATCTCACAAAACAACTGGATGTTTATAGTCCATTTGAAAATGATTGTAACACAAATTGTATAGAGCTACGAGGATTGTCTTTTAAGTGTTGCATATAACCACATTGTCAAAATTAACTGTCATGTTTAATTAACTTAACTGTACCTAACTGAATTTTTAAACTTGATCCCCTTGATCCTCTTGACTCCATATCTGTCTCTGCCTCCTTTTCCTCTTTTAATCTGTACACTTGCCTCCCATACCCGTTTTACTTGTTTTTTGGGTCTATTTTATTGATTTTCGACAAAATCAAGTATTGGTTCTACTTCTAGATCTTCTCTGCGTTGCTTATTCTGACTAGACGCGTTTCTTATATATTTCAGACCTACTGCTTGTATCCTGCTTTTTTGTGATTTATTTGATACCAAACTATAATTTCCATATGTATAGTTTTTTATTTGACTAAAAACTAGCTTAAATAAACTTTATCGATGAAAATGTGTCTCTATATTAAACAAATATGATATATTTATGACATCAATAAAAAATAAATCAACTCCTGTATGTTTACCACAAAAGCTCCAATCTTACCTTATCTATAGGAAGTAATTATTAACCTATTTATAGTCTAGATACCTAGAATATTGTGAAATGTCAATAAGTGACAGTCTTACAATGCTTCCGAAAGAAATTTGTATTTGTTTTTGTTCATTTAGCTTACATAAATTTCAAAAAAGAGATTTATCTTAAAACAAAAGAATATACTGGTGATTGATATTGGTAGTTAATATTTTTTGGGAAATTAAACCACAATATTTTTATTTTTTTTTTATTTCAAAGATCCAGGAACGTCAACTTTTAGACCCGGATGGGAGATGTGTTTAGATGCTGGAGGAACGAGGAAGTGCTGATGAAGTTGGAGAGGAAACTAATTTTGAGGAGGGAGGAGGAATGGATAGAGGTGAGTGGCGTAGTAGAGAGCATCATTAGGGGGGAGAAGTACCCTATATGGCATGAGAGGTAGGAGTGATGGAAGGGAGAAGACGACGGTGTGAGCGGAGAGTGTGCGAGGGACCGCTGCCCGTCTCGAAGTATGCTAGGGAAGTGATTCCGAGGCGGGGGTAACGGCGAGTTTGAGGTGGGTTCGCATCCTCTTGGGAATGAGACCAACACTATTTGGGTCCTGGATAGGATCCATTCAAACATGAGTTTCCCATCAGAAAAAAATTCTTAAATCACAATCATTTTTATCAAAGATATATATAATCTACTTAGAATGGACCTTGGAAAATTTGACAATAGCTTTTTCGTACCTTTCGTTATACAAAACTGAAATTCTTAATAGTTTATAACGAGGACATCACATAAACGAAGCAGAACCAGAAAATAAAAAATGTAATACTAAAATGTCAAATGTTTACAAAAGCGTGACGTCGCGCGATTTGTGTTTGAGCTAAGATGGCGGACAGTACCAAGACAGTGCAAAACAATATGGCGGCGTTATTATAAGGGAAGAGATTTTCCACGTGTTCTGTGAAGGAAGTGATGATGCACATTCTTCCATTTCCGATGCGCGACAATATTAAATACTCTCCGATGAAATTTTCTATTCTGTTCGATTTTGCAGCTTACGCTCCATTTTTTTAATGCCCTGAAATACACTGATCCCGTCCCTCCCAGGATGCACCCCTCAGAGAGCGATGCATCCCGGGAAGAACCATCTACCACCCCCCATTTCATCCGATGGGGCTTCATCGTCGTCGTTCGCGTTTTCGCGTACAGCTCGTCTCGTTTATTTCAGAAAGGTATAGAGTAATAAAACCTCATTAGGTATGCAAAGGGAGCACAGAGTTACCCAACGAATATTTAAGCCACTTTTATAGTTTGGCATTGATTTCATTGTAAAATTCTTTTTTTTTATCAAGTGCAGGTAGTACCACCCGGGTTGGGGTTAATATATGGGTTTAGCCTATTGTTATCCATTCACAAACACTGAAAATAGTGTGCCAAAGGCGTGCCGGTAGGATACTCGTAAAAAGGAAAGAATTTTATTTTAACTGAATAAAAATTAGGCATTATGTACATAGTATTAGGTACACTTATTTTTTATTGAACATTATACAAAAAATACATTATACAAAAATTAAATTATAAAAAATCATAATATTCTTCGTCATCTGAGGAACTGTCATCTCCTCTTGACGTTATAATTAACGGGTCGACGGTCCGATCGATCAAGTAGTCAAGATCCCACATTTTCTCCTCTTCTTTAATGACATGCTGGACTGCTTTTCGCCAGTTCTCTGGTGTCACCTCCTTAATGGCTTGATCAAACAGTAGCTTAACGTCTTTCATTTTGAATGTCGTGTTGTGTCTTGCTACAAATCCTTTCACTTGCGCCCATAAAAGTTCTATAGGATTTAGTTCGCAATGATATGGCGGTGTGCGCAGCACAGTTACACTATGTTTTTCTGCTATATCTTCCACGGCGTATTTCATAAAACGATGTTTGTGTAAATTTGCTATAGCTAATAGTTCTTTTTTTATCAAATTATCTTCAAATTCAATACTTTTGGTGGTTAACCAGTCAATAATTTCTACTTCTTGTTTTCTCCAAGATGAAGTTAGAGTCTTCTCTATGCGTCGAGAATGATAACTCGCGTTATCCATAACTACTACTGAATCAGCCGGAATATATTTGATCATTTTACCAAAATAGTCCGAATCCATGTCCTCGTGGTAATCTCCCGTATGGCACGACTGAAAGGTTAGCAAACCTTCTTTTAAAAATCCCTCTTCGCTTCCAATATGGATGATTATTAGTCTTTTCCCTTTACCTGAAGGCACCTTAATATCCGTTGACAGGCCTTCCATGAAAGCTTGGCGAGCACTGGTTATATTTTTGTCTTGCCACATTTTTGGTGCTGTATAACCTTCATTGATCCAGGTCTCATCAAGATAAAAGATTTTCTTCTGCTCTGTTCTGTACTGCTTTATACTTCTTAAGTATTTTCGTCGCCAGTAAACAATTTCATCGCTTTCCAGTAAAAGTGCTTTACGGTTATGCTTTTCCCAGGCAAAATCCATATTTCTCAAAGTGGTCCATAAAAGTTTTTTAGTTATCAACGGAATACTGTCATCCTGGCCAAGCTCTATTAAAATCTTATCTAGGGTGGGTATTTCTTTTTTAAAATAAAAAGAGTGAACTTTTCTTCGAATTACACTTTTGGTGTCTTCATCAAGAACTTTTACTGGTCTGCCTGGACTTTTCTTGGGAGGCTCCACTTGTCCTGCTATCTTTCTCCCCCGCAATAATTTAAAAACGGTGGACTTTCCAACTCCAGTCATTCGGGAACATCGGTCGACAGTTTATTGTACAGTAAATTTCGGGTAATCGTATTTTATGCAATTTAAAATAATAAGTTTTTCATTCACTGATAGTGGAGAATTATTGGAACATCTTTTCGTTGGTGTAAATGTCGCCATTTTATTACTAATCTTATAATACTGTGAAGATTATTTACGGCTTAACAGCAAATACTGATGCGTTAAACTAAACAAATATACTTATAAAGGTCTAAAAATTTTGGATAAGGTACCTTGCGGCGCATGGTTGAGCCGAATCTAAAACAGGGTTGGAATTAGGCAGAGGCACTAATAGAAGGTTAAACGGTACCTGTTAAACGCAAAACGTAACTGTATAATCTACTACCTAAGTAATCCCTACACAATATTTCGATATTGACACTTCAGGCCAGAAAACATACTTTTCCTAATTCTCTTACGCAATTACTTGAAATTTTAATATTACAAACAATACTATTTCAAGACCTACGCCTATGGCCGACACCGAAATTGAGCCGAACTGGACGGAATTCCCCATTTTATTACTCTATACCTTTCTGAAATAGACTATAGCCGAAATGACTGTTGGCTGGGGTCGAGCTGCCTTCTGCTTTGCTGTGTAACCACTGTGGTTTTATCTTCAGCGGTCTTCTCTTTATTCCTTGCCTTCTGTTTTGTGTGTTTTTTCGCTGCCTCTATATAAGGGGCAAATCCTTAGCCGACCTTATAGAGTGGATCCACTTGTTATAGTGGTCCCCAGTTAAAATCCCGACTCATCTTTCTATGGATGTGCCGGGCTTTCTCCTGGGTGGGTCTTCTTGAGATTCTCTATTGGTGACTTTAGGCCATTAGCTGAGCTAACAGTCTTGTCACCTGTTCCAGAATCTGTTGGTTCGTCGGTGTGGGCGTCGTCGTCTTCTTGGATGTCGTTTGGGCGTAGCTGACTCCTTTCCTTTTGGGGCTGATTTCCTCGTCTTCCTGCCTGTGGGCATCCCTTATAATTTGCTGGGTGTTATCCCTGGCAGTTCGCGCAGGTGGCTGGCTTGTTCCTTGGTCTTGTGCACTTATTTAAAATTATTATCCCAGTGATTATTAGTCAGAGAAATACAAAAATTTTATATGAAGTACTATCATTATTTTTAGCCCCTCTATCATCTCCCAAGTTTTTGGTAAAAGTTCCTGGATACAGTTTGGAGTTATTCTTGAATAATTTAAAATAAGTTATTTCTAAGCCAAATGAAATAATAACACCTTTTGTTATTAAAATAACTATACCCTCTCAGGCAATTAGTGAGATGTTCAAATAGGAAGAAACTAATGACGAAAGCTTGTGTAAAAAAGGTACTTTTAATAATAACCCTTTTGAAATTAATCATCATTCTTTTGAAGGCACTACCGGTTTCAGTATAATCATATTTAATAACTTGCTAAATAAGTCGAATGAGGCATCAGAGTTACTTGGTTAAGTGAATGGAACATATAGTCTAGGAAGACATTTAGAAATATTGAAGTAATTTTTCGTTTAAACTTTCAAAGCAGGTAGTATTTCTTTTTGTAACATACAAATATACAGAACTGACATAGACATATAAATACGCATAAATTTGTTGCCTTTCTTATTACATTGAGTACTGTGAAGAGGCAAACTGTTTGCAAACTAAAACCACCAACCAGTCTAGAAGAAAAAGGACAAGTATCTAAAGGAAGACCCAAAATTATAGAATATGCATTGAAAAGACATCTTCACTTTTAGTTTCATCTGAGGACAAGGTAGTGTACCCGCAAAGTCAAGCAAAAACAAACAAAGGCACCGCCGTACCACGTTTTTCTTGCTCATTCTATTTGTTTTTCACATTAAATTCGAAATAATGAAGCCTACATGTACCATTATAGTCCACTAGGACTGGGATCTACAGTATATCCATCGAACAAACAGGGCGACCCAAACAACAATAGATGCGTGATCGAAGTATGATCACCATGCGCCTTTGCATCGAAATAAATATGCCTCCCTACGCTGGCCAATCGAATTTAACTGCAATCGGCCGGCAGAATTCATTGTTTTTGGTACATTGGTACATAGTCAGGGAGATCACGTGCACTATGCATGATACTGTTTTGGAACACTCCGTTGCTTGAATGGACAGAGTATAGTCGGAACAAGGAGCCCTGCAAAATCAGAAGAGAGGGAAATTTGGATGAACAGGTGGTAAAGTGGATGTGAAATGACGGAAGACGTGGCTAAGTGGACAAAGAGGCTTATACCAGACGTCATAGAAAGGGTGAAATGCCCTTTCCGAAAAACAGACTACTACCTTACACAATCCCTAAGCGGACATGGATCTTTCAGAACCTTTACCTTCCGAATAGGAAAAACAGAAGACGACAAATGTATATACTGCGGAGAGATAGACAGCGTCTCTCATAGACTATACAAGTGCGTTCAATGAGAACAGACCAGAAATGAACTGGGAGAGCAAATCGGCGAAGAAATAAACGAGGAGAATATGATAGGAGAGGTGATGAAGTTTAGGGAAAACTATGAAAAAATACATAAATACATAAGAACGACAATGAAAGATTAAGAAGAGGAAGAAAGAGGTCACGAAACCATAGGTTAAACCAAAGTCAACGAAAGCCCCCACTCTGAAGACATATCATCAAGATGATTCCGGGGTGGACCAAAGGCGCCTTTTTGGTGTTTTTAGTGGGTATGCGTTCTGAACAACGCGAGCTGCGAGTTCCACACTATCGACCGTACGCGGAAGGTGTTCATAAAAAAAAGGAATGGGATCTAATGTATGACATGGACCTACCCAGCGAGGGGCAGCTGCCCCCCGGGAAGCAAAAAAATTAATCGTTATTAAATTCTCTTTTGCCTTTTAAATTTGAGAATTGACTGTGGTGATGTGAGGCTAAAGAACCACTTGGATAGATGTCGAAAAAATGCAGTCAACACTTCACCAAAAATTCAAAATGAGATTATAAGATTATGTGGTGAAGTTGTCAAAGAAAGAATTATTGAAGATTGTAAACAAGCAAAAGTTTACGCTGCAATGGCCGATGAAACAGCAGATATCGCTGGAAAAGAACAGCTTTCTATCGGATTGCGGTTTTATGATGAGAATCGAGAAAAAATAAGAGAGGAATTTGTAGGCTATGTTGAGCTGAAATCTCAAGATGCCCCTACAATCGCTAGCACAATTCAGAGTTTTTTAATTGATCAGAATCTTTCAGCAGAAAATTGTGTTGGATTTGGATTTGACGGATGATCTACGATGGCTGGAAAAGAAGGAACAGTTAAGGATACATTATCCTTTTTTCGTGAGTCGCCAGCCCCGCAGGACTTCGGCTCCTAATTTAACAAGGCTTTGTGAGACCAGATGGTCTGAGAAATACAAGAGCATTAGAAAGTTTTCAGGCAGCTTCCATGAAATCATCAATGCACTAGAACATCTCTCGATCGGAGGAAACTATGTTACAAGAAAATTTGCCTATCAATTGCACTGTGCAGTTACTAAACCAATTTTCATCCTAGGTTTAGTCATTATTGCAAAGTACTATGCGATTTTGGAATCCGTTGTGAACGTACTAGAAGGTAAAAATATGGATTTGATTATGGTGAGGAAACACATTGGTGGAATCCTGTGAAATGTCATCAAGAAGGATCGACAAGAAATTGAACATGTTTCTGATGAATTACTTAAAAAATCACATGATATCGCGGAGAAAGTCGGCGGTGAGTTAACAGTTCCACGAATTGTTCAAAAGCAAATACACAGAAGTAATCCATCATCTGAGACTGCGATTGAATACTGGAGTCGATCGTTGATTATCCCTTATCTTGACTCTTTAACTTTATCGTTGAATGTTAGATTCTCATACGAAAATACACCTGCTTTTGCCTTAACCCATCTTCATCCTTCATACATGCTAAAAATTACTTCAAAACATTTGGCAAAAAATGCAAAATCTTTCATGAAATTTTATCTCTGCGGAATTAGATTTGTGGTATAATCTGTGGAAAAAGAAAGATTTAGCATGTAACATGTCTATCGACCTGTTTCGATTTTATAGAATAAATCCTTTTAATTACCGCTCGCCGCCACATTAGCCACTTCCAATTATAGTTCTGTGATCTCAAATTCTCCTACCCTGACCATAAAACGATTGACGTCTACCAACGGTCGCTTCCATTTTTTCAACGCCACGAGGGACAGCCCTTTCCGCTATCGACTCTCTTCGAGAAGAGACCTCCAGTTTTTATCGCTTTTATACCTTTCCTATCTAATTAATTTTGATGTGGTAAGCACAGCACCTAGACTAGGATACAAGCCGTAGACCAGGATACAGCACTAGGCTAGAATACCGCCCTAGACCAGGACACAGCTGCTAGGATACCGTTCTATCAATACATCTCTATCTTCTCAAGACTTCGTAGATGCAAGAGCTACTACCTTCTTCAACCATCACCTTTTGCGGAAACAACCACTTCATAAACTAAGTACAAATTCTTTTCACTTTTGTTCCATTTCCTGTGGCAGATGAATAAGTGAAAATTTGTTTTAAAATCTATTTTTTTCTTTTTTTCTAAATCCTCAACTATAAAAGTTGAGGGAGATATCGCCCGGGGTAAAGTTTTAAATCTTCTATTTTTTTAAGTAACTTTTTTATTTTTTCTACGTTTCTACCTTTTCCGCCTTAGTTTGTTAGTACTTTTTATCGACGTCAAAAAGGTAGTGGCGCCCTCAATTTTTACAACCTTTCTGTTATCCTTGTGCGACTTAAATTTAGGGTCGAACCACCCTTGAGAGGAGCTCTAGCCGGAGCTCTTCAAGCTGGAGCGTTTACCGTTACAAGCAGGAGACAAATTAAAGGATATTAAAGTGGATGCACTTTTGGAGGAGGCTAATATTTTGTTCCCTGCAACAAAGCATGAACTCCTCATTTTAAGTACTTTCCCATCCACTACGGCTAATGTTGAACGATCTTTCCGTACCCTTCGAAGGTAAAAGTAAAACCTGGCTGAGAAGTACAACGCGAGAGGACAGTTTGACTGGGATGAGTTTGATGAGCGTCCATCGTAAATTCTTTAAGGAAAATCAGGACTGGATTGAAACGAGAGTTTTTAACAAGTTTTCTATAAATCCAAAACAAATGATAACAGTATAAGACATGTAACTAGAATAAATTTTTTTTCTGGTTTCATTCAACCTTTTCCGTGATAAGATGTTACAACCTGAACGACCATGATTTACCCACCCTAGTTTTGATCCTGCGTACGCCCTTGGTACATGATACAATGAATTTTTTTAAGGATAGCGCTTTTTTGCTTATTCTAGAAACGTTGTTAATAAAACGCGTTTGTTGTTATTTGTTGCGAGATATTATGATTATTTTTGTTTCAAAACAATTTGTTAATTACTTTTGTTGTTTTGTGTATTCAAGTGTGTATCGGTTAACAACAATTCTCATAAGAAAACCACAAGGAACGTACAGTACAGAAGATATTTCATATTATATAAAAAGTCTTTTATAAATTGTTACTTTTTCTCAATAACATTCCTGAACTATAAATTTCACTGCAACGAAAAAAGTAGTGAATATGAAACGAGAAAGGAACAGGTAAGTAAAGGTAGTTAAAGCTTTAAGCCGAATAAGAAGAACTCAGCTGAATAAGCCGGTGTAAGAATCCCGACAAAGGTCACGGCCACCTTCTTCAATGTGTAAATAATGTAGAAAAATTCTGTTGCCAACTCGGTTTTTATGGCTTTTCTGCAGTGCTGCTTGTCGTACTGTTCAAATTACACAAAGAAAAAGAAAGATAGAAGATTTAGAAGACGCTGCGGGAAGCCATTAATTTGAATACATTAAATTTTCGTAGACAGTGATAAATATTAACTAATATAATTTACGGATAGAATGACGTTAAGATTTACCAAATATATGAGAATTTATTCATTTAAATGCGTCAAAAAAACTAGTAGAAAGTCAAAGTTTAACTTGAAAAAAAACATGGTAGTTGTATATCTTCAATTAATAGGTATCCGATCATAAGTATTGGTCAATTATATCTTTAACACGTCCACTTTACCGAAATATAGATATTTAATTATACAGAAACTGTTGGTGGTATTTATTTTAATTGGAAATCACTAATGATCGAATAATAAACAGGGTGTCCCAAAAGTATATATATATATAATCGAAGACCTTAGTGTACCCGAAGGTGTTAAGGTGGTATAATTCAACTATATACAAATTTTGCCCACTCTTTCTTGTTTTGTGCTAATTTTCTCGCTACTGTCCAACTTTTGTTTCTCTTCTTTAAGTTTTCAGCTATGGCGTCATTCCAAGTTTTCTTAGGTCTACCTCTGGTCCTCTTTTGAGACGCTTTTGCTTGCCATATTCTCTTGGTTTGTCTGCTACTTTCCATTCTAACTAGGTGTCCGAACCATCGCAGTTGTTGTCTTTCTATATGTGTTATTAATGGCTCGACTTCTAATTCTTGCCTCACTGCGTCGTTTCTTATTGTGTCATTCCTAGTGATGTTTTTGACCGCTCTTAGGTATATCATTTCGGCCGCTTGGAGCGTACTCTTTTGTTGTTTTGTGAGCGTCGCGCTTTCGCTTCCATAGGTCATTTTTGTCTTTTTTGCCAAAAAAAATGGCCCAAAAGTTCGCACTAAAAACTTGGGAGATGATCGAGAAGATATATACAATTTGTGACAACTACAAAAAGCACTACCAATTGTGACACTTGATTGCAAACTGAATTGGAGGAAACACCAGGAAAAAACTATACTTTATGCGCAATAGAGTGATCCAAACTTTGGTGCGTCTTCGCGCATGAAGGGGCGGTTATAAAACAGTGGCTGGCAGAAAAAAAAGGAAAATGTCGAATAAACGTATGATCATCAGTTTAGCTTATGTAATGCTTAACAAAGTGCAGCTTACTGATAATTCCAATCTACGGTCGTCGTTCTTGTTTACAGCCGAAATGGCTGTTGGCTGGGGTCGAGCTTCCTTCTGGTTTGCTGTGTAGCCACGGTGGTTTTATCTTCAGCGGTGTTCTCGTTGTTCCTTGTCTTCTGTTGTGTGTTTTTTCGCTGCCTCTATCAAGCAAATCCTTGGCCGACGGTCTGCGACTAAAGACGACCTTATAGCCCCCAATTGCCCCATTTGCGAGCGACTTGAAACTGTGGATCCACTTGTTATAGTTGTCCCCAGTTAATATCCCGACTCATCTTTCTATGGATGTGCCGGGCTTCCTCCTGGGTGGGTCTTCTTGAGATATAGGTGACTTTAGGCCATTAGCTGAGCTAACAGTCTTGTCAACTGGTCGAGAATCCGTTGTTTCGTCGGTGTGGTCGTCTTCTTGGATGTCGCTTGAGCGTAGCTGACTCCTGGCTTCATTCCTTTTGGAGCTGATTTCCTCGTCGTCCTTTTATTTGGGGCCTGTGGGAATCCCTTATAATTTGCTGGGTGTCATGTTTTGGGTATTATAAATAAAATATATATTCATTAATTGAAAATACTATTTACTTATTAATAGTTACTGAATCCAAACATTACACTTTTCATTGTTCATTAGCTGTCACTTCTTCTACAATTGTCACCACCTGGCCTCCAGCCTAACTATTTCTGTTGATTGATCCAACTTGTTTGATATTATTTTCCATTTGTAATTGTATTTGTCCAATAAATAACTCTTCTTTTTTATCCTCATCTTATGAGTCAGTTTCTTTTTTATCACATGCGTTTTCCTTGTCTCTTTGCCTTTTTCTTTGTTATTGAAACACATTTTCTCAAAATGGTTAAACATTTTACAATTTCCTTATTTTACATTTCCTATCTGTCTGATAGTCTGATAGTATGATATTTTCATCGAATTGTGTGTTTTTGGTTTGTTTCTCTTGATTTTTCCGTACGACTGATTGATTAAAAAAATAAAATGGAGGTGGAGGACTTCTACTTTACTTGCAACAATACTGATTTTGCTTAAAAAAAAAAGCAATTGTTGATGCAGTTTGGTCTTGGCCAAAGACAAAGGAACCCTCCAAGGCCCAAAAGATGGGGAGTGCGTCCAATTTTAATGGCACGAAAGAGATTCGGGTTTTATGAAAATCTTTTGCAAGAAGCACGTTTAAGTGATCCTTATACATTATTTAATTTCACAAGGATGTCAGCAGCTAGCTTTGATAGACTTTTAAGTATAGTGGGTCCACATATTAAGAAGAGATCCAACAGAGATCCTATATCTCCAGGGTGCAGGTATGGGAAATAGATAAATAATAAGTTATACACTCTAGTGCTACATATTAAAAAAATATGTATAACTTAAATTTTGTAAGACACATTTCCATAAAAACAATGTATTATAGGTACATTTTTTGTTTTAGATTATCCATCACATTGAGGTTTTTGGCCACTGGCGATAGTTATCCAAGCCTCTCATATGGTTTTTGAGTTGGAGTGTCAACCATTTGTGAAGTACTCAAGGAAACATGTTGAATTATTTGGAATGAGTTACAGCCACAACTCTTACCCATTTTGACAGAGGATGAGTGGAAAAATATTTCCAAAGATTTTTTATTTCTGTGGTCATTACCAAACTGCCTTGGAGCCATTGATGGCAAGCACATCATTATGCAAGCACCATCCAACACTGGATCCAAGTATCATAATTATAAAAAATCATTTAGTATCATTCTATTGGCAGTATGTGATGGTAAATATAATTTTACATATGTGGACCTTGGTGCATTCAATGGTATATCACTCATGAAGCTTTGAAATGCACCTGCATTATCTTCCTCCTCAAATTGCACAATTACATTTTCATCACCAAGATTATTTCATTGTTCGGTGGCTTCTGACTGAGTGGCATACTCATGAAGAGGAATGTTTGAAGTTGTTTGCCTCTCTGATTCCTCACCACATAAGTACATGAATTTAAAAAAACTCATAAGAGGCCAAATAGGTCTTGCAGAAGCAGGAGCACCACTTGTTTCCAGTTTTTCCATTAATTGGACTTCCCTTCTAAATTTTTCCCTCGGGCTTTTAAACCTTGCTTGTGCTTGTGACACTAAAAGAATAAAATATAATAAAGTCAAATATCATGCCATTATAAAAAACCCCAATCCGGTTGTATCTAAATCTGGTTCACCTAATTTTACCCTGATACCCTGTACAACAATACTTCAACCAACTAACCTGTGCATTGTAGACTTCTGGCTACATTGGCCCAACTATTGTCTCTTTGGAGTATAGATTTATAACCCTTATCAGATTTTTCGTAGAGTGGTTTGTAATTGGAAATGCACTGTAACAAAAATTCATCATTGAATTGATATTTCGTGTTCTCCAGTATATACTGCTATAAAAAATAAATCCAAAATTATATATTATAACCTCTAACCTCAGACTGAACTAAATACAGACAGAATCATGCTTCGACCATATGTTGAAGGAATCCTGACAATTATTTAGGTACGAACCGCTTGCGTTAAAGTCGACTTTGAAGTTATTGTGAATGGCAAATTTCGTGCCGACTTGCGAGCCAAAGTGCCACTTGGCCAGCGAATTGATTACGAATGTAGCCTTACATTAGAATACGTATTAACTATTAACTAACAAAAGCTATTATTCATCGCCTTCAAACTATTATATTATATTTTACAGAGGTTAATGGAACTTTGTATGGGATGTTCATGAATATAATTCAAGTGAATTCCACCTGCGGTTTAGGAAAATACACACTTTTGTAGCTGTAAATTTATTTGTATTCTTAAAGCTGATTAAATGGTATAGCATGAATCCTTTTTGATGCCTTCCGGTAACAGTAATCTCAAAACAATATAAAGCTAATCCTACAACAAAAAAAGGATCATACTGGACTTTCCGAAAGTACACTCTTAAGCCGCGTTTCCATCGAAATCGAAATCGCCCGATCGCCAAAGCTGGTCACCCTTTTACTGTTTCCACCAAATCGCCTTTCGACATCAAAATGTTTGATGAGGACGACGCGATTCTTGCCTTTGCAGCATCCACAATTATTGCATCATGAATTTAAAGGAAAACCATTTACTTGTATAAACATCCTCTAATAATCCGCAAGTTTTTACCTTTTTTAATTAACTGCTGAAATGACTTTGCAAATAGCGAATTTTCTTTTCAATCTCGGTCTTATCTGAATTGAATTCCTGAGCAATTTCCATCAAGGCGTCATGTCTCTTATTTTTATTTTTGTAGCATGGGTTTTTGGAATCCCACTGTACATTTCGAGAAAGATACAGCTCTATCAAGGACAAAACCTGTTCGTTAATCCAGTTCATTATTCGAAAATTACTTATTTTCACAGCGCAGTACGTACATCCGCGTGAGAACTGGAAGAAAATAATTTTACTGTGCATAGTGATGAGCGATATTTCCCGAACTGTTACTTTTTCACTGATATGAACAAATTACAGTCAGTCACAGTTCCTATTAGCATATCCAAAGCGTGACGTGATCACAGCCAGTGTAAACGACAATGAATTGTATGTATGAATCTAAATCGAACATAATATGGCCTTTACCTTCATCTCTCTCATTCGAAAGCAAAATTGAATTTCGTCCATTACCGTAAGATTATAAGAGACTTCGTGGTCTTTTCTTTTTTATCATGTCTATACTTTTTTGGATAGTGAGTGCTGAAATTGGTAACATGGTGGAGATTTTTCTATTAGTAATTTGTAGGAAAAAATGTTTGGAGAAATCGGAAAGTAGAAAATAAGGGACAAGAATTTGAAAACATTTTTTCAGCCATCGTATATTCAGAATATCAAATTTCCTGATCACGTTACGTTTTAAAATAACTGATATTAAATAATCACGATATCATTTCACAACGTGATTATAAAATCACGATATCGCTCATCACTAATTGTGCACCAAAATCTCTATGCCAGGCATCGCGTTTCCACCACTTCGATTCGGCTCTGCTTCCTTTGATCCGGACCGACTTTTGGTGGTTCTCCGTTCGGCAAATTGATCGTCTTTTTATGACGATCGGCAATGCTGATTGACACGTTTCCACTAGGGTTGCGCGATACACTAGAAAGTATCGATATTAGGTATCGATACGGATCGGAACGTAAAGTATCGATACAGTAGAATATCGAATATTAATCGATACGTTAACGATCCGAGATTTTGCATATTTTGACGTTTTTTCGGTAAAACACACTTTTTGGGGGGGGGGGGGGTGGAAAAAGACATTATTGCGATTTCCGGCCAAAGTTGTGTTCCTAGAATGAAAAGTTGTTTATGAAAGTTGTAGATCTTGAGAAAACTTACAACTTTTGCATCAGTGACTTTTCCACATAACCTCAAAATTGGCTCGAAAAACGCAAAAAACTGCATTTTTCGTTTTTTATTTTTAGTTTCGTTAAAAAATGTTCGATTTTGATGAAAATTTAGTAGAAGGTAGCGTTGATAGTCACAAACCATGAAAAAAAATTTCAAATGGAAATATTGAAAATTTTTCGAGTTATAACGTTTTTTCGGTAAAAAACACTTTTTTGGGGGGGGGGGGGGGGGGTGGAAAAAGACATTATTGCGATTTCTGTCCAAAGTCGAGTTCCTAGAATCCACATAACCTCAAAATTAGCTCGAAAAACGCAAAAAACTGCATTTTTCGTTTTTTATTTTTATTTTCGTTAAAAAATGTTCGATTTTGATGAAAATTTAGTAGAAGGTAGCTTTGATAGTCACAAACTATGGAAAAAAATTCAAATTAAAATATTGGAAATGTTTCGAGTTATGACGTCTTTTCGGTAAAACACACTTTTTTTGGGGGGTGGAAAAAGACATTATTGCGATTTCCGTCCAAAGTTGAGTTCCTAGAATAAAAAGTTGAATATAAAAGTTGCAGATCTTGGAAAAATCTACAACTTTTAATCAGTGACTTTTTTACATAACCTCAAAATTTACTCGAAAAACGCAAAAAACTGCATTTTTCGTTTTTTATTTTTGTTTTCGTTAAAAAATGTTCGATTTTGATGAAAATTTAGTAGAAGGTAGCTTTGATAGTCACAAACCATGAAAAAAAATTTCAAATTGAAATAATGGAAATTTTTCGAGTTATAACGTTTTTTCGGTAAAACACACTTTTTTTGAGGGGTGGAAAAAGACATTATTGCGATTTCCGGCCAAAGTTGAGTTCCTAGAATAAAAAGTTAATTATAAAAGTTGTAGATCTTGTGAAAATCTACAACTTTTTCATTAGTGACTTTTTCACATAACCTCAAAATTAGCTCGAAAAACGGAAAAAACTGCACATTTTTCGTTTTTTATTTTTAGTTTCGTTAAAAAAAGCACATCATTTCACAACGTGATTAAAAATCACGATATCGCTCATCACTATAGATAACGCCACTTGCTGCTACCACTAAAAATCCCGTATCGCAAGGTATCGATACACTACAAATTTATCGATACTTGGAATGAATCGAAAAGCATAGTATCGATACAAAATATCGAGTATCGGAAGTAAAAGTATCGATACACAGGAATATCGGAATTAAAGTATCGATACACAGGAATATCGGATAGTATCGCGCATCCCTAGTTTCCACAGATTCTGCTTTGCGGATCGGCTGTGCTGATTTCGGTGGAAACGCGGCTTTATATAATGAAGTACTATCAATATTTTCACCCCAAGCTTTTGGTACGATCTCCTGGGACACCCTATATAATAGTGTTTGATAAATGTAAACACGAACAATTCTTGGCAACGTCTAAGCTAAATTCAAACAATAGAAATCGTATGGCAAAGAAAGTGAGGTTATAAAACAATGTAGGTACAACAAAGTAGTTCAGTTGTCGCCACGCGTCGCTACGATCTTAATTCGAATCCCCTTTTAGTCTTATATAATTCTCGTCACAGCTCATTTCTTCTAGAATGATATTTTTTTGAAAAATATACTAAAACTTTCGCATTTAAGTATATTTTCTTATAAAGTTGGTACGCTGTTTGATAAATTAAAGAAACCAATAAAATACCAGTATCTCACAAAACATCGTTCCGCAATATATTAAAACATTCACGGTGATTATAATAAACACCTAAAAAGAAATGTGTCTTCAGGAACGGGTCTCCAACCAGCCATTCTTCACTATTCTCGCATCCGTCGGTCTCTTCGTCGAAGCCGCGACCGGTTTCCGCCCACTTTAACCACCGTGTTACCCAAATTCCCGCTTCCCCGTTCGCCTCTCTCAGTACCTAAAAGAAGAAGAACGACTGTGATACTCCGTTGGCTTTGCATGGCCTCTTTGATGCAAGAATGCAAAGCAATATTACAGGGTAGACAAGAAAACTCCGCTCGAAATCGAGTCGGTAACAACGTTGCAGCAATTTTATTGCTAATAATTTTTTCAGCAATTAATAATTTTTTGCAAAATCATTCATTATCTCTAGATACTAGAACTCCATGAACTCTAATATATTATTACTGAATTAGTTTTATCAAGTTTAATATGCTGAGTTGTATAAAAAGTTGGTAAGTCCAGTTCTTACACGTTCTCAGTTTTCAAAATCTCAGTGCTTTGATGAAAACAATTGACTAGTTTTAGCATGGAGACTATATAAGGAGATCGGTCTCCATGTATTCCAATTTCTGGTAATGGCAGAGAGCGCCAGTTTAAATCCAATACCAAAAACACCTGACTGTAGAACAATAACAGCCAATCATAAGCCTTATTGGTTATATGGTATTGGATTTGTAGTGGCGAAGGCGCGGTAAAAAACAAACTGCTTAGATAGACGATTTTGAGGACAGGTTTTGTCAATTTTTCCGTATGAGCTGGATCTTATCTAGCCTCCATGAGTTTTAGCTAGATTAGATTAGGTTAGATTTGATGAGGTGGCTAATCGGCCTATTCCACTGCGACCTTTTCAGATCTATTGTGGTCCTCTGAATCTAGATTACATTCTCCAGCCCAACTCTTTTTAAATAGCCAATCAGCCTCGAGAACTGTTTCGCCTGTCATTTCTGTGCCACCCACCTCCTTGTGGCCATATTTATTGTCGACTTTGCAATGCCGCAGAAGGGTTCTGTTCCAATGAATGGCATTGATGAGCCTTGTCTGGCCGTTTCATGGCTCACATATACACAGGCAAGCAAGCCTTTGTGTGCTACTCAATAGCCTTATAACTACCACTTGCAGTGTCTTTGTCCACCACACTATTGATCCATAGGCTATCATTGGTCTAACAACCCTTGTATATAGCCATTGGATCAGTCCCCAGTTTTTCCCACACATTCTTCTGCATCTGCCAAGGGCAATAGTAGCTTTCTGTGTGGTCTTCTGAAGGTACTCCTTGGTACTTTGTTTCTTTTGCAAATGAAATCACCTCTCCTCCTAACACTATTGCCGTCTTTTTCGTGAAATTGATCATTTGTGTTTTCTGAGCGTTGACTATCAGTCTCTCTTGTATACACCAATTATCAACCAAAGGTATTTAAGGCTGTTTGCAAACTTGTCTCTGACTACAATAGCGATGTCGTCTGCGTATCCAAGACAGTAAAAATCTGCTCTGGACAGTTCTGTAAGGAGGTCGTCTACTAAGGTTGCCCATAGTAGAGGTGATAGCACTCCTCCTTGTGGACATCCTCCACCCGTCCTTGCCTTGAGCTTGCCCCAGAGTGGAGCTTATTGTCCTATCTTCCAGAGTTGCCTTTATCCATCGGCATATTGTTGTGGATGTCCTAACCAATGAATTCGTGGTAACGTTATTAAATGCTCCCCCGATGTCTAAGAAAGTGGCCATCGCTATCTCTTTGTCTTCTATTGACTTTGAGATAAGCCTGTTTAGATCATCCACCGCTAGATCCGTAGATTTGCCTGGTTGATAGGCATATTGACGATTGCTTAGGGGTCTATCCTTTAACACTTCGTCTCTTATGTACCTGTCCAGTAACCTTTCTAATGTTTTTAGTAGAAAGGAGTGTAACGGTTTCAATTCAACATTGGGTATAGGAGAGATCTTTTAACTTTGACAATACAATTTTATTGAGATAAATAGTACTTATTAATGTAAAGGAAATCCACCAGTAACCTTGTATATATTGCTCTAATACCATTTACTAAAATATTTATTAGTTAATAATCAATAGTTCAACATCATTGCCCAAATTTTATTTGGTTATGTTTACATTTTCTGACAATGAATCTTTGATAAATTCTCAAGAGGCCTTCGACCTATTAAGTCAAGTTCAATGAACTATACAGCTACTTGTTACATTAACCTTTGACCTGCTCACCTGTTGCTAAGGGTAAATAAATAGAAGAAGACTGACCTTGACCTTGTGAGGCTTGGACTGGTCCATAATCCTCCATTCTTGTGCTGGTGCTTTTCAAGAGCTCTTGGTCACCTGAATTGTGCTCTTTCGAAGTTATTTCGGATTTAGCCCAGCTACAATCGTAATCTGTTAGGAAAATTTAGTGATACCTTAAGTGGTTATTTAAACGCATCTAGCGGATTTCCTCCTAACAGGGAAAAGGATATTACTTTGAGGTCACCTTCCATCCATGATCTCTTATTCGTCGTCTTATTCATCGTCTTAGACATCATCTTGTTCACCTTCTTATTCATCATCTTATTCAGTACATCGTCTCATACACCTTCTCATTAGTAGTCTTCGATACCATCTTCACAGTCGTTTCCACTGACGGCTTGAGACGTCTCTTCTTAGATCTCTTCCTAGCCTGTAACAAAGCCGTGTAAGTTACGCAAAAGAAATACGAGTGGCAGAAAACTTACCAGTAGAGGACCAGCCCCTTCGTCCAGCTCCTGCGACATATTGGAAACACACCACCTGATACATTCCAAGTAAGATCGTTTATAGTACTGTGCCTGCTGCTTGTAGGTGTCTCAGATAGTTTGTCAACAACTCTATCAGGGTTTACCGTTATACTTCATTGCACCATTCGTTAGGAAGTTGAACCTACATAAATGTAACCTGTTGTGACAACTGCTCATAGATATTTCCTAGTTAATAATTGAAATACGAACCCCTCAGTGTAATCCAAAAGTATACTCTTGGAAGCCATTCTACCATCTGGTATATTAGTACATTGTCATTTATACTGTACATTTTAACCATCAGCTGTGCCCACTTGTACATATTACTTTTAAACATACCTAATCATTTTATTTTTTATTTTTGTATTAGGTTAGTTTAATCTTTAACAACGTGCTTTCGATTGTCACTTGACAGCGACAGCTGAAAGTAGGTCAACGGCGTGAGCCGCCTTCTATTAGACCTACTCTACACCTAGAAAACTGTAGGACATAAAACTGAGTGACTATCAATGATTTAGTAAACGTAAAATAATTTGGTGAAACCGTTAAATAATTGTCTTTTATTTTTCCTCGACCCCTCTCCGTTGAGAAACCGGTAATCATTATCTATTTTTTTTTAAGAAAACCCCCCCTTTTGTCACCTCAACTCCAATAAAGGGAGAAAAGGGGGTGACAGGAGGTTAGGCTTATTGACCTGTATGGCTTTTGCGTTAAGTCAGATGCTTTACCTACCTTGGGTATGTAAATGACTTCAACCTTTTGCCATACTTCAGGTATGTATCCCCATGCCAGACTAGCTTTGAGGATCTTAGTTAGGTGTGGTATTAACACATCGATTTCCATTTGTAATTGAATGAGATATATACTATCTGTCCCTGGGGATTTAAATGGTTGAGTTTTAGCTAAAAAATTAGGTTCATTAATAAGATTCCATGAATAACCTATTCTTTCGGTAGTAGTGGCAACGCAGCTTGTTGGAACATTTCAAAATACTTAACCTCAAATTTATTCATGCGATGACAAGTAAATACAAGGAGGATTTTAGATCTCTAATATCTCCTACTGAGATTCAAAAAGAATGGATTAAAAAGCAGTTTCTGGACTAGTTCGATGAACTTCAAAATAACAATTCCGTTCAAGCAAAACACACGTCATTAGAAAATCCTATCAATGGAATTACCACTAAATTTATCTAAATTTGTCAAATAATAATTTTTCCCAACTCTGATAATTACGTTCAAATAATTGTTTAATAAACACAGATGATAGATATTCTTTTCACTTTATCAACAATAATTGAATTATGTCAAAAATTCGGAATAAAAACAATTAAACTGGTATTTTTTAAACAAATAAATAAAATAAAGGTTTCCCCATTTTAAATTCACCTTCGTTAAATTATACAAAAATCGGTTGGTGAAAGATTTGCAAACTAGGCTATCCAGCGACCTGTCAAATAAAATGCAACATGGCGTCCCAGGGCAAACAAAAATATGGTTTAGGTATACACAAGAGTGTTTATTTTGGAGAAAGGTGATTTTATTTGGCTTTGGCAAAATCGACGAAAAAAATCTTGAACACTTGAATAGACAATACAAAACTGATCAGCTGTTCAAATTGTTTGCCCTGGACGGCCATATTAGGTCACGTGATCTGTATTACCTAATATGGAACCAGCTGTCAAAAGATGGCAACTGTCTTCAGACAAACTAAAACCTTTTATAATGAAAAATCACTCTCTCAGGGGTCGTTGCACCAGCATACTAGTTAACCATTCCAGGTTTATAATCTTAATCGTTCGGTTGGTTACTATCATTAAACTGGTGTAACACAAAATTTACATTTAAACCAGGTTTAAGGTTAAACTTGGTTTAATAAAAGTCGATGCAACAGGCCATTAGTCTAGACTGGTAAAAAACTGTAAAGAATCCCTTAATAGACTGGCAAAAGACAACACAGCGTCTCTAGTATGGGTGCCGGCACATGAAGGGATTGCAGATAATGAAATGGCGGACCAGTTAGCTAAAGAAGGTTCTAAAGGAAAAGAGGAAATCCGGAACTGGCTAGATAGAGAACACCAATTCAAATGGAGGTTGACACCAGGTCACCTTCATACAAAGAGTTTACTGAACAAGGTAGACAAGGAACTCTCAACCAGGCTATTTGAACTGGGTAAGAGACATTTAAAGATAGTTACCGACCTGGTCCAGCGCAGAACTAAGACTCTGAGGGGCCTGGGGCTAAATCTCTTAAGAACAGAGAAAAGTAAAGAATGAATTACAATTTTTTAATGACAAGACTTCATAAAACGTGTCCGTCATACGGAAAATGTATAATTAGAATTTATACATTTTTTTTCCTAAGCAAAGTTCCCCTAAGGCCCCTGGCAGTAGCTCTTGCAAGCTGACCTGTTACTGGAAAAGTCAGTGAACCTCTATGTACATAAAATGTGAACTAAGGGATGAAACATCTACTCACATACTCTGCCTCGGTGAGAACTTAAACTTACAAAAACTTAGAAGATATAATACAAGCACTATATCTACTCAAACTAGTGTTCTTTATAGAAGACATAAAGCTTCTGGAAAGGAAGTAGAAAATATGGGAAATAGTAGAGTAGCTTGGGGTAAGAGTTCGCAGGCGCTATCTTTAGTACAAGAGAAAAGGCAGCAGCACTCACTATAAGGGCTATCTAGAACATCATCGACAACCGTAAGAATTGGAGGAGTCACCGGCTGCAACGGCTTTCGTTTGAAATACGAGCAAATATAAAATATCGGCCATTTTGCTAAAATTTTTGACAAACTATATCGGTGTGGATTAACAAACGTAACGTAAATACACATTTTCTTAAATATATATGCATTGAAGTTTAATTTAATATCTGAACATAATTTGCACGTTGTTTGTATAACCTCAAATTTGAAGCTTTTTAAAATTATTCGTTGTTGGGGTAAGCGTGTGCGCTTAAGTATACGCATGCGTATACTTACCCAGTTTTTCTTTTTTCTTTCAGGAAAATGCATCGTAACTATCGAAGAAAAAATCCAGATAAGCGGCTAGTCACCCAAGAGCAAATAGATGAGGCCAAAAGGATTGTGGAACATGGTGTGAGTCAACGAGCAGCCGCTGATAGAGTTGGGATCAGCGAAAGTGTCCGCCTTTAGGACGTTTTAAGCCTACTTTTACAAGTGTTCAAGAAAATGAGATCGTCGGATATTGTTTGAACATGGACAATCTTTTTTTCGGAATCACAATTCAGTCATTACGAAGACTTGTTTTCCAGTATGCAGAACTAAATAAAATTCTTAATCGGTTTGACAAAGGTACAAAACTGACTGGGCTGGAGAATTTCTTAAGCGACACGAGAGACTGTGATTACGTCAATCAATTTCAACAAGTCTTGCAAGGGCAATAGGTTTTAATAAAGTGCAAGTTGACAGATTCTTTGGTAACTTAAAGGAACTATATGAAAAATACAATTTTAATCCGAATCGCATCTTTAACATGGATGAAACTGGGATGAGTACGGTTCCCAAAAAGACACCCAGAGTCGTATCCGTGAAAGGAAAAAAAGTGATAGGAAAAGTTGTAGCTATACAGTAACGTTCTCGGCTTACATTCGGAAGGACCAGTGTTCTTATCCCAGGCCCGCCTGACCTATCAGTTTTTTCAGAGGTTTTATCGTAGCAATAGGAGATTGCTAGGTCAGCACATACCTCTCAGCTGATGAAGAACATAATGAGAAAATATTAAAAAAATGAACTGCGAAAACCTCCAGAAACCTCGGCAATGTCAAGTCCAATAGCATCTGTAGAAACTGTACCGCTGCCAACAATAATAGAAAGCATCTAATCCTGAGTAAGTTCAAGAGGCAACTTCATATACCATTTCTTAAGTGTATTTTTGTAGTTTTTTATTCAGGAAATATGAATACATTAATAGTTATTTATGTAGCAAGGACGAAAAACTGCCTATTATAGTCGAGCCTGCGAATTCATAGCCGAGGCGCAACCGAGGCTAGCAAGCAGATGAGACACTAGACAGTTTTTCGCCGAGCTGCATGTTACATTTTTTCGTCGACCTTTACAAATAATTACTAATTTCTGAATGAAAAATTGATTATTTTTGAAGGCAAGTACTTTTCGTCCGCAGACACTTTTCGTCCGCTGTGCAAAAAATAAGTTTCGTCTGGGGCATCACGAAGAAATCTGTTTATTTTATCTCGACTAAATACTCCAGATATTTCGCTTTGTAACTCCTTGTTTTTTCAAAAATGCAATAAGTTTCGGAAATTTGGATATGTTTATTGTTATTTTTCCTCTTATTATTATTGTTTAACTAAAAACAATTTATATTACAGCACAAATTCCTGAACGTTAAAATGACTTTCCTCGTCTAATAGATACATCACTGTGATGTTACAAAACCAAAGGTATAAATTATAATAAACTCTACTCAAAAAGGTCCATAAAAATAAATGGTACAAAGCATCCATTACTATAAAGGATAATATAAAACCTATTTTTAGTCTCCGACTGTGAGAATCTAGAAAGTACACAGAGACAACGGCATTTTGTACAAATACAGACAGGTTTTGCAGTAGAATATAATGTGTGTGTACCTACCCAAGTATGGTTTTTACGGTAGTCTAACAAGCTAGCAAGAATACCCATATGGAGCCATCCTCGCCATCAGACTACCTGCTTGTTTCTATCATGTTGTCGATCTTTAAAATATCCCACTGGCGTAACAACAGTGGCCAAGATGTTCAAAAAATGTTTTCATTCCCATAAATTTTAATGTTTATTTAATATTGCCCACCTCACTTTTTTATTCAATGTTATGTTTTTGAATTTATATTTTACTGTTTATCTCTTTGATCATATCGTCTATAAAATTTTCATAAATTTTGATTAGCTTAAAGCATCTCTCGCTCTCTATTCTCTACCGAGCAAGTGGTGGAATAGTAAAGTTCTCGGCTTTCATTCGAAGGGTCTAGAGTTCAAATCCCAAGACCGCCTGATTTGCTATGAGTCTTTTCAAAGGTTTTTTCGTAGCAATAAGTGAATGCTGGGTCAGTACATAACTCTTAGGCACCAACCACCGTTCCCTCTACTTTAATTCCTTGAACCCACAAATTCTTATTCCTTCCGATGTTGGCTGGAAAAGCTCCGGCAAGCCTATAGCAGCCCGCTCCCATTAAGGAGAGAGAACGAAATTCCTTTTTTACTCTCTACTCTCTACTCTCTACTCTCTACTCTCCACCTTCCACTCTCCACTCTCCACTCTCCACTCTCCACTCTCTACTCTCTACTCTCTACTCTCTACTCTCTACTCTCTACTCTCTACTCTCTACTCTCTACTCTCTACTCTCTACTCTCTACTCTCTACTCTCTACTCTCTACTCTCTACTCTCTACTCTCTACTCTCTACTCTCTACTCTCTACTCTCTACTCTCTACTCTCTACTCTCTACTCTCTACTCTCTACTCTCTACTCTCTACTCTCTACTCTCTACTCTCTACTCTCTACTCTCTACTCTCTACTCTCTACCCTCTACTCTCTACTCTCTACTCTCTACTCTCTACTCTCTACTCTCTACTCTCTACTCTCTACTCTCTACTCTCTACTCTCTACTCTCTACTCTCTACTCTCTACTCTCTACTCTCTACTCTCTACTCTCTACTCTCTACTCTCTACTCTCTACTCTCTACTCTCTACTCTCTACTCTCTACTCTCTACTCTCTACTCTCTACTCTCTACCCTCTACTCTCTACTCTCTACTCTCTACTCTCTACTCTCTACTCTCTACTCTCTACTCTCTACTCTCTACTCTCTACCCTCTACTCTCTACCCTCTACTCTCTACTCTCTACTCTCTACTCTCTACTCTCTACTCTCTACTCTCTACTCTCTACTCTCTACTCTCTACTCTCTACTCTCTACTCTCTACTCTCTACTCTCTACTCTCTACTCTCTACTCTCTACTCTCTACTCTCTACTCTCTACTCTCTACTCTCTACTCTCTACTCTCTACTCTCTACTCTCTACTCTCTACTCTCTACTCTCTACTCTCTACTCTCTACTCTCTACCCTCTACTCTCTACTCTCTACTCTCTACTCTCTACTCTCTACTCTCTACTCTCTACTCTCTACTCTCTACTCTCTACTCTCTACTCTCTACTCTCTACTCTCTACTCTCTACTCTCTACTCTCTACTCTCTACTCTCTACTCTCTACTCTCTACTCTCTACTCTCTACTCTCTACTCTCTACTCTCTACTCTCTACTCTCTACTCTCTACTCTCTACTCTCTACTCTCTACTCTCTACTCTCTACTCTCTACTCTCTACTCTCTACTCTCTACTCTCTACTCTCTACTCTCTACTCTCTACTCTCTACTCTCTACTCTCTACTCTCTACTCTCTACTCTCTACTCTCTACTCACTCTCTACTCTCTACTCTCTACTCTCTAATTCTTAATCGACAACTTGTTATCAAATTTATTTCTGGGCCGCTACTGACATGTGAGCATCTCCAAGAACCAGTTGTCGAAGTTATGCAGATTTTATGACGTTTCTATCTGAATCGACCAGAGAGTAACTTGCAGTTTTTTCGGTGATGGTTTTTTGATTGGTTGATTTTTATCTATGGATTAAAATATTTTTCAGCGGACGATAGAATTGATGAAAGTATTGAGTGGCTTTGAAAAATTAGAATGGAACAAAATGGTAGGCAGAAGTGAAATTTTTCCTCCTCGTCTTCCTATTAATAATCATAATAAAGTAAGCCTAGAGACATGAATAAAAATATACTGTAAAGAACGTTTCACAATATTTCGTTGACTCGGCTTCTGACCTTATGGATTTAATAATAAAACTTGGTACATTAAACAGTAACAGATAAAATTTAGATAGTAAAACGTACATTAAATTTATTAAAAATCACTGCATTTTTAAAAACAAATTTAACTTTTATTTATTAGTTGGAATTGAACAAATTAAACTATTGAAACATATAGGGTGGCCCACCGTATACGCTTTGATTTATTTCATCTAATTGACAGATGTTATCAAAAAATGTTTCAAATAAAAAAGATGTAGTTTAATAATGATCACATTTTTAAAACATTTTGTACTATACAGGGTATCTGCATATAAATCGTTCTTCGCATTATATCCTTTGGCATTTGGTCAACACATTTGGTTTTATTAGCGTCACTTCGTATTTTTCGTTTATGTATTGTCTTATTTATAACGTCTTTTACTATGGATATTGGGGTATTGTCAGTGGTAATGAATCCTGGATTTATTCTTATGAACCCGAAAATAAACAAAGTCGGCTGCTTGGGTTTTCCAAGATGAACCAAAACCGACGAAAGTTATCCGTTCTCGAAGTGTTTCCAAAAAGATAGTGGCAACATTTGTCTCAAAAGCAGATCATGTAGCAACAATTCCTCTGCAAGATCAAAGAACTGTTACTGCTGGTTGGTACAGTTTCTAAAAACCAACCCCCAACGACGAATGATCCTCCACCAAATATTTCATCCTTGTCTTCCCATTACTAATCATAGTAAAGTAAGGCTAGAGAGATGAATAAAAATAATTTTTATAATCCGAAATATGGAAACGTAAAATAAATTTGTACTTTTCAATATGAACCATTAAAATCAATATTTTTTTCAAATAGACTTTAGGTAAGGCAGTTAAAAACCATTGAAAATCGTTCAAGAACCAATTATCCTATGTACTCGAAGTAGATCTTAATAGAGTATAATATTAAAGATTATGTTATTATAATTAAAAATTAATGAGTTTGTCTTCAAATTCCTTAATTGTAACTTAATATGTTAAAAAAATACTACTATTAATTACACTTTCCATACATACTAAAAATTAATCAACAGTTTCTTATATATGAATTATTTAAATGATCATTTTTATTTATAACTACCGATCTGCCCCATCTTCGTTCGAAGACGCCCACTTCGCATGGAAACAAAACGTTGGGAATTTTAATATCCGTCGTAACTTTTAAGCGAAAAGTCCGAGTCAAATAATTTAAATAGAAATTTACTTGATTATAAAACTATTTAGTTGGATATAATGTAATTACTTCTAAAATAAAAAAACCCTTCGAATACAGTATTGATCATTTAGTGCTCTGCTGGAATTTGAGTTCAATCTTTACAGTTCTGTGCAAGCAAGCTGGAAATAATTTTAATACTTTCTAGTACAAGCTCCTTCTTTTGGAGACCATCAGCAATCTCATTTCCGACAAAACAATAAATTATTACTCTTTATAATATCAGTTAAGATTTTTGAAGTGAAAACTTCTTTAGGCGCGTTGAGCACTTTTTTTGCGTGAAGAAAAAACATGGATTTTTCGTCATCGTCACGCTTTTATGCAACACACAATACTTTTGGTTATGCAACACAATTAACAATGAAGAGTTGCATAATTTATCGTCACGCTTTCCATGAAATATATGCATACTGTGTATATATGTGTACTTTTTTTGTAAAAAATTCCATTTACGATGGGCTTACGATAAAATTTTTAAAAGTGATTCATTTATTGGCGTTTTCACTTCTGTCGTCAGTCCCATGACTGGACTCTACTTTTTTTTTCTAAGGAATTGGTTTTTACGCAAGCTTACAATATGTATGATTTTCATTTAATGACGTTAAATTGTCTTTAACGAGCTTCGAAAACATTCGGGACAAAATTTCGGCAAGATTACAAACAATGTTTCGTCTACGGTGGCGCTTGCGGAACATTATCCTCACCTCCTAAAATATTGTCAACAGCAATATCTGATTACTTGTGATTCGAGGATTTCAAACATGAGTGACATCACTTAGATAATACATACAACCTATGAGCTGATAAGAATATTTTTTTAACGTGGAGTTTACATTTCCTAGAATAAAATAATAAAGTAATTTTTCTTTAGGAACGTGTCTTTGTGCATGGTTATTATTATAACCTAAAAATGTTTATGTCAGCTATAAACATTTAATCATAATCATAATCATAAAATAGATCGTATTTCATTTGTGTACTTTCTTTATTATACCAGTTTTATAAACTAAACGAAAAAATAATCTTTTTCTTGAATTGTAAAAGTAGGTACTTTTGTTTACTTATATCTAGACTCACAATAGAAGTATTTAAAAACTGTAAACATCAGCTATGTCCAAGGACATTTCATTATTAAAAGTAATGAGACAGGATCGGTATGTTTGATTTTGGAACAAAATCGCTCATAGTCTACTGTTATATTTCATATTTCTAGCGTATTATATTTATTAGACAAGTCCCATTAACGAATATGTCACCTTACTTTTATTAGACAAGGCCCATTAACAAATCACTTTGCTTGTGACCCGAGTATTGTTTATCTCATCTCCCGTAACACGTGCGGGTGGTCAGGATTGAAGGGACAGAGGGGACAAGTTGGGGGGTTCTGGAAAGTGAAGTGGTCTATTTGGAATGGGATCATTTTGTTATTTGCGAATATCTCGAAAAGTATTAACATTTAAGAAATTAAAAAAAAAAGATTCTTAAAGAGGAGGAAATTTTCGGGGGTAATACCACGAGTGCTTAAAAATTGCCGATAATTTCCAAAAAAGCTTGTTGTTTTTGTCAATTTCCCGTTCCGATATATCTCCGAATCGATTCATGACCTCTAAGAAACTCTTCTTTGACGTTTCACGTTTATTATTTTAACGTTGTCTGACAATGGTTGTCATGGCAACGTGGACTGATCGCTGGGTTGTCATGGCAATGTGGAATTATCGCTGAATTTTCATTTAATAATTTAGCATTCGTTGCATTGATACAACATGTATGAGTGAAATATTCTTATGCAATTTCTCGTTGGTTTGGAGAATTTAAACGTGGTCGGATTAATCTTAGCGACGATCCAAAAACAGGTACACCAACAACGGCACTCACCCAGGAAAACGTCGATGCTGTACGTAAGCTGATCCAAGAAGATCAATATGTCACATACACATTGGGCATTTCAAAGACCACCATTCAAAAAATTCTACATGAAGTATTATCAGTAAAAAAAATTAGTTTCTCGTTGGATACCGCATCTGTTGACAAAAGAACGGTTAGAGAGCAATTAGAGTCAATTGGTGTCAAAAACTCAAAAAGTATATACTTACAGTATTGTCAGTGGTAATGAATCCTGGATTTACTCTTATGAACTCGAAAATAAACTGTTTGGGTGTTCCAAGATGAACCAAAAATGACGAAAGTTATCCGTTCTCGAAGTGTTTCCAAAAATATAACGGCGACATTTGTCTCAAAAGCAGATCATGTAGCAACAATTCCTCTGCAGGATCATTACTAGATCTATTATTGCTGATTGGTACATATCGATTTGTTTGCCGGAAGTAATTGCTGAGTTTCGAAAAACCAGCCCCAACGACGAATAATCCTCCACCATGATCATGCAAGTTCCCACACAACTCGAAAAACAATTGTGTTTTTAAAGCAACAAAATATCGAAGTGTTGGACAGTCCCGACCTAAATCCTAACGACTTTTTTACTTTGCCAAAAATTAAGAATAAACTGCGTGGTCAAAGGTTCCAGTCCCCAGAAGATGCAGTCAACGCCTTCAGCAACTCTATTTTGAATGTACCAGCAAGCGAGTGAAATAACTGCTTCCAGAACTGGTTCCAAGGGATGCAAAAATGAATTTCTCTTTGGAAAACAGTGTTTAAAAGTTATCTACTGTAAAAGACAACCCTCGTATGAGCTGAAAATTAAAAAAGTTAAACCTTCTTTATTTACATTTTACCAATACAAAGCTAGATATCCTATGGATATATGAATTTTGAAACAATATTCTATTTTACTCTTCAATATCATTCATTTTTTATCTTATCATTTACCACTAATCTCGACAAAATCGGAAAGAAAAAATTTAACATCCTCGCATCTCGCAAACGGAGATGAATTGTTTGTTTATTCTGATTGACCACTTCCGACCATACTTTGGTTTATCAACTGAATAAAAACAATGTTTATTTATGGTTTACACTATCTATTTTATCGCAACTGCAATCAAATTCCATCGTATTAATTTTGCTATTTAATTATTTGTATAAAAAATTGCATATGCCATAGTGCAATTCACACTTTGACAGCTACTTTTAATCTAAATCCATTTGATCGTGGGTTTGTGCTTTGCGAAAATATCTAGAAGACAACAATTTTCTAGATGTGTTGGATGACCCCATTAGAATATTCAACGGGATACCCTAGATTAGTGAAGTACTCAGAGCAATTTTTAAATTTTTACTCTTCCAGAAAACGTTGTCTTCAAAACTATATTTGAGTCGTCAACAATTTATGTCATCTGGACGCCTACTACATTATGTAAAATATTGTTCAATCACCGCCACCTAGCGACCGTTAAAACAACTGGAATGAAACGATGAAATAATATTTTATTAGGCATTGAATTCCCTTCCAAATGATACTAAGTTTGTCAAAATCCATAAAGAGGAACAAAGGTTATAACAGTTTTATTGAGTCAGTTTTCCCACTCACCCCTACCAGTTATTTTACAAGATAGAGGAAAAAGTACTGGAGCAAACTTACGTAAAATGTTCTAATGATTACGAATAGTTAAATTTTGTGGTACTATAACGGTACATTTATTATAAAAAAATGATGTTTTTGTGTTATTATTGTGAACTGCGCCCTCTAGCGGTGGAGTAGAAAACTTTCATTATTTAGCAAACTCTTGCATTGTAAGTACCTCTATATTATTTATTATATCTATTATACAAAGTGTACCCGTGCACAAAACTTTAGGAGGTGATGGTACTCATAAAAAAAAGTTCGTTTTTGAGAGACGCAGTTAAAAATTGTCAAAAAAATTTTTTCATAATTAATATCTAAAAAATACTTTGGCTAATTTTAATGGAAATTGCACAGTTTATTTATAACAGTATCAGGTATACTTTGAACCTAACAGTAATTTCAAGTAGCGTGCAGGTTTTTTGCACATAAATAACGCTAGGTAGATTTTATGCAATTTCTATTTTTTTTAACTGAAGAAACTACAAAAAATACAACTTTATTTCCCTTTAAGTTATTTTCGTATAAATACATTTTTTTATACATATCTGAACCTGGTATGGTGAGGCAAAAATAAGAAATGCTTTAAACTTTCCAAAAACTTGCTTGCTAAAATATTTTTCAAGTAAAGCAGAACAAAAAAGTTACAAATAATATATTTTTTTCAAACGCACAGTTTCGACTTAAAATTGATAATTTTATTTTATTTTTAGATTAACAACAATAGAGATATGGTAGAATCACCACTTGCAGCAGTGCCAGCGCTGGAGGCAGAAGAGCAAAATTTTCAATCCTACAATTTGATACATTCAACAAACCAGCAAACTATACAGCTGATGGAAACTATTGATGCCCAAATAATGTCATCCGAAGCAACAAACATGGATAGCAACAAATTAGACACAATCATGACAACCCTGGAAACTGTTCTAGAAAATCAGGATAAAATCATGAAATAACTTTCCAATTTTCAGGTAGTTTTTGAAATGGCCATGAAAAAAAAGAATGCTTCCGCATCACATAGCCAAAATAGTTCTAATATCTCGCCATTACAGCCAATTGATTGGTTAGAAACCCTAAAGGAAATCAATGACAAATTGAATGACACAAAAGTATTTAATGAGTAACTTGATGGACTTAGTTTTATATGTGGTAGAGATACAAAGATAAAAGGTATCGATCATAGTTATATGCTAGTGGACAAATTTTTTACAAGAAATTTCTTCACATTGAGTTCATGGGCTGGCGGTGAAAATAATTTCCAGCAGTTTCTCGTACGCGAGTTTGTAATACAGATTTTTTTCTTTCAGCTGTACGATAAATAGTTTATGAAATACAGCGGGTTACCTCTCTTAATCAGACACCCGGTACATCTTTTCAACTGTGCGGTGGGAGAGACGGCAGCTCTTTACCTTGACTAAAAAATGCACTATAATCAGCAAATGTCAAGCTCTTACAAAATTATTATTGTATCATTCTATATAAATAGAACACAATATTCAGCAGTTTCCAGTAATCATGTCTCGAAAAAAAAAACGCTTCAAAAAAATTTTACTTTATTTGAAAAAAACTTGAAATTATAAATAAATATAATTGAATATTAATATTGTTGTTTAAACAGGTTTCAATTAGTTAATATTTGGTGATCAGTTACCAAAATTTAATTTATCTACATTTTACAGGATCGTGATTTATTTTTTTGACAATGGGGTGTTAAACTTAACAAAAATATGATGTTTTCTCAATGTTAATAGTTTATTCAACTTTTGGAAAATTTAAATAGTTCGCCATTTATGCTGTGACCTACATTACCTAAAAGAGAAGTTAGCTACATAAGGGTTGACATAGGACCACAATTCTGTCGTCTTCTTTTTTAAAAACGTGATGAAGTATAAGTAATGCCTATGTTATATATTGCTTTTATAGTGAATGACTTAGGAGTTGTTTAAATTTACTTCCGATTTATTTTTACGGCTATTAGATTATTTTATATATTTTACTTTCACCATTATAAGTTTTCGTTAACGTATTTACAGTTAGTTTTTATTTTTGTTACTGTTATATATTTTTCGTAAATTTCCGAGTTTCCCAGAAGTTTCTGACCCAGTTTAACTAAGTCATGCTTCTTTCAAAAACATTCGGTAAGTATAATTTTTTTTAACCGTAGGTATTAGTTAGCAGGCAAATTTTGTAATTATTTTTTATTTAAAACGTATGTGTCAGACATCTTTATCTAGTAAACAATCATCATTAAAAACCAAATAACTTACTCGTTTTTCATCTAAACTTCAATTACAAATAAGGCAAAGTCTTTTTGGAAATTTATAGCTAGTAAAAATCACACTATACCCGACTTAATGACTTTTAATACCTTGGTAGGTACTTGTGGAGCTGATATTGGTAACTTATTTGCAACTCACCAATCTAAACTGAATATATCTTCGTATCATATCCATATTTCAAAAATATATGAAAAACTTTCATCATTAGATGTCAATAAAGGACATGGACCAGATGGTATCTCGCCTCTATATTTCTTAGAGAATTCAGTTTTATACTTTCGCGATCACTTTTCTTATCTTTAATAAATCCCTAAGCATAGGCTGTTTTCCTGAGTTTTGGAAACTTTCCTACGTCACACCAATAAATAAATCTGGTAACAAATCTGACATTAAGAACTACCGCCCCATATCCATCCTTAGCACTATTCCAAAAGTTTTTGAAATTATTATTACTGAGTTTCTCGCTTGTGATTGTTCTGGGATCCTAGATTCCCAGCAATTTGGTTTTACTTACGGTAAATCGACAGAATTGAGTTTGTTCATTTATGTTGATTTTCTGTCTGAAGCCTTGGAAAAGGGATTACAAGTTGATTCAATTTACACTGACTTTTCCAAGGCGTTTGACAGAGTTAACCATGAGCTTTTGGTCCAGAAACCTAATTCATACGGCATATGTGGTTCCATGTTAAATAGCTCTTAATTGACAGAACTCAAAAGGTACGAGTAAATCATTTCTATTCTCATGCATTTTCTGTTACTTCGGGAGTACCCCAGGGGTCTCACTTGGGTCCATTACTTTTTATCTCTTTATCAACGATATTACTAACTGTTTTCATGAGAGCAGCGCCCTTCTATTTGCAGATGACTTGAAATGTTTTAAAATAATTAACAATTGTGGAGATGCCTCATTGTTGCAAGTAGAACTAACTAACTAGCCTGTCTACTTTTGGTGCTCGTGTAATAGCATGGATCTTAATACCAGTAAGTGTCATGTAATTAGCTTTCATCATAAAATAGCATTTAATGATCACATTGATGGTCAGTTGCTCGATACTGTCAATTAGATTAGGTATTTAGGAATTACTCTCTTAGTTTCAATTGTCACATCACTAATTCCATACAAAAATCAATGAAAATGTTGGGATTTGTAAAAAGAACAACTCGTGAATTTACCAACATAAATTCTATAAAAGTTCTTTACTTTTCGTTAGTTGGGTCTCATCTTGATTGCTGTTCATATGTTTGGTCTCCTCACTACTTAACTCACATACAGAGGATTGAACAAGTTCAAAACATTTTTTTTCGCTATATAGGTAGCATTTAAGCTTAATGGCGGATATCGGCGTAACACCCTATTTAATGTATTTCAGGTGGTTGTTCCAGAGAGCATTATTTAAGCAATGAATAAAAAATACAGAAAATACACAAGAAAGGGTAGAAAAGTAAGGAAGAAGCATTAAAGATGAATTTCGATAATTGAAATATAAAAACCAACTCAAAAGTGTGAGAAACATTTTTTATTTCGGATGAAAAACAAAAATGGGCAGATTCACATTTTTGCAAATATTTTTCAGTGAAACCATCCCGCTTAGTTAACACTTTTTAATTGTCAGCAATATAAGAAAAAAACATAATCGCAAAAGAAGAAACAAATGTAATCATTTGTTATTCAATATGGGTTTTTTCAGTTGCAGCATAATGTTACGTATTACTCGTAGTTAAAATTTTATATCCCATTAATATGTAATGAGAAAATGTTGTTTTAAAGGTTAGAGATGATCTCTTGGAATGATACGAGTTTGAAGTAGGTAATAGCATACATAGCTCAAACTTCTATGTTATAAATAAAGTGAAAAAGAGATGTTTACAATTTACAATATTAGATAGAACTCGAGACAGCAAAATTACTCAACACAGCCTAAGGTTACGTTTTGTAAAACATCCAGTGTTGCAAGTTGAAGTTTACGAATCGCAAATATGTAGTATCTAATTTCATGGTGAATTAAACAACATTTAAAATATTAATTATTTTAAAGTTTTAATAACTTATTTAATGTAAATGAAAATAAAAAAGGTATAAAAGAAGAATGACAATGCAGATAGACATAATTTAATTTAGAAAAGAAGCAAAAAAAAGTTTTCCGTGGATTCAGTTGAGCGTGCGTCTAAATCCCAATTTCGACTTTTTTTAAGAAACTTTAAATACACATTTGAAATTCGTGACACTATTATGTAAAATGCGTGACAAAAAATCCAGATCTTCCAGTCTTTGGAGAGTTTTGAGACATAGGGTTTAAATTCAAAAATGACAGAACGACCAGAGGAAAATTTGAAAAGGAGATACCACACAAAGAAAAAATGGCGCTCATAGTGTGCAGGAACCTAACAAGGAAAAATTGGGTTTGTAGCCCAACGATTCTGACGTGGAAATTCACACACATGTTTCTGAAAGGCCTCGGACTGGAAGACCAAGGTTAACTACCAGAAGGCAAGACCGCTTCATTACTATTATGGCACGAAGAAATGTAACCAGACCAGCCTCGGCGATAGCTGCTGATTTACGAAGAGCTAGTGGGGTTCGGATCACATACAGAACGGTAATTAATCGTCTACATAGTGTGGACTTGAGGGCTCGAAGACCATGGCGCTCTATACTACTTAACGTTGAATACTTAGCTTGATGTCTTGCCAGAGTAGGATGGAATGCTGAATGGAACAATGCAATGTTTACAGACGAGTCAAGAATATGCTTTCTTAGCGATTAACGACGAGTGAGAGTTTGGAGAGAACCTAGAGGACGAGTTCAGCCGAGTCGAGTTCAAGAAATTTATCCTTATGGAGGTGGCAGTATTATGATTTGATTTGACTGAAGGGATAATTTAGAACCCAATTTAATGTTTTTAGATGACAATGCGCACCCACATAGAACCAGAATTGTACTTGACCAAATCGATGCAAATGCAATTCATCACTTAAGATTACCAGCCAGATCACCAGATCTCAATCCCATGGAACACGTTTGGGATTGTCTCAAAAGAGCTGTTCGTTCCTACGATCCCCCACCGCTATCCCTTGATGAGTTACGGGCCATTTTGCCTGATGTTTGGGATCACTTATCACAACAGATCATTGATAACTGTATAAGAAGTATGCCTAAACGTATGGCATCAATAATAAACAATTACGGTCACCATGTGGAATATTAGTATATTCACATTGGACTCAATATTTCTTGTTTCGCCTTTGTTACGAATTTCAACTGTTGTTTAAGGATGTACGAATTCATTTTGAAGTATTATAACTAAATAATTTTTTTTGAAAAATTAACTTCTTTCGAACCTTTCATCGATATCCCTAACTTTTTTCCATGTGTGTACTCATCCATAGTGAGACCAATCATCTCCTATGGAATGGAGCCATTGAGTGGAATAGTTAAACAAATCTATTGACGATAAGAGACAACATCTCCAGAATTCAAAGACTGGCCTGTATGTGCGTTACAGTAGCAATAAAGAGGCAGTAGCTAAGAGAGGGGAGCGTTAAAAGAAATTCTCGCTTATTGGAATTCAGAAATTCTGAGACACGCCATAGGATGAAAAAGTATAACTTTTGAAGCCCCAAATATTGATAATTATAATTAATGAGAGCAGGTTATTTGATATTCCCCATAGGAGCCTAAATACGAGGTAGGAGGATGGAACAAAAATAAGTATAACTTATCTATTTTTCACAAACAAGATTATATCATCTTCAATATATAACAACGGTTTTATTATAATGTGTCACATATCGTAAAAGTCTATAAAAAAGAGTCATCAAAAATGAACATCCTTCAAAATTTGTTTGAGTCAAATAACAAACCTTATCAGTCACGCTTATATTACGTCGTCGTAAGTGGAATGAGATAATTTCTGGAACGAGGTAAAATAAAATATGATAAATATTTTAAGAGTTTTCTCAATTATTAACTTTGTTTATATTCGACTAAACCATAAAAGCTTGGTTCTTGACAGTGTATATGTTACGCCGAATTTGCGTAATTGCCGATTTCGTGTATTGGGCAGATTTTTGCCGAATTCGCAAACAACGCAAAACAAATCTATAAATAAATATATATTTTCTTTTGAATTACATAATACAATTTCAATTTATATAAAATTAACAAAAAAACTAAATAAAAATTGTCATAACTTGTATAAGCTTAATATTATTTTGAATTTTCAGTAAAGTACAAGAACGTTGATTGGAAAATTTGAATTTGTATGGCAAGAACAAAAATCTAACATTTAAAACTTCACTTTCTACAAAGCAATAAGTATGGATTCGTTGTGTAGATACCAACTGGTTACGATTCATAAAACTGAAGATAATTGTTTAGAGGAGCTGAAAGAAAATCACCCGCTATTTCAAGAGGCGCTACAATGCACCTAATGGCGTTTACGTGCTGGGCATTCTCCAAATGTTACAGCCGGCCAAATTTAATTGAGTCATGCTTAGCGCAGGAAACTAAGATCGCCAGTGCTCATGCTATCTTTGACGAGGAAGTTGTAGCAAATCTGCCTATTCAAAGTTTCTATTTTCCTATCTCCGCCCAGATTTTTATTGGTGGAAGGTTATTTTCTATCCCGTTTCTCAATAAAATAATTAAAGCTTTATTTTTTTTTTCGCCAATTAACAGCATAAATGCCCTTCTCGGTAAGAGCAGGTAATTCCCGGCTCTACTAATTCACGCTATAGCTGGCCTGTTGGCTCTGCCAGTGCCAAAAACTTAGAAAAAAAAATAACTAATTCACGCAGTCTGGATTACTCATCCTAGTTCTGAGTGCCATCAGCATCAGCTTGTCCTGTAGCTCTACAGCTCTTCTGGAGGTGCCATAGAGCTTTATTAACCACTCTGAAGGTGTTTCCCGTATTTGTCTTAGTTTCGGTGAACCACATTTTCTCCAAACCTCACATTGGAAATACTTGTATGGATACTTGTCTTCTGTACTTCTACTCCCTTCCGAAAAGATACACAACTGTGCGTTCTACGCGCTTTGATTTATGTTGCAACCAAAACATTGTATGTCTACCTTTAATAAGTCTTTGCCAAAGCCCATACTAAGTAAAATCAATTAGTAATTGTAGTAAAACAAAAAAAAGTTACAAATTATGTATATAATAAAAAGGAATAGGCAATCAATGGAACAGTTTTTACCTGATCCAACCATTAATGAACGTTCTTGTACAATATAAGAATCATTTGCTAAGTAAATAATTTCAACGTAATTCTAGAAATTTCAACAGAAACACAACTCTGTATAACACAAAAAGCACAAGAGGCTGGAGTGTAGCTGGTGATAGAACCTGCATCCCAACAAATAAAGAAGTTAGTCATACATTTTGTTTATTCATAATTAATCACTCCTAGAGTGGTTGATGATGTATGTATGTAATGTATGTATGTATTTATATTGGGGACTGAGACCTAAAAGATCTATTGTGTCCCCAAACATACTATAATTGATCATTATTGTAGTGGAGCACTGTATGCTTCCCATTTAGTAAATGTCATTTTTGTAAATTTTCAACTGATTATTTGAGTATTTAACTTGAAAATGTTTTGTGTCAGAATTTCATGAATAGTGTGTGATTATTACCTATCGAGTTCACCCACTTACCAAACAATTCTTTCTAGTTACCACCTATTGGAATAAAACATTTTATATAAATATTAATATAAATAACATAATGAATTACATTCGGACTTGGAATCTTCCAGCTTTGGTAATATATTTGACGCCTTTGAAAGGTTTATACTTTTCTCCATACATATCGAGTCTATTAACTTTGAGTCCGCTCACTGCTAATTGACTTATCGTGAAATGCACATTTATAGAAGGATTTATTTCAGATGTATTTGATCCGCTGGCAATGGATACCTGAAAAATATATTATTTTTTGAAATGCCTATTTGACATCCCAAGAATTTGTTTAGATTCTCATACAGACCGCTAGTTACACGAGGAAAAAGGATATAATTGTGTATTTGTAAAAACGGAAGACATTATGAACACTCGAACATTTAATGTTTTTTGTCAAATTTCTTTTTGTAATTATTTGTTTAATTAAGAATAACGGATCAAAGTACAGACGAGTTTGTCATCGACAAGACTTAATATGAAGATTTAAAAAGATAAACTATACTTACAGATCCTCGAATATTTGGCAATTTTGAAATATCTATTTTGCCAATATCCCAATGTAATATTTTCGAAACGGGATCAAAATTGTATTTGCCTTGATTCGCTGTTAGAACACAATTCAAAATGCATTTAGGCATCGCTACCTGTAACTTTACACCTAAAAAAATTAATTCAAGCAATTTTAGTTAACATAATAAAGAATTAACAAACCTTCTATGGATCGTCCCATAGTTTGTTTTGGACCGACTGTTAAATCCATCCTCGCCTGTTCCCCAGTTTTAATGGATAAATTATGTCTAACATACACCGGTATTGCTACCACACTTTGACTACTGATGTGATAAGAGATAAGTCTAAAGTTGCCATCTGGAGGTATAAATGAAAGTAGTCTTTCAGCCTAAAAATATAAGACATTGAATATATTACCTATTCGATTAAATTATATTTGGAAACTGGCGATTTGCTGTGAAGTGTGCAAAAGAAAATGCAAAAGTGATATTTACAGTTTTTGTTGGACAAAATAGTAATTCAAAAAATATTATCTAGAATTTATGATTTTTAATGGGTTGTTTGGTATTTCAAATCTCAACATTTTCTTTTCTTGAAAGCTATTAAAGCATATTACATAATTTAGTATGAGGGTATGTGAACGAAAATGGGGTTATTATTTTCTTGAACCAGCAACCTGTGGACTGTAGATCCATAGGTCGCTGGTTCAAATTCGGCTCGAAGGACCATGAATCAAAATGGGGTTGATATTTTCTATTTTCGTTTGGGGTCGACTAGACGTTAGTCGAGACACTTAAAAGCGAAGTACAGGTTTCCTCTTGAAATAAAAAATCCATGACTTTAATAACAGTTTATTTGCCAAATCCACCGGGTTTAATTCACTTCTCAAAGGTAGAACATTTACGGTATGACCTCTAAAATTTCCCATACTGACCCAAAATAATAAATTGCCCACATTCACTATTAGGGAAAATTGATTCAGAATGACAACAGTACAGAAAAAGACCAAGATACACTATATTATGGAAATTACCCATCAATGGCTGCTTCATAAAATTAACTAAGAAAGACCCAAAGTGACTAGAGCAGATGATGACCCAGAATGCACCCTGGCGTTTTGGAGTGTGATTGATATTTATAGAACTAGTGACGTCAGGGAGTAACACAGAGAGAGAGAGAGAGAATTGGCCCTCATTGGCCGTTCGCGAATTTCGGTTGTACTGGTTTCGGACATCTGCATCGATGCCTTTTTTTGGCTAAACCGTCAGGATGAATGTTTTGAGAGACACGGGCTGGAACTATATTTTAGCGAAGGGGATAAGCGGATTTGTGGTGGTTAACATAAAACGGTCACACCAGTGGTTTTAGCATACAATTAATAATTTATTGGGGTTTCTCAGTTCAAATTGTACTCTACAAGAAAATTAATCCTATGTATGCATACTGGGGTGACATTCACCTAGACCTAAAAGATCTATTGTACCCCCTTTCTTCTACTTAGTTAGACCTTTTCCCAAAGAAATTTTATGATATATGCAGGCAAATTAACCCTATAACATAATATTAATACTTACCTCCCATCTTTTGAATCTAACACATGGATGAAAACTGACATCATCAAATAATCTAGGATTCACAAAAGATAAGGTAAGGTCTGGCATTCCACTCAATTTAATGCAGCAGTCAATCTAAAAAATATATATATACAGTATATACTGAGTGAGTTTTAAGTATGGAATGCCTATTACAGAAGCAGCTAACATGATTTTCAAAAATTTTGGTTGTTGTCAGTTGTCATATTAATAATCTATGCGTTAAAAGATAATATAAATAAATTATGCTAAGGAATAACATAAATTGACCCTAGTACCACAAGAAGGGGTCGCCGGCGACCCTACCACATATAATTTTGGACATGCACACTGCTGTTTAAAAACTGTAGAGTCCTGCTTCTATCTACCTTCAGTACTGATTGGTATTCGTGGGTGTAAGTGCGCGTTTTTAAATTACTCCACTTTTAGTAGTGTTTGCAACTACATTTCAGCTTTTGACCCCACCTTGTGATTAACGTAACAAGTTTTATGATACTTTCGATCAGATTTGTCATTCAAAAACCGTTGCTAGAAAGAAAAGAAGATGGCCACTAAGATATTTTTATGGTATGTTAGATAGAGGAGGCATAAATACAATGGTCTTGTATAGGCTAAAACATAGTAATGTAAAAATTTCCAGATCTACATTTAGTCATTAGCTGATTCACTAGTAGAGGATCACATGAAGCAAAGGGCTGTTAATCCACGATTGCCGAAAAAGTTGAGGCAATCCATTCGGAATTACCTGGGATATCCAGATGAACAACAACCTGTAGCAAATCTTCAGAAAAGGCCCCGCCGATGTGATTTCTGTCCAAGAAAATATCAGATCAGCATTTGTGAAGATTGTAAAGCCCAAAGTAATATCCCTTTCTATTCTAGTTTCATTTGTTTTTAAATATTTGTCACCCTATGAAAGATAGTTCAAAAATAAGAACTTTTTATTTTTAAGTAGGTATGTTTTTTTTTTTTTCATTTTTGGTCTCACAAATATTTTATTTTAAAAAATAGAAGAACTTAATATATTTTTTGAAAATCAACTTAAAAAACGTTACAACCATGTTTATTTTTTCAAAATACAAATGGGTCGCCCGCGACCCCACATTGTGGAAATTGTTCCACTCATTTCACATCGTGGTTGCAACCCTAGCTAATTAATAGTAGGTACTTTTTTTTACTTACATAACCTTGAATCTCGGCAAACACCGTTGAACCTGATTTGTCTATTATTGCATCAACTTCTTCAATTACATCAAAATAAGCTTCATTATTTGTATATTTTACTCCAGATCTCCGCCAAGGAATATTAGATAACTGGCCAGTTGGTAATATATCACTAACACTATATATTGGAACAAAAATTTAATTGCCTGTTTCTAATATAATAATGGTATTTTTAGAAAATACGGAAAATTAAGATTTAATGATTTAAGCCAAATATTTTAACCAGTTAAGCACTTACTTTGTTTTCCCAGTAACCGTATTTGCAATAGTTCTTAAAATATTGGGCGGTTTTATTAACTCCTTCAAAATGTTACTTTCTGTTGCCAAAGGAAAACCATTATCCAACATCTCATCCAACAGCTAGAAAAATATTATATATATATAACTAAATATAATCCTTCAATAACAAATATACTACCTCATAAACTACAACATAATTTTCTTTGATTATTGACTCAGTACATTCTGAAAAATAGTCCTGAAACATTCAAAAATTATATTAACTAACATTCCAAAGAAACATGTCTTCAATTTGCATATTATTTATAGGGTTTATGTCTGGTTATATGTTAGATTAGATTAGAGGTGGCTAATCGGCCTATTCCACTGCAACCTATTGTGGTCCTCTGAATCTAGATTACATTCTCCAGCTCGACTCTTTTTAAATAGCCAATCAACCTCGAGACTGAATCTTTCATGTAGTTTCTTGCCGGTGGCTTATCATCACCTAGTACAAGAAACCACACATTCGCCAGGCAATCTCACTGGCATAGGAAGTGCTCTGCAGTTTCCTCCTCTAGGTGACAGAATCTGCACATAGCTTCGTCTGTCAACCCCATTAGCTCTGTGTGCCTGTTAAGCTTACAGTGCCCCGTCAACACACCCACTACGGCTTTGACAGTTTTCCTATCTTTGCTCATTAGGTCTGCCATAAAAGTTGGCGAATATCCTCTAATGAACTGTTTCGCCTGTCTCTGTCCTGGTGGGGTTACCCACCATTCTAGAGATTTCTGTGGCCATACTTATTGTCAACTTTGCGATGCCACAGAAGGGTTCAGGACCAATGAATGGCATTGATGAGCCTTGTCTGGCCGTTTCATGGCTCACATATACACAGGCAAGCAAGCCTTTATGCGCTACTCTATAGCCTTATAGCTCCCACTTGCAGTGTCTTTGTCTACCACACTATTGATCCGTAGGTATGTCATTAGTCTAACAACCCTTGTGTGACCATTGGGTCATTTTTGGGGTAAGTCCCCAGTTTTTTCCACACATTCTTCTACATCTGCCAAGGGCAATGGTAGCTTTCTATGTGATCTTCTGAAGATTAGTTTTCCATGAAAGCCTTTGATCAAAATGTACTCCTAGGTACTTTGTTGCTTTGGCAAATGGAATCACCTCTCCTCCTAACACTGTTGGCTTTACGCCTGGTAGTGCCGTCTTTTTCATGAAATTGATAATTTGTGTTTTCTGAGCATTGACTGTCAGTCTCTCTTGTATGCACCAATTATCTATTATGGTTATATGTTATATTTGGTATTAAATTTATATGTGCCAAATTTTGTATGTTACAATGTTAACCTACTTGGAAAATGTCAACAACTCGATGTAAAAATTCAATAACAAACAATGGCGGTATCTCTTCCATACATACTGCTACAAAACTAACACCACCTCTTTGGATTGATATTAAATAATGATGGGGAGTAGCTATTACAGGATTAACATCGTTACCATTCGTTCTTTGAGATTCTAAGTAATAGTCACAAATTGATCTTGGAATTACACTTCTCCAATGTTTCTCAAGGAAAACATCACTAAAATCACAGAAAAAATGAATTAATAATTACGGGCACAAGTGAAACTTACCCTTGGGAATTTATAATGAATAAACTGTGAATCATTATAAAAATAATATTCTTTACATTAATATATAATCAAAAATATTGGTTTGCTGTTATCAAAAAATTGTCAGTGTCAAAATTTTGTAAAACTGGTGACAGGAGATGTCAAATGTCAACTGTTGACGTCTAGGTACCACAGAAAATCATCCTAGTGGTTCGGCACTCTACACTAGCGACCCAAAACAAAGTCTCACGAGCGTTTGCGCGTTTGATTTCCAAAAAAACAGCGAAATAATGAATACCAAAGGGAGCATACATTTCAATGAATAAAACTAAAAAAACGGGGAATTAATTGATGAAAAGATAAACAAAAATAAAAAATTAAATTAATTATATCACATTATATTAAATTAAATTAAATTTAGAGTTCTGTATATTAAGTTTCAATGATTATACATTTCAAACATCTATACACTTTCTTAGAGCCTTGCAAATCCCAGGGAGACATAATTATAGATCTACAAACACAATAAAAATGTTTGAAAAATTAAATGAGTTATTGATCGATTAAATAAATCGATTCTTAAAAATACGGTCAACAAATAAACGAAAATAAGTAGGTATCAAAATGAATCTAAAAATGAAAATATAAATTTGGTTTATACAATGATGAATATAAATATCCTTTTTTAATGACCTTTTTATAGAATTTAAATGGACTTTCTTTTAATTCCCCGTTTTATTAACTGGGCAGATTTTCGCTGCACTGCGCATGCGTTTGTGTATTGATAATCTAAACATTCAAATTTTATCATTCATTTATCTTTTAGAGATTAAAGTTGTACATTAAAAACACTTTTATCTATTTGGCAATTTTGAAAACTTACAGAAATTCAATAATTATCCTAGTGAGCTATAAATATAAGAGTTTTAAAGATTAATTTTAATAATACTTTGTATGACTCATGCGCGTTTCAGTCATTATATTATCGGCCATGTTCGTTGATGTATGTCCCAAGTGCTGAATAAAATTCGTTAATTTTCAGTAGTTTATGTAAAGTTCCGGCCTAAAAATGGCAGGGAATGTCGGAATGGAGCAACTTATTCCAATTGTGAATAAGTTGCAGGATGCTTTTACACAATTGGGTGTTCATATGACTTTGGATCTTCCACAAATTGCTGTGGTGGGCGGACAATCCGCAGGAAAAAGTTCAGTTTTGGAAAATTTTGTTGGAAAGTAAGTTCAAACAGTTTCTATTCAAGTAATAAAAATCTTAATAAATGTAAATAGTTATTGATTAGATGAAATGTTTATAAATCAATTTCAATTTTTGACTTCTGACACATTGACCTGGCTATTGACCTGTCAAATTTAGGAAATTGATTCGTTTCTGAGAATTGGGGCCAAGTAATTTATTTTGTACCTAGTGTTAAATATTTTGTAGATGCGAGATTGATATTGATTTCTTACACTAATTTTATATTTTCAGAGATTTTCTTCCAAGAGGCTCTGGTATTGTTACTCGCAGACCCCTTATTCTTCAGTTGATAAACGCAAACGCTGGTAATTTTATAATCTATATCATAATATTTGAAAGTACATTTTTGTATTTGTATCTTTGGTTGTGTACAGTACATTAACTGGTAAAGTATAATTACGTTGAAACTCCTATTACAGAACATGCTGAATTTTTACACTGCAAAGGGAAGAAATTTGTGGATTTTGATGAAGTCCGTAAAGAAATTGAAGCTGAAACTGACAGAGTTACTGGAAGCAATAAAGGCATATCTAATATACCCATTAACCTGAGGGTACATTCACCAAATGGTAAATAAAATGCATTTTTTAAAATTTCCATTACATTCATAGCTTCTAAGCTGTTGTTACATAATAAACGACTAATTTTACAATAGCAATCTTATTTTATTTTCAGTGCTAAATTTAACGCTTATTGATTTACCGGGTTTAACTAAAGTCCCTATTGGAGATCAACCTATAGACATCGAACAGCAAATCAGATCTATGATACTGCAGTTTATAAAAAGAGAATCTTGTTTAATTCTGGCAGTTACACCAGCCAATACAGATTTAGCCAATTCCGATGCACTTAAATTGGCCAAAGAAGTTGATGCTCAAGGTACATTCACTCTATTTATTATAATTTGCTATTTATGGGAAAGGGCAAACTATACAGAACCACAAGTTTTTGACTGATTTTACAAAATATAATTTTTAGGTCTTAGAACAATTGGTGTGATAACCAAACTTGATCTTATGGATGACGGCACCGATGCTCGTGATATATTAGAAAATAAGTTGTTACCCCTCAGAAGAGGCTATATTGGTGTTGTCAATCGGTCACAAAGAGACATTGATGGAAGAAAAGACATAAACGCAGCCTTGGCAGCTGAAAGGAAATTCTTTCTTAGGTATGTTGAATTTGAATCTTTTATTTTCTCAACATTACAACTTAAATCTGTGTGTGTGAAAATAATGACTTCTAAAGTTACATTTTTTGATACTATGGGTTACATTTTTGTAATTTTCATAGGAATGGATTTAATGATAATGTATCTTTCCGTAAATGGAACAATTTTTAAAATCTGTTGAGTAGCTTTTAAGCTTATTCATTACAAACAAACATACCCTCTTTATAATATTAGTATAGATATAACCGGATTTTCAATGTCATTGACCTCATACGATAATGAATTTACATCCGTTTTTTATATATAGATACCTTATTTGTTACAATGTTATTGTTTATGCATAATTTAGACTAAATTAAGAAATTTTTAAACATATCTATATATTGGAGACTATTCACATGATTTCTATAAAAATTGGCATAGATGGAGAACAAGTTATGGCGAATTTATGGAAACAATTTGGTTGTTTTCAAGCAAATGACATTAAAATTTAATGTAAAATCCGAAAAGTTGATAATATACAGGGTGTTATATTTAAAATAACAAGGGAATTTATGGAAAATATTTTGACATATATGTCACTTCCAGTTATACCGAAAGCAAAGAATACCCAACTAACAAGAAGCGAAACTTCGGATAAAAACGAGTTCACAGACGCCATGTTTTAAATTAGTCGTCATGTGTCATGCGATCACATTTAGGCCTCTTGCTTATGGTCTTTACAGACCCAAATTAGAATAGAGTTTGCTTGTAAGTTGAAATTATTGTCTTAAATGATCTATTTCACGTCTACATTGTCACGAAAAGTGAAGAAATAGTTACTGATGGAAAAATATAGGTATAATAATACATTTGATAAAACACAACTTTATGCTGAAATACTTTTTCTCAGTGTGATTCGAGTAAGCTGTAAGCATTTATTATGGTTCTCAGTGTATGCCAAAGTTAGCTGTCACCTTCAAGGTTATTTATTTTTGCCCCTCAAACATCAAAGGATTTTCGCCGGGCTTCACTTCTTGTTGTTGTGTATTCTTTGCCGAAAGTAAAATATTTTGACATATATGTCACTTCCAGTCCAGTTATACCGAAAGTTAATGACAACTTTGTTATTTTAAATGTATATTATTAACTTTTCGGATTCTACATTATACTTATCAAGATATTATTTTTTTTAATAAAACATTGACAGGTGCATACCTTCATATTGAAAATTCTGTGTGAACATCCCCAATACCAAATAAAAAACATCTTGTCGGGTTGATTAGTAGGACTATCAAGGTAATTGGTGACATGTTCAAAACTTCTTTTTTGTATACAGGGTTGTTAAAAAAATGATGAAAAGTTCAAGTTCAAAAATGTTAAATATCTTGACACTGAACACTGTTTACACTACCACTACACCAACACTAATACTTACACTATCTTACGCGCGTTTCGATAACCAAGTTATCTTCTTTGGAGACTTGAGTTTACATTCAGTCTCTGAAGAAGATAACTTGGTTATCGAAACGCGCGTAAGATAGTGTAAAGTGGTGGTGTAATCAGTGTTCAATGTAAAGTTGCACAAGATGAAAAATTATAGGTAATCTTTCAAATTAATATATTTGTATTGAGATTGAGACATCTATGGAAAGAGTTAATAAAAAAAAATTGTAAAAATCATTTAATTGTCATTAATATCCTATATATACCTATGATTTTAGTCATCCAGCCTATCGGCACATAGCGGAACGTCTGGGAACCCCATATTTGCAAAGAGTTCTAAACCAGCAACTTACCAATCACATTCGAGATACACTGCCGAGCTTAAGAGATAAATTGCAAAAACAATTTTTACAGCTAGAAAAAGATGTTGATCAGTTCAAGCATTTTAGACCTGACGATCCTTCTATTAAAACAAAAGCTATGCTACAGTAAGTATTCTATACATAATTAATTGGTTGGGGGAAAACTTTGGGTTCGCGTCACCGACATGCGTACGATTAAAATTTTATTAGGGGTTCATTTACTAAAATAGTCCGGTACCCTTACATTATCAATAGGTTATGTTTTAAGGATGATCCAACAACTCCAAGTGGACTTTGACAGAACTATCGAAGGATCCGGTTCTGCTCAAATAAATACAATGGAACTATCGGGCGGTGCTAAAATAAACAGATTATTTCATGAACGGTTTCCATTTGAAATTGTCAAAATGGAATTCGACGAAAAGGAATTGCGCAGAGAAATCGCCTTTGCTATTAGAAACATTCACGGTATTAGGGTAAGTTTTTTATTTAATTAAAATCTAATTTATTTGCAGTTATCAATAGATTTTGAAAAAAATGTCTAGTGACGTTTAAAAATAACCCTTTACATTTGTGAAACTTTTTTGTTTTTGAAATTATCAAAAAATTGTTGTTTATAAACATTGAAAATGTTTCAAATTGGCGCCCCAATTCTCTTAAACCACCTAATTTTTGCATCTTGGCTATTCATAGCTTTCCCCGAACTTCTAATGGGCTATTCTCAGAGGGACACCTTGTATGACAATTAGTACAATAAATCTTTGGCCACTTTCTGTAGAAATGTGTCATATTATATTTTATACATAATTTATCAGAAAATTGTTGTTTATAAACATTGAAAATGTTTCAAATTGGCGCCCCAATGCTCTTAAACCACCTAATTTTTGCATCTTGGCTATTCATAGCTTTCCCCGAACTTCTAATGGGCTATTCTCAGAGGAACACCTTGTATGACAATTAGTACAATAAATCTTTGGCCACTTTCTGTAGAAATGTGTCATATTATATTTTATACATAATTTATCAGAAAATTGTTGTTTATAAACATTGAAAATGTTTCAAATTGGCGCCCCAATGCTCTTGAACCACCTAATTTTTGCATCTTGGCTATTCATAGCTTTCCCCGAACTTCTAATGGGCTATTCTCAGAGGGACACCTTGTATGACAATTAGTACAATAAATCTTTGGCCACTTTCTGTAGAAATGTGTCATATTATATTTTATACATAATTTATCAAAAAATTGTTGTTTATAAACATTGAAAATGTTTCAAATTGGCGCCCCAATGCTCTTAAACCACCTAATTTTTGCATCTTGGCTATTCATAGCTTTCCCCGAACTTCTAATGGGCTATTCTCAGAGGGACACCTTGTATGACAATTAGTACAATAAATCTTTGGCCACTTTCTGTAGAAATGTGTCATATTATATTTTATACATAATTTATCAGAAAATTGTTGTTTATAAACATTGAAAATGTTTCAAATTGGCGCCCCAATGCTCTTAAACCACCTAATTTTTGCATCTTGGCAATTCATAGCTTTCCCCGAACTTCTAATGGGCTATTCTCAGAGGAACACCTTGTATGACAATTAGTACAATAAATCTTTGGCCACTTTCTGTAGAAATGTGTCATATTATATTTTATACATAATTTATCAGAAAATTGTTGTTTATAAACATTGAAAATGTTTCAAATTGGCGCCCCAATGCTCTTGAACCACCTAATTTTTGCATCTTGGCTATTCATAGCTTTCCCCGAACTTCTAATGGGTTATTCTCAGAGGAACACCTTGTATGACAATTAGTACAATAAATCTTTGGCCACTTTCTGTAGAAATGTGTCATATTATATTTTATACATAATTTATCAGAAAATTGTTGTTTATAAACATTGAAAATGTTTCAAATTGGCGCCCCAATGCTCTTAAACCACCTAATTTTTGCATCTTGGCTATTCATAGCTTTCCCCGAACTTCTAATGGGTTATTCTCAGAGGAACACCTTGTATGACAATTAGTACAATAAATCTTTGGCTACTTTCTGTAGAAATGTGTCATATTATATTTTATACATAATTTATCAAAAAATTGTTGTTTATAAACATTGAAAATGTTTCAAATTGGCGCCCCAATGCTGTTAAACCACCTAATTTTTGCATCTTGGCTATTCATAGCTTTCCCCGAACTTCTAATGGGCTATTCTCAGAGGAACACCTTGTATGACAATTAGTACAATAAATCTTTGGCCACTTTCTGTAGAAATTTGTCATATTATATTTTATACATAATTTTATTGATATTATTTCAAAAAAACGTTACATTTCAGGTTGGTTTGTTCACTCCCGATATGGCTTTTGAAGCTATTGTCAAAAAACAAATATCTAGGTTAAAAGAACCATCATTGAAATGCGTTGATTTGGTAGTTCAAGAATTGTCGAATGTCGTCAGAATGTGTACAGATAAGGTAAGTAACATTAACAATATTTTGTATTAACAAATTTCCAAATTTTTTATTAGTATTTCAATCCAGTTTAATAAGATAGTGACATTTTGATTTTTCCGCACAGAGCACTAATGCTCCCGTCAACTGTAATCTATTAATATTCTTGTTCGTGATTCATGACTTGTTACTGCTTCGAAGGACCAAAGTAATGATTCACTAATTACTTCAACTAAATACAGCGATACAAAACTGAAATTAAATACCCATCTATAACCAAATATAAGCAATAATTTCCCATCACGGCTGGAAGTTGTCCTTCTCGACTGGAAGTTGTTCCCTTTATCGGTAGAAAATATAATCAACCAGTTAAAATATTCACAACCGATGGAAAATATTCCCCGCCGGCGGAGGAAATCACAGACAAAACTAGAAAATGCGGCCCCCTGAAAGCTGGAGGTTCTCTGGCTGCACTAAGCCAGAGTTTATCTTTACTCTAGCAAAGTGCAGATAATATACATTTACAAACAGGATAAAATGAATAATAATTTTTTCGCTTGTTACTTCAGCAAAAGGAATCTTGGGCATTAAATTAAAATACGCAGTTTGTAAAATTATAAGTTCGTATGTTTAAAATCAGCATTAAAAAATATTTTATGTATACAGGGTGTTCCTAAATTCAGGCGCAAAAATTCAGGTGATTTCCCGTATAAAATTATGATATGTCTTTCCTATGACAAAATCTCCTAATCTCATCCCATTCCAAGATATCACTCTGAATAAAATTGAGTTTTTATTTTTTTTTTCTCAAATTTAAGTAAAGATGGAAACTTTAAATTTTGTAAATTTCGTGCACTCGCAATTACTAACCACCGGTATTTTCTCAACATTCCTGTTAAATTATAAGGGAGTGAAATTATCATCCCTTACTTTATTTAATATCAAATTTTTTTTCGAGATTGAGTGTTGTGTTATAAATATATTATTCAAAATCTCTATTGTCTTGAAAAACTTTTTTTACTCTTGAAGATTTTTCCTAGATACAATAGATTTAGAAATTTTTTTTCTCCGAATCTATTGAATCTAGGAAAAAACTTCGAGAGTAAAAAAGTTTTTCAAGACAACTGAGATTTTAAATAATAATTTTATTTCACAAAACTCAATTTCGAAAAAAAATTGATATTAAATATAGTAAGGGTTGATAATTTCACTCCCTTATAATGTAACAGGAATGTTGAGAAAATACCGGTGGTTAGTAATTGCGAGGGCACGAAAATTACAAAATTTGAAGTTTCCATCTTTACTTAAATTTGAGAAAAAAGAAAAAAAAACTCAATTTCACTCATCCTCTTTTTAGGGGTGATATCTCGGAAGGGAGTGGAGTGAGGAAATTTTTTCATATGAAAGACCTATTATAATTTTATATGGGCAATCACCACCTGAATTTTTTCGCATAAATTCAGAAACACCTGGTATGTAGTATGAAATATTAAAGAAAATTCTGTTATTTAAAATGAGTCATGGGGAACTGTACATACTCCTACCTCGTATTGATTCTCCTACGGGGTATGCCAAATATAAAATTTCAACTTGTATTTGGTTTTTGAAAACCTTTATTAAGATTCAAGAAAGTATACAAATAGATAATGAATTATGAGTTTTCCTTCCGTTATTAAGGTTGGACGGGTGGTACTATACAATTCCAAAAGTTTATGTTCCAAATTGCATAGTATTGTCAATTTATCGAGTTATCAGAATATTGTTTCGACTAAAAAATAGAGTTTAATCTTTTTTTAAATTAAAGAAAAGAAAATAGAAACATTAAAAAAGAATTAGTTTATTTAAAATTAGAAAGTTTGAGAATACTGAGTATATAGCTTATATTAAATTTGAAAAAAGTATCTGTAGTAGATACTGTAGGTTTTTATTTTGAGTAAAAGTAAAAGACACGTAAGAGAATTCGATAAAATGTAAATACCTATGAATTACTAAATACATATTATACAGGGCGATGTTTTCATATTATACAAAACAGCTTGTAGTACTGTAGTTCTGTGTCAGTTGTCTATTGTCAAAACTTTGAATATTTCTGTGTCAGCTAACAATTATTAAAACATTGTTTAGTTCTGTGTCAATTGTTGAAACAATGTATAGTTGGTTCTGTAACAGCTGTCAAAACATCATTCCATGTCACACATGCAGCGCCATATAATGGACGGTTTTTCGAGCTACTGTACTCGTGGTGGCTTCTCAGTTTCCGAGTGTAGCGATCGTATTAATTTTTTAGATGGCGCGCTATCCACGTTTAAGAGAAGAAGTTGAAAGAATCGTAACGACGCACATAAGAAGTAGGGATCAATATTGTAAAGAGCAGCTGTTATTATTAATCGATTGCGAATTAGCTTATATGAATACCAATCACGAAGACTTTATTGGATTTGCAAAGTAAGTTGACTTAACTAACTAAATCTGACATAATAGTAGTAGATCAGTTCGTAAATTCTACACTAGGTTTGTCGAGCGTTGCACTACAGTTAGTATTTATGCCTATCCCGCACCACATTTGATACTATTTTTGGAGTAGCAGCCTTTTTTGTAATGACACTTGGTGAGTTGATCAATATTCTTGGTCTAACGCTTAGATGTATGATGGATCAAACTTTTAAATCAATTTATTTTTTAACATTTCTATTTTTAAAAGGGATTCAGTTATTTGTGTTTTCAGATCTGTATGTAGTCCCCTGTTTTAATTTGTTTCAATTTTTTATAGTGCACAAAGCCAGTCTGAAAATGCGACAGCTAAAGGTACGCGTGGTACTCTCGGCAATCAAGTTATACGAAAGGGTTACATGTGCATTCACAATTTGGGTATAATGAAAGGAGGTTCTAGAGATTATTGGTTTGTTCTTACGTCAGAGAGTATCTCATGGTACAAAGATGAAGAAGAAAGAGAAAAGAAATACATGTTACCGTTAGACGGTATAAAATTGAGGGACATTGAACAAGGTTTTATGTCTAGAAGGCACATGTTTGCTATTTTCAATCCAGATGGTAGAAACGTTTATAAGGTAATTATTTTATATCCTAGATATAAGCACAAGCCAACAAACACATAATAACACAAAACTTCACAAACACACCCAAAACTACACAAACAAACACAAAACTACATAAACAAACACAAAACTACAGGAAAAAACAAATAAAAACTCAAAAAAAATACTGAACTACAGAAAAAACACAAAACTGTAAGAAAAAACAAAATTACACAAACACATAAAAATTCACAAACAAACACACAAAACTTCACAAACAAACAAAACTACACAAACAAACACAAAACTACTGGAAAAATAGGAGAAAAACTCAAAAAACACTAAACTACACAAAAGTACAGAAAAAACACAAAACTACAAAAAAAAACTACACAAACACATGAAACTTCTTTAACAAAAATCTAAATCAAAATACATAAATCTTCACCTACAAACACAAAACTTCACAAATTAACACATAACTACAGAATAAAATCTCAGATAAATAAAAATACACAAAACTACAAAAAAATCTTTGCAGCAAACACAAAACTACACACACGCATATACTCACTCAATTACAACTAGTTTTATTTTTCCAGGATTATAAACAACTTGAATTGAGCTGCGAAACTGTGGATGACGTCGATTCTTGGAAAGCTTCATTCCTGCGGGCGGGAGTTTATCCGGAAAAACAAACAGACTCGGTTAATGGAGAAGATGTAAGTACGGCATTAATAGCGAAATAATTTATCATAAAAACACAATGCACACACACACACGCACGCACATGTTTGATATTAAAGCACTTGATTTTTTATTTATATTTTCTTTTTTAGAACACTTCAAACTTAAGTCCTAATAATAATCACTTTGAGGTATTTAATTATTGAATTTTTTTCTGCTTTCGGTTTTTTTTCTTTTCCATGCTAAGGATAGACGTTCGTCGCATACTGATGATTATTTCTATTCCCTTTATTTTCTCTTCGCTTTGTTTTATTTTCCCCCTTTCTTGATCCTTTCTTCTTCATCTATTTCTATTTCCTATCTTTTTTTACTCCCGTTCCTTTCCCTTTCTTTTTTTTGCTCCCTATTTTTCTCCGCTATTCCTCCTTCCCCTCTTTCTATTATTCTCTTCTCTATTCCCCTCTTCTCTTTTTCTTTTGTCTTTTCCCTCTTTCTTTTTCCTCTACCTCCTTTCTTTCTTTTTCTCTCGTTCTTTTATCTTCCTTTTTTTCTTCATATTCTATTATTTCTCTTCTCCTTTTCTCTCTTTTTTTCTCTTTCTTTTCTCTCCCCCTATCTCCTCTCGCATTCTCTCTTGACTGAATTATTTAATTTCTGACGTTACGTCTATCCTCCTAGGTTGTTGTATTAAATGCAAGGCTTAAGCACCCCCCAACACATTGAAACACTTTTTAAAAGTACTTTGTGTACATTACATCCTTCTGCTTTCTTCAATATTCGCTTGAAAAACTTTAAATAAATTAGTATTCTTGTCATGTAAGTCTTCATTAATGCAAATATAAGCTTTTTTTTATACTGTAGATATATTATTTTATAAAAAGTCTGAGACATGATAGTAAAAATCTCTGTAAATCCATTTCAAAGTTCACAAAATAATTCCGAAGCTGTACTTTACCCAAGGTGTTTTTATTTAAATCAAAATCTTTATATACGTGGTAAATGCTTTCTCATTCCTAATAATTAGTGTGTGTTGTGTTTTATTTTGCTTCTGGTTGCGGCAGGGAGGGGATCAGGTTTGTAAATTGCAAAAATCTAATATGTACTACATTGCATTCACATAAACACAAGACGATAATGAAAATAGTGTAGTACCACAATATTGTCAGTGCACATTATATTCAGTATTGCTTTGCACAGATGAAAACGCTTTTGGGAAGTATCAATAACTGACTCTACCTTAGGATCGATACACAGCTTGGTAGACGTTGAATTCACAGCGACGCGGACACGCGTTCAATTCATGGCGACACAGATACGCGTTCAATTTAAAGCGGTGCGGATACGCGTCGAATTCAATGCTATGGGTGGGCGCATGCAGACGAAGATAAGGCCGCTTTTAGTGATGGGATAATTGGGATGCTTTCCCGTTCAGTTGCAATAATAATTACGATACTTTCCTTCGTCACGCTATTTAGATTATTAGGTGACAAACTACATCCTTCTTTCTACTTTGACAGTCTACTTATCTATTAAATTATTGAATTCAACGCGTACCCGCGTCCCTATGAATTTAACGCATATCCGAGACCCTATGAATTTAACGCGTATCCGCATCACTATTAATTTAACGCGAATCCGCGTCACTATTAATTTAACGCGTATCCGCGTCCCTATGAATTTAACGCGTATCCGCGTCTCTATGAATTTAACGCGTATCCGCGTCACTATTAATTTATCGCGAATCCGCGCATCTATTAATTTAACTTGTATCCGTGTCAGTATGAATTTAATGCATATCCGCGCCCCTATGAGTTTAACGCATATCCGCGTCCCTATGAATTTAACGAATATCCGCGACACTATGAATTTAACGCGTATCCGCGTAGCAGTGCATCGGGCCTGACGGTTTACTGTCACATTTATTGCTTAGCGTCAAGTGGAAGATTTTTTAGCTTAGACGCTTTTTATTTTTACAGTCGGGAATTATTTTTTAATATAAATTGAAAATATAGTAAAATTAATACCTATTTAGAGGTACCAGCCGTTTTAGTAACTTAACGTATGCGGCTTCTTGAACCATCTGAACCCGCATGAAAAAAATTAGGTTATGACCTTTGTCATGTCAAATGCTTGACATATTTCTTATTGCATTGGCGTAGTGACTTGAAATTTCATATTATCAGTGGCGGTTTGTAATAATACAAATTAATTTTATGAAATTCATAAAATTCTAAAGATGTTGACATAATAAAAGAATATAAAAGAAGCGCACTAATTTTAAAAACATTGTTTTATTAACTAGATACATAGTTTTTTTAAAAAAATATGGCAATTCAGAGTTCGATTAAGTACAAATTCTAGATTTTAAAAAAATGACAACGTGATCTTCAAGGCAAAGTTTAATTAGTTTCTAAATCAGAATAACTTTCGGAAAGTGATAGTTCATCATCGGATTCATTGGATACAGAGATCACCATGCATAGGTTGGATGTTTAGTAGGTCCAGTTTGTTTTCTACTTCCCATGCTTCAGAAATAATTTTCTCTGTATGATTTATGTAATTCTGCCAGTGTTGCTCCGGTACATTTTTTACAACGTCATTCCATACTTTTAAGACTTCAGTAGGTGGCCTTGCAGTTTTCGTAATAGCTTGGTCATAATGCCTTTTAGTTTCTGACCATACCATTTCGATGGCATTAAAATGGCAATGATAGGGTGGTAGCCTGAGAACACAATGACCATGCTCGGCAGCGTATTTGTCTAAATGATAATTTTTTTCTGGCAAAACTTGCTTTTCAATTATATTCCAAACAGCATCCTTTAAAATGTGATCTGGAAAAGGAATATTCTTTTTTTTTTTGAGCCATTCTAACATGCGTGTTTTACTCCAACTTTTTCTTGGGATTTCTTCATCCAGGCGACTGTGATACGTTGCGTTATCCATTATAATTAACGATGGTTCTTCCAAGTTTACAATTAGTTGCTGTTTAAACCAATTTTCCAAATTTTCGGTGTTCATGTTATCATGGTAATCGCCTGTTTTTTTATTGCATTTAAAAATAAGCGATGCATTTGCCACAAAACCTTTTTTATTACCGGCATGAACAATTACATATCGTGTCCCACTTCCAGTTATTTTTAAATCACTGTGTTTAGTACCATCTTGCCACATGCTTCTGTCCCCGCTTTTACTAAAAACCCATGTCTCATCCAGAAAAACAGGTGTAAAGAGCTTTTCGCTTTTAGCAGCATGGTATTTGTTCAAAAATAATATTCTTTTTAATCTGATTGCAGGCATTTCCAATAAATGTTTTCTTTCATCCTGTTTTTTGAAATGAAAACCCATTTTTTTAATTCCCAAATATAACGAACCTTTGGAAATCTTAGTTTCTGGAGACTCTTCGATAAATTGCTGTAAAATAGTTTCTACTGTGATTTTATCCTTTCGCGCATACATTTTATAAATTACTTCCATCAAACAATGCAGGGTATTTTTTGTAATTCGGGTTTTGCTCCGGGAAACGCTTGCAGACATATTTCTTCTAAATTCGAAATCTGTAGCTCTGTTTGGTTTTTCAAGATTATATAATGTGCTTTCTGGAACTTTTAGTGCTTCGGACGCTTTTTGAATTGCCTTCAATCGAGATCCTAAATCGTTTTGAAAATAGTTTACTACATTAAGCATAAGTTTTTTGGATTCATCAGAATATCGCATTTTTATATCTTATTTTGCGTTATGACATTAACATGAAATCAAAATTTGACGTAACTTCAAAAACGTGACATCTAATAAATTAGTTACGACGTTCATTTTTGTTGGTAATTTTTTGTTTCAACCGATTTATTAATAATAAATAAAGATGGTCTTATTCTAAATGGGTATAAAATTTACTATACCTTCATTTTCCTGCTTAATGTATTTCCTATACTGATTATGGTTCAATTATAAAGTTTAAACATGTTTGTAGATTAGTATAACAAGTTTTGGTTTTGATATATATTATTACTAGTTGAGACTACATAGTGTGATAGATTAACCGTCTTCTAAGTAGAAAAAATATAATATTTTCATCAAGTCATCCTTCAAATTCTCGGTCTAAAATTTCAGTAGAGATTATACAACCCTTTAGAATTTGAGCATGTTTTTCATAAGTTGCGCAAAAGAGAAGAACGAAATATTTTCGTTTGTTACACAAAGAACCGCTGGCCTCATTGCGTACATAGCGACACTGCGAAAATCTGCTACTTATCTAGTGCTATTTATTTTTATGCATTAAATTTTAATAAAAAGCATATTTTAAATAAATCTTCCACTGCGGGCGATATACATATTTATTCCGGAAATATACAGAAGTACATTCGTTTGTTTTAATTGTTAAATATATCCCATATTGAATAACGTTTTGAAATATTCCAAAAATTTCTTCTACAGTCAGGAGGAGAAAATGTAACGAGTTCCATGGATCCTCAATTAGAACGTCAAGTAGAAACCATTAGAAATTTGGTTGACAGTTACATGCGTATCGTAACCAAGACGACCAGAGATCTCGTACCTAAAACCATTATGTATATGATCATCAATCATACCAAAGATTTTATAAACGGGGAATTGTTGGCGCACATTTATGCCAGCGGCGACCAATCCCAAATGATGGAAGAGGTAAGTAACATTTTAGTTATTTTGGTCTTTGAATTTGCTCTTTTTTTTTATTAACTGAAAAGTTCGTCAGTCGCGTTAAGCTATTTTTGGTAGGGGCAAGACTTATGGGTTCGCATCACCGACATTATAATATGTATCATGTGCATGTTGGACTCTTTTTGGATGACAAACGATAAAATTTGTAATAAGCGTAAAATAAACTGTTTATAAGGGATTGATTTATTGGTAAAAAATGTCATGGGCGTACCAAGTAGCGGTTCTAGCTTAGTAACTCGAGAATGATGGGAACTACTTTTTACAAAACAATACTTTGACAATTGGCAAAGAGCCATGACAGCTGGTGATTTGAAGCGACATTCGATGTAACATGAGTGACATTCTACCCGACGTTTGTGTCTTTTGACGCGACATGAGTGGCATTTGAATTAGTTATTGAATGTTGAATGACACACACGTCACGTCAAATGTCACGAACGTCGAGTCAAATGCCACACGTCACGTCAAATACCATGCCAACAGCTACAAGTATTTTCGAGCTACTGAGCTAAAACTGGGTACGATTAAATTTTTAAAAGGGGTTAAATTATTTGTAAAAATATCCTTCGATCAGAGGTGTTCAGTAAAATTTTCAATATGAGCTCATTTATTGGTGTCTATTCACCTATGTTTTGATTAAATAAACTTTGTCAGTTCTGGGGATATATTCATTTTAGGCTCCCGAAGAAGCACAAAAACGCGAAGAAATGCTACGTATGTATCACGCTTGTAAAGAAGCCTTACATATTATTGGCGACGTTTCAATGGCGACAGTATCTACTCCAGTGCCTCCCCCGGTAAAGAATGATTGGTTGGCCAGTGGGCTGGAGAATCCCAGATTATCACCACCAAGCCCTGGTGGACCCAGAAAACCTACACCGCAGATGGGTGTTGTCGGATCTAGCGGTAAGTACCTAATATTAAACAAATATCTTATAATATTACAACTTACAATAACGATATTACATACTTTTAGGCTCTCTAGGCTCTAGGGCTCCACCACCACCGCCAAGCAGTGGTAGACCAGCTCCAGCTATTCCTAATCGACCTGGAGGCGGTGCTCCTCCAATGCCTCCTGGTAGGCCTCAGGGACAGGCACTTCCAGCTCCTCTCATTCCAACGTGAGTATTTTTTATTTCATTCCTTGACACTAATTCATTTCATTACCGATCAACATTTAATAATTGCCCTAAAAATATTGAATATAATTGTAAACACATGTTCGTTTAAGTTTTTTTTTGTCAAGTGACAACTGTCAAATTCACAACTTTCGATATATTCACTAATAGAGTGGTATATATTCCAGCTAAGAAAAATTGTTTTTGTTTAATAGGATGGCGCATGTAGTTTACATTTGAAATTGTGGAATGCCGACGAATTGTGTGCAACAGGCGCGATCCGAACGCGGGCAGACGAGCAGGGCTTTTTATTTAAAAAAAAACCTTTTTCAGTCCCGTTGAGCGATTTTTGATATGGACGAAACTTGGTCAACGGGCACACTCAACGAGTTAATATGCTCTGCAATTCGCAAGTATGTGGATGGAGGTTTCTTCTTCCTCCACTATTTTGGGCTTTTTCAGGTGCTCATTCAGGCATACATTTTCCCGTAAGGATCCCTGTTAGAACTCTTAGTGAAGTTTTACTTTGACTTATGCATTCATTTGATCTCAACAGGTTTTAGTCACCCAGAAGAATCTTTGATTGTCTAAGTCCTACTCATTTTTTTGAACTGTAGAGTCCGAACTAAAATTTTCATTTACCATGAGTGAACGATGAAATTTTTGATAGGTATTTATTAATTTGCAAAAGTTTTCTACATCGGAGGCGTACGATACAATTTTTAAAATGGGCTCATTTATTTGTTTCTATATATTTGGTTCTATATTTACAAATTAACTTATTCATCTGAACTACTACTTATTTTAGGGCAATTATTAATTAATATTTATTGACATATAAGTAGCCACAGGTGTCATAGTGTGATGAGCTTGTGGTTTTCTTTTCAGGAGGCGTTAAGAACATTTTAAAAAAAAACAGCATTTAATATTAGTATCCACCATTATTTCCCATTATAAATATATAAATATATTAAAAGTATTAAATAACAACTAGTTGCATAATAGATTTCTCAATTAATTGTATTTTTAATATTTTTAGACTTAACTATTACGTAATATTCGCATTTATCTCTATTCCATATTAGTATGATATATATTTAGAGTTTATTAGTGAGATTTATTTAAATATTATATTACTTCCAATTTTTATGAAAATATACTCAAGTTTAAAGATGTTTTATTGCTGATTTGATTATAAAAAAAGAACTATATTAATATTTTTTCAATTTTTTATAACTTAAATTGTTGATAAAGTAATTTAATTTAATTCTTCTAACGGGGATCTTTTCCAAAATCTCTAAAGAATAGATTTAAAAAGTAGTTTTGATAATTATCACGTATTTTATGTACATTTACATTTTGTAAAATTTCATATTTCGTTAAAATCTTTTTATAATCCTGTATACCTGATGCAACATAAATACCAATATACGTCATAACTGTACTGTTGCCAAGTCGTTGAAATAGTATGATAATCTAGTAAATGTCAAATAAAGTTTATCTAATATTTTTCTTTTCTATTTCACTGTATTACGAATAGCAGATGTATTAATAGTTTTATTTCTTTTACGTTTTATCACTAATAATTAGCGACTGGATAATTTTTCCGCATATTAGTCGTAAAAGAACATAAATTGACTACAATAACTGTAGAAACATCAAAAATGCACCCAATTAGGCAATCCTGTCAAATAAAATTCAATATGACGTTCCATGGCAAACAAAAATATGGTTTTGGTCTTTTGGTATACACAAGAGTGTTTATTTTGGAGAAAGGTGATTTTATTTGGCTTTAAGGATTGTCTTGTGTCTTGATAACAATAATAAATAATAAAAAGTTGAGTTTTATAAAACTTTTGTGTTGTATATGTGGGTTTTGGAACAACTTTTGGTTAGGTTTCGTTGTTCCGACATAAGTCAAACCTCAGCATATACATATATAAAACACACTAATAAAATCGACGAAAAAATTGAACAAATGACAAGGAGATTATCATTTGCTAAACGGAAAGAAGTAGAAAATATGATGGAAGACATGATGGACTCAAATATTATTGAAGAAGCTTCTGGTCCCTTGTGTTCGTTCACCTGTGGTCCTGGTAACTAAGAAAGATGGATCCACTCGCTTTTGTGTAGACTATTGAAGACTAAATCAGGTTACACAAAAAGATAGCTAACCACTGCCAAGAATAGACGATACACTGGATACTCTATCAGGTGAGAAGTGGTTTTCCACCCTAGACTTACTGGCAAGTAGAAGTACACCCTGATGATCGAGACAAAACAGTTTTTTCTACTGGCAGCGGTCTTTACCAGTTCCAGGTCCTCCCATTCGGACTCTGTAATGCTCCAGCCACATTTGAACGACTGATGGAGATAGTTTTGAGAGGATTAACGTGTAAAACCTGTCTAGTATATCTTGATGATATAATGATCATGTCGAAAACTTTTAATGAGCATTTGAAAGATGTATTTGATAGGTTAAGGAGTGCCAATTTAAAACTGTATCACAAGAAATGTTCACTGTTTCAAATGGAGGCCTATTATCTGGGACATATCGTTTCCGCAGAAGGAATTAAAACCGATCCGGCGAAAATTGTAGCTATTAAAGACTGGCTAAGCCAAGGAACAAAAGGAGTTTTATGGACTTTGTTCATATTACCTAAAATTTGTCAAGGACTTTGGTCGAATTGCTAAACCTCTTCATTGACTAACTGAAAACAACATTGAATTTGACTGGACGTCGGATTATCAAAATGCTTTCGTAGAGTTGAAGAAACGATTAACCACAGCACCGATTTCAGCCTACCAACGAGAGAAAGGAACATTTATTTTGGATTGTGATGCACCTCAACACGGCATAGGAGCCGTGCTGTCACAAGAACAAGAAAGCGAAGAAACAGTGATTGCATACTTCAGTAAAACCATGGGAAAGGCTGAGAGAAATTATTGCGTCACCAGAAAAGAACTTTTGGCTAATATCAAAGCCCTTGAACACTTCCATACTTTTCGATGACATTTCTAGACTTTTTGATGACAGTCCTAGATGATTCCAGATGTATGTCTTTTTCTTATTGTTTATGGACCTCTAGATTAGGTTAGGTTTGTGGTGAGTGGGTCTATAAGGCCCTCCACTGCGACTCGGAAGAGTCTATTGTGGCTCATACCTATTCAGATTTCATCAAACAAATTCAGCTTCTTAACAAAGCCGATTCGTTTGTTTGGTGAATGATATTTCAGATCCGAGGTCGAGAGAGAGAGAGACTCTGCCACACATCAGATACCTGATTCGAGCCGCGGCGGGACCTCTGCAGGTCCGATGTAACAATATATTAATTTTGAAGTCTCAGAACAGATTGACAGTGTATTGAAGCAGCAACATTGAGATTTATGTTGTTCATCAAATCTGTATCAGCAATAAAATGTTTGTTATCCAATACTTGCCAAAATATGTAATCGATACTCATAATTTAGGTTTTATTTTAAGATTTTTAAATTGATTTTTGATAATAAACAATTTAAAAATCCATTATGCAACTTTCGCTAATTATATTGTTGAAATTATTAAAATCTAGGGTGCTATGTTATAATGATGTCATGCTTGAATTAGAAACGTGTTTTCTTTGTGAAAAATACTGTTAAATTGTAAATGTTTTGTAAATTGTTCAAAATGTGTTGGATTTTCTATAGAAAAAAATATTTTTGAATGGCTTTGCTTGCGCTGGTAAAAAGTACTTATAATAATAATTATTTATAATCTTTGACAGCTTTACAAAAAAATATATGCGAATATTCAAAAGTATGTTTCTCATCGAAAACCAACGAGCCACGATATTGTGGTGTGAATTTGTTAAAAAGTTTCAAAAATTTGCATTTTAATATGTTTTTGGTGGGGTATATTCCTGATATTGAATTTATATATTTTCCAATTGGGCGAAATAGGACTATTTATTCAATAAAATAATTTTGCTTGGCTGTGATAAACTTTCAATTCGATGGAAAATGAAAATTATATCGAAAAGTGTCTATTACAAAGATTCCATTTGAAATTGTAATACTTACTTCATAATTGAAAATGGGACACACACTGCAAAACTTTTGTCTAAGACTTACCTATGGAATTAGAAAATTTGGTAAAATATCACAAACCTTAAAAATAGCAAACTGGTTGAATATCATGCAGAAAGGTTCATTATAGCAGCTCAGACCCCTCCATATCTCTACAACAAAATCTCTTTCGGACAGATGTTCACAATGTGAACATTCGACGAAAACATCTTATTCATATTCCTAAGCATCTAACAGTTCAATTTGAAGTTACAAATTTTTTCTTTAAAAACACTTACTTAACCACCAGTCGACTTTTCAAACAAACTGCTACATCCTACATAGGTAACAATTGCCAAATTATACCCAAATTGTCCCAGGCCGATATCAAGCGAACCGTATATTTTGGCGAACATCACACCAGTTTTTCTTCTTCTCGTCGCTCTTAATTCATTCTGGAAATGATCAGAAATGATGAAGTGTGATTAGTAATTTGGTTTTTGCATAGTCTACTGAAAAATGTGGTAGTATCTAGTCTACAGTCTGAGTCCTATGTACAATTTTGATGTTGAGTGTTACTTGATATACAATACTAAAGCATTTTTGTCATTCAGCTTTAGAGTTGAAGAGAAAGTCACCAAATCATCGAATTGATTGGAAAAGAGTGGATTTCACTGACATAAAATATATGTATAGTATAAGTGAAGATCAGTTATTATATTTAGTGTAAACAGTCCTAATTCTACCAAAATATAACGTCAGTATTTCAATAAAATCGCTTTTGGACTCAACATTTGAATAGGTATCAAAACATCTGAAAATATCACTACATACATAATATCGTTGAAGCATTTTTACAGTAACAAAACAATAATTCACATCAAATTTACAATCAGCAGATCTGGAGCAGATTTGGACAAAATCTACACAAACCATCCTTTTTTTTTTTCGCCAAAAGAAGTTGCAGTCGATATAAGTGTAAATTATACGCTTTTCCATCCAACATGACAAAGTAGGAGTAGTGCAACTTACTGTTGATGTTTACATTGTACTGTACTGTATTATTAGACTTGATGAGGTGGCTAATCGGCCTATTCCACTCCGACCTTTTCATATCTATTGTGGTCCTTTGAATCTAGATTACATTCCCCAGCCCGAAACTTTTTAAATAGCCAATAAGTCTCGAGACTGAACCCTTCTCTTAGTATAGTACAAGAAACCGCACATTCGACAGGCAGTCGAACTGGCATAGGATGTGCTCTGCATATTCCTCCTCTAGGTGACAGAATCTGCACATGGCGAATGTCCTCTAATGAACTGTTTCGCCTGTCTCTGTCCCACCATTCTATAGATTTCTGCGCCACTCATCCACTGTACAATAGCATCTATAAGTTTGTGTAGAGAATTTGTAGATAGGATTGTCTACACCTGATTTTGGTACACTTCAAAACAAACTGCAATATTTTATACAGGATGGGCCCTGTTTATTCTCCTTCCTCTTATTGAAGATCGTATGGTGAACGTCAACTGACAATTCAAAAGTATCTACTCCCATTGTTTAGTAACATACAGGGCGAAATGTGAATTTCGACCGAAGTTTCTTTTGATACTAACATTTGAACGGTTAGTTTGATTTGTCTCATATTTAGTTGGATGTTACATCAAAGAATACTCCCAACTAACAAGAAGCGAAGCCCGACGCAATCCATTTGATGTTTTGGTAACAAAAATGTACGACCTTGAGAGACCGACGTTGGCAGATATAATTCGTCGACAAAGTGAAGTGTGACAAGTATAAAAATGCTTGCTTCGCTTCTTGTTTGCTGGTGTATTCTGTGGTTACACTGCTACCACCTAATTAGGGTACTTTCATAAAACACGTTTGCACTTATAGGGGAAGGGAGCCTCAATACGAGGTAGGGGTTGCCAAATTATACTTGAGCTGTCCCAGGCCAGATTTATTGAAGGGACGAACATTCGCCTGTAAAGACCATTATACCTAAATTACTCTTTGTACATACACTGCTCAGTAAGCTAATCAAGGCAGTACGTCACTTCGATTACCAAAACATGCTATAAAAAAATGCTTCTTCGTCTTGGTATTGAATTGTTTCTTATGTTTTTATAGATACAGTAAAAGCGTTGAATCTTAACCGTCGCATACTCCTTGATATTTTATCAGTAGGAGTAACACAAGTGAATTCAGAATTTTTCAAATTTTGAGTAAGCTATTTAGTAATTCCGGTTGTTAAACAACCTTTAAAAAATGTAACATGGGAAAAGTCGTCTATTTAAGTTAGTTCTACTGCAGCTTTGTGGAAAAACTTCTTCTGGAATCTATCCAGTGTGTCTTTGTCCCATTGTAAGCAAATTCTCTGATGAGCAAAAGTCTTTTATGTTTTCAATATTTGATCCCTATGAGAAAAGAAAGAATGGCAACAAATTCCAAAAAATTATATAATACTTTTGATTTTTGCATGGGAAGGCCTATTAACCCTTCAGTTAAGATGAAACTCACCTCTTACATTGATGATGATATGATGAGCATTGGCATCCCACTCTACACTTTTTCCAAGCAGTATGCAACTATGTCGCTTAGTATGTGTGGTGGACTTGTAGCCTCGTCATGTTGTAGGCGGAGCATACTACCAGTCTTTTTTTCTTCCGTGGGTACTGCTAGAATATCTGTAACATATACAGTGTACAATCTACCCTATTACTGTGAGTTATACATGATTTAGGTTTTGTGGCTTTTGCTATATATAAAACTTAACCTTGTTTAGTTGATAGACCAGCAGTCTTCTCACCCATCCGCCAGGGTTTCTGCCCTGCAGTCCATGCATTCTTGCTCCAATCTCCTAACCAGCATTGCCGAGGCGGTTTTTGCATGCTGAAGCTTATATTCTACATCACCGGGATGAAGAGTACCTCCGCTCTTACTATGAGGACTCTCCTTCCTCCACGGGTACAGCTACTTCTTGGACAGGTAATCTTTTAAGTATGCTGACTCCAATTTCGGAACGTTGTTCCCCATGTTGATCTTTGGATGTTTGGGCACTGCTCTCCAGTACTTCTTCCAACATAAAATAAATAAAGATAAAAAGAGCAATGAATTATTTTATAAATTCAAAATATGCAATACTTTTGCTCATGAGTGTATTTCTACAGGGCGGTCTTAAAATGCGAATATCTCGAAAACTAGTAGCATTTGAGATTAATCATACTTATCATATACATTTTTTCCGCACAAACGATGTTAGGGTTAGGGTCTGAAGGATTTGGGGTCTGTTTTGTATCTTTTTCTAGCTTTTAGAATGAAGGTTACTATTGCCCTTCTCCATGCTTCTGGTATATAACCCAGTTCTAAGCTGCTTGGACTAATTGTAACCAAATGTGGAAGACTAATTGGTCTTGTCCTTGCTGCAGCAATGCTGGGAAAATCCCATCGGCTCCCGGTGCCTTGAAAGGTGAAAAGGTGTTCATAGCCCATTTTAACCTTTCGTTACTACAAATGTGCTTAGCCATTGTAGTACTTTCTCTTGAAGGTCTGTTATGAACTTGGATAGGATTACCTCCCCTATTTGAGCTACTCCCAGGAAATCCCAGGAAAATGAGTTTCTAGTAAGAGTCGCACTCTTTCCTCCTCATTTTCGGTATATTTACCGTCTGGCTTCCTCAAAGCCATATCTGTGTTGACCATACTTTTCGCCATGACTTTGTGTTTATATCTTCACAGAATTTTATGAAGCTATTTGTTTTAGCTTTTCTAATTTCCTTGTAGTAGGTGTTTCTTACCTCGGAGTATTTATGCCAGTCTCCGGTGAGTTTTGCTAGCAAAGGGGCTTATTTTGATATCTGCACCTACAATTAGTTTTGAATAAGTGAAAATTTCTTTAGCCTCGCTTAAATCTCTGGGTTCGTATCACCGACATGCTAATGTGACGTGCTGCGCCTCGACTTTGGACTCTATGATTAAGTAACGATACAAAAATTATAATAGGTCAATGAAGTTTATAATATATGATTATGAAGTTTATAATTATAATAGGTCAATTTTTTACCCCCGTAAATTTTTTACGGGGGTTAATTTATTGTAAAAATTTCATCTACCATGGGCGTACGATAAATGATTTATAAGAGGTTAATTAATTTGTAAAAATTTCCTTTTACCTAAAGATTTAACGTTTTTACAGTACTAATACATTGAGTGTAATGAACAGCTTATTTTATATGTTGAGATTTATAAGTGTAACAATTATAAAGTTGAAATAAATTAAATAATCAAAAAATATCTGCGAGGATGAAAGTGATCTATCTCTCTGTCTCGTGTGTACAGTCGAGCCGGGGGTCAGCAAAGTCAGGGGGGAATTCAAGTACCCCAGCAAGTACAGATGGCTGTAGGAAGAGCCGTTACCAATGCGGCCATCAACGAATTATCCAACGCCTTTAAATTCCATAAGTAAATTTTTATTTATTTTATTTGTTTGTTTTTTTTTCTCTTCACCGTTTTAATTTAATGTGAGAGTCGCATGTGATTTTATTTTTTTATTAATTTGTAAATGGCATTTTCAATTTAACTGTGATATCAGTCAATGGAAAGTAGCTATTAAAATTGTTATTGATGATGTTAACAATACAAAATAAACTTGATAGACCAATCGAATTTCACTTTAGACAAAAGCAAAAATTGTAAAGAGGATTTGGCAAACTGGAAATGATAATGGTATTAATCGAATTCCGGCGAAAGTTGACGTTAGAGAGAAAAGTGTACAATAGAAAAGTTTTAGATCTTTAAAAAACTACAACTTTTTTATTGGTCATTTTTTGATGTAACCTCAAAATGTCCAGAAAAATGGGAAAAATTGGCTTTTTCGATATTTATTTTTTATTTTCACGTAAATAACCTTATTTTGATTGGTGAAAGTATAACTTTTTATTGATGAAATAAAACAATTTAATTTGTTTAAATCTTCATTTTATTTTAAACTAACGTTCAAACTTTTTATGTCTTAAATATCCACCAATTTTTTTTAATAAAAAATTGATGAAATTTCTGAGATATTCATTTTTTCATTATACAGAGTTCTACCGATGTTCATAGAATAACATAGAATAACTTTTGCAACAATCAATTTTTTGTAATATTTTCTTTAATTTAAAAAAAATCGAGAAAACTAATTACAGCATTCAATTCTACAGAAAAAAAACTCCTCTCCCAGCAACACCTCTGTATTGTTGTTAATTATAAGCAATTTTACCATTTCCAGTTGTCCAAATCCTGTTTGCATTTTTCTTTTTCTTATCTCAAAATATGCCAAAAATTATTTGATTGAAATTTTGGTTCACATTCGGCTTTCTCATGTAAAGGACTGTCGCTAACATTCTAATGCCGTTTACTAACATATTTTTTTTAATTGTTGCTGTTATTAAAAACTTTCACAAATTATCAAGAAGAATATCACGTGAAAAAAGATTATCTTTAAAAGTATTAATGCCGGGGGATTTTTTTTATAAAAATAAATATTAAATTTAAACTAACGTACTTATATATGCGGTAGATGTGTTTATGAAATTTCTATTTTTAACTATACCTAAGGTATTTAATGAAGATTTGGCTAGAAGGTTAAAAAATTATTTATTTATATTTAGTGTTTGTTATAAAAACACTTGAGAATTAATTTATGAACGGGAAAAAAGGAAACTATATTTTATTGTGGGTTCTGTAGGGGTAAAATAGTAAAGGGTGGTACTTTACCCAAAACTAAATATATATTGAAACAAAGTAAAAGTATAAAAGCACGTTATCTTTTGGCGTCTATTATTGTTCAAGGGTTACATTCTTGCCAGGATCACCCTGGGAAGCTGGCGTCGAAGAAATATTTGGCGATTACCAGAAGTTTAACAGTAGGATTTCAGACTGGCCACTGTCAGCTAAGGAAATACCTCCATACGATGGGGCTAGTGGACACACCTCTATGCAGAATGTGTGAACAAGAAGACGAAACTGTCAGGCATGTCTTATGCGAGTGTCGGAAGTTATCGTCAATGATAGAGTGTGTGTTCGGTGAGTCTTGGCCTACACCTGCCGATATAAAGGAGATGTCTCCTAGTGACCTGTCCACCTTCCTTGAAAGGACAGGATGGACGATGACCTAGGAGGACAACTCCTCGGGAGGACGTACAACGGGTCACATGTGGCCTAAGTGCTGTGTGTCTAAACTCACCCTCCCTACTCTACAGATACAGAGATGGGCGTCCGCGAAAATGTTATAAGGGAATCATTTATTTGTAAAATGCCGCGTACGTACGTAGGATAACATATTTTAAAAGGAGTCCATTTTTTATGTTTCCACTTCTGTCGGTAGTATCCATGACTGCTAATTTTTTTACAGACGCCGTGCTTTCAGCTAAATATAATGAAAAATTTCGAATATTTATCAACGAAATTACTCTAATTTACATACAAATTAAAGTGTTTAATGGAAAATGAAAAAATATGGTTTTATACATAATCGTGCCATTTCTTCTTATGACCATTTGAAAAACCAATAAATTGGGTACAAAATAAAAAAGTTTAAAAATGAAAATTTCAAAACACGACAATGCTTATGAAATATAGTGAAATACCGTATATATAGAAAGTAAGACCAACATTCCGAATCGAATACATATAAAACATAGCAACAAAGTTTTGGTAATACTGAATGTTATTCAGAACGCCGAAAATTTTTAAACAAATTCTATGAATTTCACATTATACAGGTGTTTCAGAATAAGTAGAACACTGAAAAATAGTTTTTTATACTTTTTACGATTATGTCTCGAAGATTACTGGCAACATTGTAGTTGAATTTTATAAGAATATGTTTTGTAAGCTGACAAATGTTTAAAACCCTGTACCTAGCGAAACGAATTCATGGGATGTGTCAGTTTCCAAAACATATTAAAATAGAATGTCATTACGATATTGTCAGTAGTTTCGATATAATCGCAAAAAAATGTATAAAACTTATTTTCCTGTGTTCTACTTATCCTAGCGACGGTGCTAGATTTTTTTGAAACACCATGTAGATATATATGTACAAGATTCGAGGTATCCCATAAAAGTAATAAAATCCATTAACTTAAATATTGAAGTAGTGCTTATGCCCAAAAATTGTTAATGTATATACATAACGAACATAAAAAAATGCCTTAGTGATGTCTAAACAACCAACCATACGGTACATTCCAGATTTAGATTAGTCTAAATTTAAAAAAAATAAATAGCTTCGTAGTGACAATTATATAAATAAAAAGCATTCAATTACACAAAAAAAACCAATGTGCAACACGTAAACGCACATACAATTATCTAAAGATGTTCTTCCGTGCAGAAAATTTGCCTAACTTCGATGTCTGTAATCTACTTAGCATATCGTATTGTGATTAGATCTGGATGCTGGAAAAAATAGTATACAAACATTTCGATTCGTGTTCCATTTCGAGCTTGAGTGCATCATTTAAAAAAAAACGGAATCTTCTCCAATAAACAGTGACAGAAATTAACCTTAATAACGACTGCGAAATTTATCACCGCACGTGCTCATTGGTCAAATCAAATAGCGCTTGCTTCATTGGCTTCCTGTTACACACTTCCGTCCCATTTCACGAAATCACCACCACAAAATTGCAGGAAACCGAGCGGAAAGATGTTACACTGAAAAAAGATATAAACTTGAGATACGGCCGCGCTCACTCTATTATTTATTCCAACACTCGGTGTGTAGTAAAGAAGTTTAGTTTTCAGATGAAAAAATTATGACTCGAGATCGGTTAAAGATGAGTATATATTTGCAATTTTGCTGTATGGAGCGATTTATCTACTATCACTAGTTGTAATCAGTTAAAAAATTATAAAAAACTGTTCGTGAAACGTTTGGTTATACATAACTCACCAAAATCGGTTGTAAAAACTGAGTTTAAGCCAAACTCAAATTTGAACATAGCTTGAAGGGGATATTCTGGGCGAGTTGTACCAACAATCGGTTGAACCTAATTTATTTAAATAAACAACCGGTCAAGGATCGGTTGTACATTCTGAGTTTAAGCCAAACTCAAAATTGAACCTAGCTTAAAGGGGCTATTCTGGGCGAGCTGTACCAAGCAAGAGTCGGTTGAACTTGGTTTATCCAACCATATGGTTAAGGCCCGGTTGTACAATTTGAGTTTAAACCAAGCTCAAATTTTGGACCTAGCTTTAAGGGGCTATTCTGGGCGAGTTGTACCAACAGTCGGTTGTACCTAGTTTATTAATTTAACCATACGGTTAAGGATCGGGTACAAACTGAGTTTGAGCCAAACTCAAATGTGATCCTAGCTTAAAGGGGATAATCTGGGTGAGTTGTACCAACAGTCGGTTGAACCTGATTTATTTAACCATTCGGTCAAGGATCGGTTGTACAATCTGAGTAAGCCAAACTCAAATTTGAACATAGCTTGAAGGGGATATTCTGGGCGAGTTGTACCAAGAGTCGGTTGAACCTGGTTTATTTAACCATACGGTTAAGGCCCGGTTGTACAATCTAAGTTTAAGCCAAGCTTAAAAGTGATATTCTGTTGAACAAAATAAAACTTGTCATGTTTGACGTTTGCGCATAAGTACAGACATAACCTAACAAATTTCTTCTGAGCCGAGATTTGTTGAGCTCTCCAAAAACTCGACATGTACAAATGCCAACGTTTAGCTGAGCTTGGAGTTGTAGGTGACTTTTCTAAACCTGTACTTAAGTTTGACTAGCACTCTAATACAAATTGAAATTCATAAAAAAAAACATTTCCAGTAACAGATTTAACCGCAACTCATATAAACGTTTAGAAGATCACTTCGTAGTTAACAACTCACGTCTCTATCTTTAATCTCGATGTTAAAGAAAATATATGCACTAAATTTTTTATTGTTGTATCGAACGAATGTCGGTATAGAAATTTAATTGAAATTCAAATGGTATTTCAGAAGTATTAAGGTCATTTTTTTAATAACATCGTTGCCTATAGATGTATAGTTGAGAAGCTAATAAACTTTAGGGGGTTTATGTGATAGGAAATATGTTTATCTTTCTTTAGTTCAAGAAAATAGACCTTTAAATGCGAATTTTAAGATAAGTTACTCTGAAGTTTATAAAATCCAATTTTGAAAGTGATTTTTTTTGTTCAAATTTTGGGACAAGGCTAACGTTGTGACGTCAGCTGCCCGCTGCTGTGGCGTTACGTTACGCACGCATAAACGTGTTTTAGTTTGTTACCAAAGACACAAACATACCGATTCATAAAAGGTGTTTAGTTTCATTTTATTCAACGTTATAATAAGTGAGTATATGGGAATATTTTTAGTTGAAGGAGGATATGGAAAATTACATCAGTACACACATTGATCAAAGTAAATGCATAAGTAGTTAGCTGTAAATTATATTTCTATTTAAGCAGGTTGATATGTCCGTATCTTTCTTTTGACGACTATTAGGGTAAACCACTTTAGAATCCATAAATAAGTTCGTTGCTGGAGGGTCAGCGCAAACATTCGGATCAAATGTTTTATCTTGGTATACATCATAAGACAGACACTACATACTCTAAACGACTTAAGGGTGAGTGATTTGTCGTTTTGCCACCTTTTGCGTTGGTTCACTAAACTAGATTTTTTCCAATTTTATTTTCAACTTATGTCAAATAAAAAAAATGTACACAGATGGGGGGACTTTTATATATTATATATTATTGCGACCCATTTTTTTCTCATTTCACAATACATTTTTTACAGAATAAGTATTAATATAGATCTTAAAAAAAATTGCTATTTAATTTCCCCCAAGATCTCACCTACCTGAGTACAGGGTTCAACCCTTACACTTTTTAAATGTACACTGAATGGTGTTCTGCATGAATTAGGAATGGGCGACACTAAGGAGCGGGCAGCTGACGTCAAACCAGTCAGGTAACGTTTTGTGCCACGCTTTGAATATTTGAACCTCTAATGGCTATTTTGGAGCCAATTGACATTATTATTAAAAAATTCTTTCACTCATTAGTCTTGGACACATAATATAATAATAATATCATAATTTTTTTGAGACCTCTATTATTTTTTTAAATACTTCAGAGTAACTTGTATATCTATTTTCTTCGACTATCTTGTAGTATAGTGATTACATATACTTCAAAATTAATTGGTTTGAATTTTTGTCAATGTTTGTCATCTACCCATTAAATCCTATTCTTCTTAAGGGCTTTTTTGATTACAGTCAATTTGTCTAAGTAGTAATCGATTTTTTTTTCTTCTAGTCCTTTGGTATGTAATAAACTTTTTATATAACCTGCATTAAAAATGCGAGAGTCAGTATTTGTTGAGACTGTTGACGGGCAGAAATGTAGTGTCAAAGTAGCTTTTGTTTATTTCAAACTTTTATAAATGTCATTCTGACAATTAACTAGTCTGACTTGTATATTTAAACGTCTGTAAAAATGCTTAGCGTACAACTGATTTAGAAGGATTTTAATATTCGTAGAGGAGCTTCAGACATCGTTTAATTTGGCCAATCAAAGATATTCAGAGATTTTTAATTCTAATTTACCGCCATTTTTTGACCAAAGTGAAATTTAAAAAAAATAGAAAATGTGAAACTTGGCAGATTTATGTAGATATTGATTTAAATAGTTCCGATTAGCTCAAGACATAGACCATTAAAGAATGACGTCACTGAAAGGTCGGTCATATTGTATTAAGTTTTCATTGTTTACTGGTAAACAACGGATGATGATGATCTTTCTGTACAATCACAACTTAAAACTTGTCGAGTGTTTTCTCGACATATCATCGAAGGATAGTTAGTGCCTTAGAGGAAAACATGCATCCTGACTGGATTCCTACCCAAAATATGGGCTACACCACTAGTTGGAAACCAGATGAGTCTGCAGCTTCAAGTTATGAGAGATATGAAAGAAGAAAACGGAAGAAAGTTGCAATAGAGGTAGGTATTATATTTAAAAATAAGGGTTTGCACATGAATCTGTTGATATTGACTTTCGTTGGAATCACATAACTCCTCTGTTAATTGCTTTTTTCGTCGTCTGACATTTTAATTATTATTTGATTCAATTCAGATACAGTTTTTATTATTTAAATAAAATATATACATCGACGTTGTTCTACAAAGTCTGTCTTACTGACTTACAGCACATGTCAAAACACACAAGCTTCAACTCCAACTGATCGGTTGTCCTCCAGAACAATATGGCCGACCTGTCAAAGTCAGGTGTTCTGGAATGGTCTATTGAAACTCACAGCTTCGATACAGGTTATATGAAAAATATACTATTTTAATAGATTTGAAAAATATCAGTATTTGGGTATTGGATCTTGTATTTTCTGTGATTTAATTGTTCTTGTCAATATTTCTCATTATCGAAGATAAGATCAGATTAACGTTCCCCATTTTTAGTTAATTAGATTGAGAGGTATTTTTGTTTGTAAATAATTGAATACCGTGTGGCTGTCGAAACTTCCAATTATTGAAAAATTGAATCAGAACTTAACATAAATTTAGTTTTCATTTCAATAAAGTTTCAAACTTTTTTTCGTTATTTATTTAATTCTTCTTGGTTTCAATAATGGGATTGTATGGTAATTACTTAGTTCAGGACAAAAATTGTATCGAGAAATGTTACACTTCTTGCTGCATAATATGCGGAACTTACAATAATCTTAAATTTATAAGGTGTTTCGCAAAATTACCAATATACAGTGTGTACTAGCAAAAACTTAATTCTCAGAAACAAGAGGGTTTTTCATTATTTTAAAAAAGCTGGTCAACTTTTATTGACAAATAGCCAGTAACCCGACTCCCTAGAGCCTGTAATCAATTTTCAAATTTATTGATCCGGGTCCGGTGAATATTTAAAATAACAGAACTAAAAATGTGCCCACCTCAAGCTTATTATTTTCTTGACATTTGTTATTTCAATACACAAAGTTATGGAAAACTGGTACTTTTTATGATACTGTAAGGAAAATAATCGAATTTTTCGTTATAACTTAAGAGGAAAATATCTTTTTGAATAGTTTCCAATAGAGTGCGACACATTGAAACTGTTTTTTGTATAAAATATCATGCCAAAAAGTGATGGTTGAAATGTTGAAAAAAATCTTTTTTTGAATTTTTCTCTGGAAATTCTGAATAACCCGCAAATTTTTCGAAGAATAATCTCCAAAATATGTAAGTACTATCGATTTTTTTGCAAAATCAGTCAAAAACTCACCGGATCCATTGATAAAAAAAATCATCTATGCAGTACCAAATTGGATGGTTTTGGAGCGTATTTCGAAAATTGGAGGAGATATTGAAAAACTAGTTATCTCAATTATCTTCTCCATCTTACTAGATGTGAAAAAAATGCAAAAGAACTTTTGATAGAATAAAAGAAGGAAAGTTCAGTGTAGTAGGTGATTTATTTTTAGGCGGTTCAGGTTAGTTAGATATATGACGCTTAAATGGGATTCCGCGTAGATTTTGGGTTTTCTTTCCTTTTTTAATTCTCTTTCTGACGTACGTGAAGTCCACCTTGTCACACTGTAGTAGAAATAGATATATATAATATATCATATCAGGTGAAAGATAATTGAAAAAGGAAACAAAAAAACACAAAATGTACATGGTTTCCCATTAAAAAATCCCTATTTTCATATCTAATAAGATAAAGAAGATATTTGAGTTAGCAGTTTGGGCCAATTTCGGAAAATCGCCTTATACCTCGAGAATGAAACAACTCACTGAAGATCTGGTTTATTAATTGATTGGTCGGCACGCACCACCAGTCAGAGGCTTCGAGACCTCGGCACCTCAGCCTTTAGGCTTTTTGTATTCTTGGTTGTACCGTTTATCAGAATCAACAGTCTTTCCACTAGGTCCTTCTTGAGGGAAATCCTCCCATGGGTGTTCTAGTCCTAGGTGTTTAGATTGAATCCACTGAGATGGACAACCATGTGCAGCACTTTTTGATATTCCAAATACTGGTTCAGGACCAGTGAATGCATTTTGCCTACAATAATACCATTGTGCCCAGAGGCCCACCCAAGAGTTACTCTATTATGGTTTGCCAGGGTTAAAAGTTTTTATAGGCAGGCCCATACCAGATCTGGTTAAACCATGGCTTGTTTAACAAAAAAATTTGTCATTATATCTTTTTTTTTCCGATCTATAATTTTCGAAATACCATGCAAAACCATTCAATTTGGGACACCCTTTACATAGGGCAAATAACGTAAATATTCTAAAATCAAAAAATATACAGGGTGACCTATTAAAAAACGAAGCTATAAACAACTTCCGGCAAAACTAGAAGTAAGAAAACGATTGCAATATTTATCTACCGCTCCCTGTATAGTTTATATTAAATTGAATGATAAAAACGATTATATTTGTACACATGTGTAAGGTATGATATTCCTGCTTTATAAAAACTGAGGAAGTTTAAAAAGTTAACAAAAATACATTAATTTATTATTATTTTCATTATAACAAGTATATTTTATTAATAATTAACAGTTTAAATTTTTCTTGAAATAAATGTCAACGTGTTCATAAAATAATATTGGGTAAGATTACGAAATATGTTTGAATTATCCTATATTGAAATTAAAAAATATATATGTAAAGCGTAAAGAAAAATAATCCAAGTCGAGAAAAAGTTTGAAATATTTTCCATCTTCAAGGCACTACAAATATTGGCAAAATTTAATAAAACTATCTGAAATATTTTAAAAATATGTTGTTAATAAATGTAACAGGCTTTTGCCCGACCCTGTATGTTGATTATGAAGAAGCTTTTAGTTTCTTTTCCGTTAAATGTGATTGTTGTAAATAAATAAAAAGTTGAAAGTATATTTTTTGCCAGCTGATATAACAAAAACTACAAAAATAATAATCTGTGTTTTGAAATATAGATTGATGTGCACCAGGGAAGCACATTTCGTTAAATGTAGTTCTCTTTAAATGTGTAAATATAGGGTTAACATTAATAGTGTTTTATTTTCCTACTAACATTCTATTGGGATCCTATCAGAAATTAAATATGTAAATTCTACAGTGTTCCGTTAATAAGTTAATTAGAGAAATAGTCGATCGTTAAGAAAAATTTAATTTAATCTTTACCTAACATTGTTAGTTTGTGAAATACAGGCTAATAACCTAACTTTATTAAGCACACTATCTCGAGCCATTTGCAAAACAATTTTTATGTCACATATCACACATCATCCCCCAACTCGTCTGGGAACTTTTATTCTGTTGGTAACAAAGAAATTACCAACTTTTCCCCCAGAATTGCATGCAAATTGCAATAAAATAAAACCGTAACAATTTTTGACAAAAGCTTAAAATGTCAAAGACTTACAAAATTATCTTTTACTGCTCATGCTCTAGATCAAGAATATTTCTTGTTGCAAGAGGAATACATCAAGGCGCTTAATGTGTTTAGCTCGAGAAGTAGTTGTTTCTTGTTTGGAAAAAAGTGTAACAAAATATTATTAGTCACAGCGTTATAATAATATATAATATTGTGTTTTATTTAATTTCTGATAAATGTCCTTGTCCTTCCTTACTACTAAAAAATTCTTGCCGTTTGCAAATTGCTTGGTGATTTTAGCGCTTTCTGTTAGATATTTAAAGTGGCAGTGGAAATTTGCAACTATAAAAACGTAACCAGTAGTTTTTGCAAATTGGGATGTTGACGAATTCACCAACCGTTATAATGTAACGTCCAAAAATAATGATCTTATTAATTTGTATGCGAAAGCAAAATTAAGAATACAGGCTGTTTCACGACGAGCTTACACTATCTATATATTGGGGTCTACTCACACGATTTCTATAAAAAATTGGCATAGATGGAGAACAAGTTATGGCGAATTTATGGAAACAATTCAACACAATTTGGTTGTTTTCAAGCAAATGACATTAAAATTTAATGTAAAATCCGAAAAGTTGATAATATACAGGGTGTTATATTTAAAATAACAAAGTTGTCGTTCACTTTCGGTATAACCGGAAATAATTTCCATAAATTCGCCACAACCTGTTCTCCATCTATGCCAATTTTTATAGAAACCATGTGAGTAGTCTCCAATATATAGATAGTGTATGTATGTATATTGGGGTGACATTCACTGAGACCTAAAAGATCTATTGTGAGTCTCGGAGACCAGTAGCTCCTTTAGTCCTATTTCCCGGAGGAATTTTAGGGTATCTGCAGTTTGGTAAATGTCCCTCTTCTATCCACTAATCTCCTAGGTGTTGTGTACTAGGTTCGCAGGTATGAGGATGGAAGTTTCTTCTTCCATGCCACAGAATCTACATTATTCTTCCTCCTCTATTTTGAGCTTTTTCAGGTGCCCTTTCAGGCGGCAATGTTCCGTTAGGATCCCTGTTAAAACTCCTAGTGCAGTTTTACTTTAACTTATGCATTCATTTGATCTCAACAGGTTGTAGTCACCCAGAAGAATCTTTGATTGCCTAAGTCCTACTAGATCTTTCCAATGGTCAGATCTTCTCTTCTCTTCGGCTTTGCCTATTTCTCCCAATATTACATTGGAGCTGATACCGCAAAAGGGTTCCGGCCCCCCAAAAGGGTGTTTCAGTCCCCCTCTTTGCTAGTTCATCTGCTATTTCATTTCCTTCTATCCCAGTGTGTCCTGGAATCCACAGTAAGGTTACTAAATTGTTCTCGCCTAGGTATTCCCACACCATTTTGGAACTGATTACACAAGAGCTCGGTGTTTTAATGGCTGCTTGGCTATCCGACATTATGATAATCCTTTGCCTTCTATATCCTTTATCGATATTGAACTGGGCACACTTTCTTATGGCGTGAATTTCCGCTTGAAAGATACTTGGGTTTTTTCCCAAGCTTACAGAGTGTTTGGTTCCTGGTCCGTACACTCCTATCCCAGTTCTTTCTATTGCTCTTGAGCCGTCTGTATACCATTGAATGGCATTCTTTCCAAGTCTGGTAATGGTATTTGGATCCCATACCTTCTTGTTGCTCAAGTCCGTAACGAATTTCTTTGAAAATTTATACGTTTTCATCATTCCATTTTGTGGCATGTCCCAGGTTTTCTGATTTCTAAGAAGTAAGGAAGTGGTTTTCTCTTTAATGATTCCCTCTCTACTTAGTCTGTATCTTGTTCTTTCTGCAACACTTTCCACTTCCATATGTAGTGGTGTGAGATTGAGAATCACTTCCATGGCTGCCGTTGGTTATGCCATTGCTGCTGTAATGCACATACAGGCTAGTCTTTGAATTTTAGAGAGGTTTTATCTCGTCCTCAATAGGCTAGTTCTACTACACGCAATGGCTCCATAAGCCATAGTGTAAGCTCGCCATGAAACAGCCTGTATAGGAACTTTCAAAAAGACATTTTGCATATTCTAAATTATTCCGTATGCTTTGAAACACGCATCTAAAATCGTTTGGAATACTTTCTGCAATGGTGGTGGAATTTGTGTAAGTAAAATTAAAATTTTATAGTTAGCATGAATTGTCACCTAATAAGTCAAAGGTAGATATTTAAGTGAGTGAACCATGATCACAGAGCATGGTTAAAAGTAGTTCTATGCAGTACTAACAGCATGGCTAGAGTTTGATGGTTTGTGGAAATTAACTTTACGTATTAAGTATATACAGGGTATTTCTAAATTCATGAGTTATAAAATTATGATGGGTCTTTCCTATGACGAAATTTCGTCAGCCCACCCTATTAATATTTTTTTCAAATTCAAGTTAGATGGAAGCTTGAAATTTGACAATTACAACAAAATTTCACTCAGTACCTTTGTACCCTTTAGGGGAGATCTCGGAAGGAGGAGGGCTGAGGAAATTTTGTTATAGGGTAGACAATTTAATACCTCCCGAATTTTTTCTCGTGGATTTTAAAAATACCCTGTACAGTTAAATGATAGAATATATTTATTGCTATAATTTTCAGCCGCCCAGTGCCAAACGTGCCACCTAGAATACCTGAAAGGCCTCAGTCAGGTAGACCTAATTAGTTATGAAAATAATGTTCTAGTCAAAATAATTACGCACAGTAGATTTCTCGGGGGACCAGACGGACGAGGAAATACACGAGAAAATCATTTACGTTTCTTCGAATGTGGGAATCAAAGTACTGTGATTCAATGTATATGATATATTCCGAAAAAAAAGTATTTATTTGACGTTTGTCCTGTCAATATATTCGAGTTGATTTCGTAATACCAAACTTTTGTACACTGTTATTAAAAAAATTAATTATTTAAAACTAACAGAGCGTTTCTAGATAATTAGATCAAAAAAATTGACGTTAGACAATGACAATAGGCCAAGCCATACAGCATGCAAGTATAGAATTCTTGACAAAATTTCTAGTAGAAAACGGATGGTGTGTGTCATCATATGTATCTGTTTTTTTTTCTTCAGAAACACTCATTTTTGAACTGAACTAATCTGAAGTTTTCTAACAAGAAATAACACAATGAAATTTTAAATAACAAAATTTGCTTTGATCAACGCACTTTGAGAAAATTAAAATTTTGTCTCTGTAAAAATCACATATGAATTTTGTCAAGGTAATGGGAGAATTCGGTCCAAGTTGCCAAGCCAAAATTTTTGGAATTCGCGTTTTTTATAAATATATGTAAACTGAGCCTCGGCTCTTCAATACAGGTAATTGTCGAGCGTCTTGATTGGATAATTAGGAACCGAGGTAATTCGGAAAAACAGAAGAAAAAAAATTGAAAAATCATCTTCATTTTTCAATTCTAGAGCTGAAACTTTGTACAAAAGAAGTTCTTAATATGCACTTTATATGTACGAAGAACTGTCGCCAAGCGACGGTTACTTCTATCGCAATTGCATTTTTGATGTGTTAATTTGCAACGTGTCTGGTTGCGTTATCGATAGTCCGATTTTAAATTTTAAAACGGTTTTGAAAAGTATAGATGTAGAGCAACTAACCTATATTTTCGATTTGTAATAAAATGATCCAAAGTCGACCAAAAACGCCCGAGAACATCGCCAATTGAAAAGGCAAGTAGATAGTCAAGGGTCTATCTTGGCGATCATTATACCACCTATGATGCAGATCATTTGTCAAGATAGGCATAAACTTGGCAAGAAAAATTTGGCATTTATGTCGACTTGTAACAATATTTATACATACCAGAGACCTATCTGCCAATTTATTGTAATTTCCGGAATAAAAATTTGCAAGTTTGCTGTATATTGAATGTTTTTGGGACTCAGAAGGACGGTTGTTTATCTTCTCATCCCATGTTGGTGTAGCAAATGGTTTTATGTCCATTTATAGGCATTATTTAGGATACATCTTATGTTGACATTTATAAATCAGACCAGTAAATTAATGTAATAAATTATATCTTTTGGAGACAAATATTCTCTCTCTATAAACGTTTTTCGGAATATTTTGTATACTCATGAAGATTCTGCATAAAATTCTAAAATATTTATTTAGTAACTGAGAGTTTAAATTTTAATTTAATAATTGACGAGTTAGTCTGTTTCCTCTGAAGATTTATAAATAATCCACCAGATTTTGGAAAATCAAAACATATGTGCCCCTTACTAATACGGCATTTGGTGGATTATTTTTAAATCTTCAGAGCTAATACGCAATTTTATTTAAATGTGTCTGGGTTTAATATTTTTTAAATTATGTAAAATACATTCAGTTGCTATATAAATACAAGTTGAGCACTCGGCATGTCAACTAAGCACACTATTGAACATATTATAGCAAGCTTTTCTGAGCAAATCATTGCTAGTTAGAAGCAGTATTCTTTGTTTCAAAATGATATGATTTCAAAAACTTCGTAGGTACATCACATCGAAGATTATAAAATAGTAATAATAAGTTGTAAATTATTTTAGAACTTTGTGCAGTCTCATTATTTATTGTTCAAAATTTGTTTACATTTCTCGGCAGAAACAACTAGTCTTATTTCATAGTATTATTAAAATATAGGTCAATTATGTTACTAATTTGTATTTATGTAAATATGTTAATTTGTATTAAATTTATTTTTAATATTGCTTTTTTGTTTTTTACACTTATTGGCACATAACTGATAAGGGATAGTTTGTTATGTTTGCACAGGTAAGTTTTGCACTAGCTTCTCCTTACATAGTGTACATATTTTGCATAACTATATCTATATAGTTAAAGATTTCATTTGAAAGCAAACTAAAGTGTTGTGAACAGTCAAGAATTGGGGTCCAGATGCTAAACTTTTTTACCTTCATTAGTTATGCCTTTTTCTACCCTCTCCAACTTCTTTTTATACCACAAAATTTAATTATGTTTTGTACTACATTTACTTACTTGGAAAAAATTAATTTTACCATTCTTTCCATTTGCACTAGCTGTCAAAGATGTAGCTTGCAATTTTCTAGAATTGTCAGGTCTGAAGCACTATTGACATTGTATGATATTAAATTATTACCAATATTAGAAATATCTGTACACTGAAAATTATTAATGTTTTAGGTAATGGAGAGTTATAAATGGCAGTTTATCATATAACTATGGAATATTTAGAGTTAAAAATATTTTAATAAATTTATTTTCTCTTACCAATTTTTAGTTCTTGTACAAACCGTATTTAAATCCTCTATTAACCCAGGATATTTTCAACTTACACCCATACGTCAAATTTACAGGTCTTCGAGTATTTATTAAATTATATACAGTTTTAAATGATTATATTAACGTTATTTATCTAATACATAATTTCTTTTATAAATTATTCAGCTGGTTCAAAAGTGTAATGAACTTTTCCATCTTTAGGATATTGCCTAGGCGTAACAGAATGGAACATTTTAACATTTTCCAAAAGGTAGTAAAGTCCAAATGTTCCAAACATCACTCCTAAAAATTGGCTCCACAAGAACCACATTGGACGTCTCAACTTTACACTTACGTCATATCGGTCTTCTCTAAGCAAATCATAATCTTCATGTAACTAAAACACAGTAGGCACTAAGTGAATTCATCCTTTAAAGAATCATAAAACTTGAGTTAATATTTTGATCATAATACTTACGGGCTCGCCAAAATTCCTTTTTAATTCAGGGTTATCCCAAGGATAATATGGATCTCTTGATTCAATTGATTGCATTGGTAGTTTAGGATAATCTCCACATCCTTGACCATCATCTGGGTATGGTTCATATTCAGAAGGATGCAGCCCGTACTTTTCAGCTGCAGCTAGTCTTTCAGCCTGAGTTTGTGGATAAGGGCCAGGTTTATAATCTTTATTCCAGTCTATAAAGAAAAATTACATAACATAACCTCACATTTGCAATGGTATGGGGAAAATTTACTTACGATTTCTGATTGCTGTTACCAAGACTGCATTGTTTTTCAACCATGCACTTGGAGGTTTCAAAGTTTTTATTAAACTACTCATTTCTTCACGATGTATTTAAAATATTGTCAAATTTTTGACAATAAATGTTGACCTTCCACTGACAGTTGTCACAAATAATCGATTTTACAGTTGTTAGAAGATGAATGAATCGAGATAATCGAATTAATTTATTCGGTTCATAGAACTATGACCCAGTAAATGGAAATGTGTCGTTCAATGTATGGAGAGTTAGTTGCCTACCTAATAGGAAGTAACATTTCGATAGATGGCAGCATCTAACAAAATTTTACTATAGAGTGTCCTGTCAATTTTATTGAACTATTCTATGATTGACAATTGACATTTCTGAAAATAATGTCAAATGGCGTGAGTCGTCTTCCCAGAGAAAAATCTTCTTGGTTTAGTATTTTTGTGCATACGTATTTTTATTAAAGAATTTCTCTGTGAATGGAATTTTTGGTAACAATTTTAATACTATCGTTCGGGAATTACACTTGGTCCAAAGGCGGAGGAAAATTTTAAATTTTCATAATTTTTTCATTAAATAGTGGAATTAATTAGAAACACTTGTTTTTATTTAAAAAGTAATATGAGTAGATTCCACAATGTAAGGGTCCAAACAGTAAATTCAAGAGATAGGTATGTTGAATTGGACGTTAATATATTAATTTGATACCTTTTTATTCATCTATAAAAACTACAATATAATATGATATTACTATAACAGTTAACAATCATTCACATCGTTTAATCATTATGTGAAAATTGTTCATCTTGATGTTATAATAGATAGATAGCATCAAAGAAAGAAATAAGGTCTGCCAATTGGAAATATTGCCCTTCCTTTCTTTGTAGTAATTGTAAATATCTTTTTTCCATTCTAGATAATATATGATTGTCTGCAAGGTTTCGTCGATACAGCTGCTTCAATAACCAGAGTATCACCATAGGACCAGTAGGGTCAGGATAGGAAATACTTGTTTAAAAAATGTTGGACTGTAAGTACACGCAATTATTATGTACATTCTAACCTAACTTGAGCAATTAGAGGTTGTTTATTGAAAAATACATATCAGTTTAGAATATAACTGTGTCACTTGAATTTTTTCCAAATCTGCTTCAGTTAAATCTGAAATAGAAGTCAAATGTCCCTCTTATATCATACGTGGAATGTTTTTTCTTTCCAAGTCAATCAAGGTGTCTGTTATTTTTTCTTCCTCTCGTGATTTAATTTTATTTTTCTACGTTCATGCAAAAACAGAACTTTATTGAACTCTATTTAGTGGAAAAACTAGTTCTATATTGCACTAGTGCAGTGGTTCCCAATCGGTGGGTCGCGACCACCTTGGGTTCGCCATTAGGCTCCCCAAAAATAAAATATGACTAAGAAATATTTTTTTATTCCTTAATTTTAAGGCTCAGCAAAATTATTATTTAAGAATTTAGGTACATTGCCGCTCTCTCAATGTCGGCAGTGGAATGAAAATGTATAATATATCTTTGTCAAACAACCCAAATTGAGAGATGCATTTCGGATATGTCAGCAGACGTACTGGAGCAAATTAGTCCTAAGTAAGAGCATCCCCTCTGTTTTCTATCCAACTTGACAAGTCGACCGATGTTGCTTCGTGTTCCCAATTACTTTTATTCATAAGATATGTTCACTTGGACAATACTAAAGAGTTTTTGTTTTGTAAAGCCTTAAAAACCGCAACCAAGAGTGAAGATGTGATGGAAATGATACGAACTTTCTTTGAAATTAATGAGCTAAAATGGGGGAATTTGTGTGGAGAAAAATTGGAGAGCTTGCACCTCAAGCGAAGGGTCTGCACTGCATGGTTCACCATTTTGCTCTTGCCATTAAAACTCTACCGAGGCAAATGCAAGTGGTGCTTAACTCATTAATTAAAATTGTTCATTATATAAAATTTAGTGCTCTCAATACCCTGTCTTTTCAAAGAACTCTGTAAAGATATGAACTCAGATCACGAGACTCTTCTGTTTTATACTGCAGTTCGTTGGTTGTCAAAAGGCAATGTTATTGAACGTGTCTTTGAGCTAAAAGAAGCACTGAAAGTTTTTTTGGAAATGCAAGGAAAGCAGAATTTTTTGCAACATCTTATTGGCCCAGCTTGGATCAAAAGAGTCGCTTAATTATCGATCATGCTTGGAAACATTTCAATGTTTGAAAACCTGAGCAGCATAGTTGAAGCCTCTGTAACAGGAAATTAATCACCACCTTCAATTTCTGGAAAATGAAATTCATCACTATTTTCCTGATGTGACTGAGCAAGAAACCGCAGTTGTAAGGACCCTTTCCATACTCATTTATATATTGCCGAAATTCCAGATGAATTTTTAGATTTTAAAAATGATTTTACAGCTCATGCTCTATTCCAGGAAAAAAAATCTGACTGAATTTTGGTGTGCCGCTTATCGGTCTCATTCCAATATCGCCTTGTTTTCTCTACTCTCTACTGGTAGCATTTGCTTCCACCTATCTTTGTGAAAGTGGTTTTTGCAAATTAAAACAAAAGATCCAAAAGGGATCCTGACTGAAAAAAGGTTGGGAACCACTGCTCTAGTACAATAAAAGTTTTATTGCACTCCTCTGTCATTTTACTTAGCGTTTTGTCATCATGACAAACATAAACATTCAAATCGACGCCATTTTTAGTCCATTTAGAGCAACCTAAATAAGACATTTTTTTTGGTTTTTGCATACACATAGAAAAAATATTGTACGCAACTCGTGCAAACAGTGTTTATTGCACTCAACGTGTTGTGACAATTTCACGTTGCGTGCAATAAACACTTACTTTTTGCACTTATTGCAAAAATAACTATTGTGTGTTGAAATATTGTGAATTTAACTGGTATAAAAAATTAATTGTTTCAATCCTTACTAAGTATGTGGAATATTTCCATAATTATATAATAAAATAATCAATCATCAACAAATTTCACAACATAAATATAACATATACTACGATGATATAATCAGTTTCACAAATGAAATTTGTATCATTTGGAGCAAATTATACTATTTGATATAAACATGTAACAATTTTCTCCAGACGATGCAAATGTAATTTGTCAAACTGGTCGAGTAATATAAGTTATATTTTTATTGTGAAATTTGTTATTTATTGATTTTATTCGATAATTAATGTGTATAATTTCATTTAGACACTTCGTTTTACTATTATAAACACCAGGGAGATAAGCAACCAGACAGACGTTGTAAAGAATATTTGGTTGCATACCTAATAGGGAGTAACATTTCGATAGATGGCAGCATCTAACAATATTTTAGTATAGAGTGTCCTCTCAATTTTATTGTACTATTCTATGATTGACAATTGACATTTCTGATAATTTAGTGTAGTTTTGTTACATATTTGAAAAAAATGCTTCTTTTTTATCATTTCTGTACATACGTATTACTATAAGAATTTTAACGTGGACAAAACGTTTGATAACACTTTTATAACGGTATTTGCTTAAAGTATCGTCTGGAAATTACACCTGGTCTAAATAATGATATGAGCAACCCTTTGTATGGTTTCCAAAATGGGGCACACAAAAGTCAAAAAAAGGAGGTAGATGTTAATATATTAATTTGATTATTATTATATCAGTTAACAATCATTCACTATGTTTCATCCTTATGTTATGATAGCAATAGAGGAAGAACTAGGGTTTGCAAAACTATATTCATTTACTAATGAAATTACAAGTTGCTTGGCCTTGTTATTGTAAATATTTTTTTTCCATTCTAGATATATGATTGTTTGCAAGGTGTCGTTGATACAGTAGTAGAGTAGATGGAGCTTATAGGCAGGTGTAGAATAAGCAATAGGAGTTCCTCCAGGCTTGGCAAGAATCCTACTTGAAGAGTACACTTTTTCAAAATAGAGTGCCTAGGCATTCATTATATATTTTTTAAACATTCACATATTGTTATGTAAAAAATTCAATCATTTGTCTTGGTTCTAATAAAAAACTACAAAAATGATATTCGTTTTCTTTAAGTACCTAAATCTTTTGGTGGAAAAGAAAGTGATGTGCATCATCTTAATTATCGAGTCTCAACTAGTGTAGCTTTTAGTTTGGCTACCGATTATTAGATAGCGCCACCTGTTTTGAATAGAATTATTCGGCTTCGCTTTCCGGTCTTTTCCACCAAAAATAAAATCTCCCACGAATAATTTAATCATTCACTACGAAAACAGACTGCTCACCACTGAAAATTGCATTTACCCAGTCTACACAATGGGAAATAGGATGCTCTTAAATAAGAAACGTTTTCAAAGTAGCAGAAGACTTTTTCAGTTGTATCAGGAGAGCAGAAACGCGAGGAGGTGTAAAAAGTAACAAAACTTGCCAATTTAGCTACTCCTGATATTTTGTACACCTCCTCGCATTTCTGCTCTCCTGATACAAGTCGACCACCAAAAGTACGTTTTCAAGTGAAGTTATTCGATTTTAAGAAATTTCGTTCAATTTGGTGATTTTTCACTTGTATCAGGAGAGCAGAATCGCTAGGAGGTGTAAAAAGTAACAGAATTTGCCAAACTAGACAATTTAGCTACTCCTGGTATTTTGTACACCTCTTCGCGTTTCTGCTCTCCTGATACAAAGTCGACTACCAAAAGTATGTTTTCAAGAGAAGTTATTCAGATTTTAAGAAATTTTGTGATTTTCACTTGTATCAGGAGAGCAGAAACGCGATGAGGTGTAAAAAGTAACAAAATTTGCCAATCTACACAATTCAGCTACTCCTGATATTTTGTACATCTCTTCGCGTTTCTGCTCTCCTGATTCAAAGTCTACTACCAAAAGTACGTTTTCAAGAGGAGTTAGTTATTCGGATTTTAAGAAATTTTGTGATTTTCACTTGTATTAGGAGGGCAGAAACGCGATGAGGTGTAAAAAGTAACAAAATTTGCCAATCTAGACAATTTAGCTACTCCTGGTATTTTGTACACCTCTTCGCGTTTCTGCTCTCCTGATACAAAGTCGACTACCAAAAGTACGTTTTCAAGAAGTTATTCAGATTTCAAGAAATTTTGTGATTTTCACTTGTATCAGGAGAGCAGAAACGCGATGAGGTGTAAAAAGTAACAAAATTTGCCAATCTACACAATTCAGCTACTCCTGGTATTTTGTACACCTCTTCGCGTTTCTGCTCTCCTGATACAAAGTCGACTACCAAAAGTACGATTTCAAGAGAAGTTATTCAGATCTTAAGGAATTTCGTTCAATCTTGTGATTTTCACTTGTATCAGGAGAGCAGAAACGTGATGAGGTGTAAAAAGTATCAAAATTTGCCAATCTACACAATTCAGCTACTCCTGGTATTTTGTACACCTCTTCGCGTTTCTGCTCTCCTGATACGAAGTCGACTACCAAAAGTACGTTTTCAAGAGAAGTCAAGTTATTCAGATTTTAAGAAATTTTGTGATTTTCACTTGTATCAGGAGAGCAGAAACGCGATGAGGTGTAAAAAGTAACAAAATTTGCCAATCTACACAATTTAGCTACTCCTGGTATTTTGTACACCTCTTCGCGTTTCTGCTCTCCTGAAACGAAGTCGACTACCAAAAGTACGTTTTCAAGAAATTTTGTGATTTTCACTTGTATCAGGAGAGCAGAAACGCGATGAGGTGTAAAAAGTAACAAAATTTGCCAATCTACACAATTCAGCTACTCCTGATATTTTGTACACCTCTTCGCGTTTCTGCTCTCCTGATACAAAGTCGACTACCAAAAGTACGTTTTCAAGAGAAGTTATTCAGATCTTAAGGAATTTCGTTCAATTTGGTGATTTTTCACTTGTATCAGGAGAGCAGAAACGCGATGAGGTGTAAAAAGTATCAAAATTTGCCAATCTACACAATTCAGCTACTCCTGATATTTTGTACACCTCCTCGCGTTTCTGCTCTCCTGATACAAAGTCGACTACCAAAAGTACGTTTTCAAGAGAAGTTATTCAGATTTTAAGGAATTTCGTTCAATCTTGTGATTTTCACTTGTATCAGGAGAGCAGAAACGCGATGAGGTGTAAAAAGTAACAAAATTTGCCAATCTAGACAATTTAGCTACTCCTGGTATTTTGTGCACCTCTTCGCGTTTCTGCTTTCCTGATACAGAGTCGACTAACCAAAAGTATGTTTTCAAGAGAAGTTATTCAGATTTTAAGAAATTTCGTTCAATTTGGTGATTTTTCACTTGTATCAGGAGAGCAGAAACGCGATGAGGTGTAAAAAGTATCAAAATTTGCCAATCTACACAATTCAGCTACTCCTGATATTTTGTACACCTCCTCGCGTTTCTGCTCTCCTGATACAAAGTCGACTACCAAAAGTACGTTTTCAAGAGAAGTTATTCAGATTTTAAGGAATTTCGTTCAATCTTGTGATTTTCACTTGTATCAGGAGAGCAGAAACGCGATGAGGTGTAAAAAGTAATAAAATTTGCCGCCAATTACACAATTCAGCTACTCCTGATATTTTGTACACTTCCTCGCGTTTCTGCTCTCCTGATACAAAGTCTACTACCGATTAGTAGATGGCGCCACATATTTTGATGAAGAATAATTAGGCTACACTTACCGGTGTTTTCCACCAAAATGTATAATTATTACAGTTTATAGGAAAACGTTTTAACCAACCAAAATATTGTAAATATATGTTTAAACCGGTTTATTAAAATAGGTTAGATGGTTCAATAAAAGACATAGTTTAAATAAAATTTATATTTATTTGTTGCATAAATAATATTTTTATAAAATGGTACAATTTTTTTATCAAATTCTTATAAAATAAATTTTACAATGCAACTTATCTCTTCACTTTAATGATGTTACCAATGGATAATTTTAATTGAATTAAAAAATATTTCGTTAAAGTGACACATAGAGCTAGAATAACAGATATAATATTACACTGAAGGTATAAAACTGAACGAGAAATACGGCTATCTCTCGATCATAGTATATAGATACTACTAACTGTAGAAAAATCAAAACTACGAAGGAAGAAAGATAATGAAAGTCCAGACATTATTATAAGGAGGGTTAAAGAGACTGCCAAGAATAAATTTATGAAGTAAAAAACAGAAAGAATTTAAGTGAACCTTGAGTGTTATTATTACACAAGCATTAACCGGGATACGAAACGAGCCTTCGGCTCGTTTCGTATGGTTTATGCGAGTGTATTAATAACCATCACATGAGAGTTGCATACACTATTTTTTCTACGAACAAGAAATTTCATTTGAATTTTTTTTATACTTCTCTTGCTACCCTCCAATCCATAAATTGACCATAAAATTGATCATATACCTTTTTTGATTTTGCAGGTAATAAACTATTGCGATACATTTTTCACCTTCTCAGCATTTTCAGGTGGTATGTATGAAAACTCTTCGTCGCTCGAAGGTATTTTTTGACTAACGCAAAAGATTGAAACTGCCATAAAACACGAATCTCTTAGAAACTGTCAAACATTTTACAGAAAATATTGGGTCTGCCTACTTGGTTATTTAAAAATCTAGATTTAAATTGGTCAATTTTTCAGTTTCATGATGAAAACCAGTGTTATAATGAGTATCATTATGAAACTGAAAATTAGCATTTAATTAACAACTTATAGTATAGGAGTAGGAAAATATATATTACACTACAGTATATTGTGTTACAAGGACAGAAAATAAGCATTAGCTGCTAGATACTAATAGCTACGGGCTGCTAAGCGTTTCCTACATGTGTGACAAACAACCGTTTTTCGCCCACCAAATAAACAAACAAAAAATAGTAAAATTTAATAGGAAACTTTAGAAATAAAAATATGCGAATTTATTTATTGTGATAAATAATGTTAATTACCCCTTGACTTTGATGTGACGTTTAATGAAAATTTATGTGAAACGTTAAAGTCCTCAAGTAACAGGTAGTGAAAAGTTACAAAATCGTATTATGAGTTTTTTCCTTACCTTAACGGAAAACCAATCCTAGGAATAGAAACACCAAAAATGCGGCGAAAAGTAATTTTTAGAAGCCTAAAGGCGGAAAATTCTTAACGCCATGATTTTTGAAGTTTATCACCATCTGTCACTTGACTACTTAAACAAAGTTGATCAAGTAGCAATTTTTAGAGTGATCCATTGTTTTATAATTCTGCTGAATGTGTTAATCATGATACAACAACATAACATCATTATTTGATATGTTTAACTTCATCATTATCAATTTATTTTCAATTTAAATTTAATTATTTAATAGTCCCTACTAGTAATTTCAAAAATAAACATAGTATATTACGTTATTTTATATGTTTATTAACAAGACTTTTCGCAAAAATGAGATTGGCTTCTATCATAGCTCTCCCATCTGATCAGTCGACGTTGTGATGAACGCGACCAATATAAATTTACCTATAAACTAAAAGGCTTTTTCGTAAATAATCACTTTCTTCTTCTCTCTTCTCCTTTTCTTTAATTAAATGGACTATTTCCAAGGACATCCTCTGGGTTTCTGAAAAAAAATAACATGATGAGTTAAGAATCCAGTACTGACAAACTGATGTTACATATATTTAAATGCAGCAAAACAACCAGCGAGTTTTTCTCATCAGCAATTTGAAACGTTTTTCAAAAAAAGAATCAACAAGTATTGACGATGTTGATGTTTGTACGGTATACACAGGATTAAAATATGAACATAATAAGCAATTTCCGATTGTCACCTTCAATTATGCCCTCATCCAAACCCTATGTACCTTTTTGTACAAACAATTTACACAAAAATACAAAGTAACATAATATATTGCTTCCAATTTCTAATAGTCATAACTAATTATGTTATTTTCCATTTTTGAGTAATTTAGACACATCAAGTAGATATTATTAGGGGTGGGCAAAATAATCGATTAATCGAAAAATAATCGATTAATCGATGTATATTTTTAAAAATAATCGATAATCGATTAATCGAAAATAATCGAATAATCTAAAATAATCGATTAATCGAAAATAATCGATTAATCGAAAATAATCAAATAATCGAATATTCGGAAATAATCGGTTAATCGAAAATAATCGATTAATCGGAAATACTCGATTTATCGAAAATAATCAATTTAACGATTAAAAAATGTATTTTCCGAATAATTATTTCAACATAATTCAATATCAGAATCTTAAGTACTTCCAAATCTCTTCTGTAGCTTCCTTGTGGTTTTTTCATTATTTGGTTTGTTTTTATTGGGAATCAAACCACAATGTCTTCTGTATGTTCCTTATGGTATACTCACTCTTTATCTTGTTTTTTGTAGGTATCAAACGACAATCGTTCTTTTGAAACTTTATTTCAACGTTTCGATAGCTTTTACCACCTATCGTTATCAAGAACTATTGTATTTAATTACTTTTTCCCTAACTGATGCCTCAAGAAAATCTTGACAATTTTTTTAAGTCTTAAACTTCAAAATATTATCGTAAGTTCCAAATTGTCAATCTTTTTAGAGGCGCGAGTTAGGGAAAAAATTAGTTAAATATAATAGTTTTTGATCACGATGTTTGTTGAAACTTTATTTTTAACGTTTCGGTAGCGGTCCAGCTGCCGTTATCAAGAATAATGAAAAATAATGAATTTTCGAATAATCCAAAATTGATTATTTTCGATTAATCGATTATTTTCGATTTATCTATTATTTTCGATTAACCGATTATTTTCGATTAACCGATTATTTTCGATTAATCGATTATTTTCGATTAGTCTATTATTTTAGTTTAATCGAAAATAATCGATTATTTTATATAATCGATTATATTTTTTGATAATCGCCCAGCCCTAGTTATGAGTATTTTTTGTTTTGGAAAGTGGATTTTCGAAAATTTCATGACTCTATTTGAAGGCGAAATAATGATTTTATCAAAAAACTGATTATGCCGGTCGATTTTCCGGCCCAAAAAACACCTCTTTACGAATTTTTAGCATTTTTTAATTGTTTTTGTCGAAAATTTAGAACAAAGGGGTAGGTATGGAAATATTTTGCGAAACAAATTGCTTTTTTCTAACTCCCTTAATCCTTGGCAATATCGACTCAAAATTAGGGCTGGGCGATTATCAAAAAACATAATCGATTATCGATTATATAAAATAATCGATTATTTTCGATGAATCGATTAATCGATGTTAATCGATTAATTCATTAATCGAAAAAAATCGATTAATCGAAAATAATCGAAAATAATCGAAAATAATCAATTTAAGATAATTCAAAAAACTGATTGTGCCAGTCGATTTTCCGGCCCAAAAAACCCCTCTTTACGAATTTTAAGCATTTTTTATAATTTTTTTGTCGAAAATTTAGAACAAAGGGGGTAGCTGTGGAAATATTTTGCGATACAAATTGATTTTTTCTAACTCCCTTAATCCTCGGAAATATGGACTTAAAATTCACTAACATATGTAAAATTGTCCCCTCTATCGATTGGTGAAGACTAGAACGTTCTATCTTTCCTATTTGTCGAGTTATGAGTATTTTTTGTTTTGAAAAGTAGATTTTCGAAAATTTCATGACTCTATTTTAAGGCGAAATAATGATTTTATCACAAAACTGATTGTGCCAGTCGATTTTTCGGCCCAAAAAACCCCTCTTTACGAATTTTAAGCATTTTTTATTTTTTTTTGTCAAAAATTTAGAACAAAGGGGAAATATTTTGCGAAACAAATTGCTTTTTTCTAACTCCCTTAATCCTCGGAAATATGGACCCAAAATACACTAAAATATGTAAAATTGTCCCCTCTATCGATTGGTGAAGACTAGAACGTTCTATCTTTCCTATTAGTCGAGTTATGAGTAATTTTTGTTTTGAAAAGTGGATTTTCGAAAATTTCATGAATCTATTTGAAGGCGAAATAATGATTTTATCAAAAAACTGATTGTGCCAGTCGATTTTCCGGCCCAAAAAACCCCTCTTTACGAATTTTAAGCATTTTTTATTTTTTTTTGTCAAAAATTTAGAACAAAGGGGAAATATTTTGCGAAACAAATTGCTTTTTTCTAACTCCCTTAATCCTTGGCAATATCGACTCAAAATTCACTAAAATATGTAAAATTGTCCCCTCTATCGATTGGTGAAGACTAGAACGTTCTATCTTTCCTATTTGTCGAGTTATGAGTATTTTTTGTTTTGAAAAGTGGATTTTCGAAAATTTCATGACACTATTTGAAGGCGAAATAATGATTTTATCAAAAAACTGATTGTGCCGGTCGATTTTTCGGCCCAAAAAACCCCTCTTTACGAATTTTTAGCATTTTTTATAATTTTTTTGTCGAAAATTTAGAACAAAGGGGGTAGCTGTGGAAATATTTTGCGATACAAATTGATTTTTTCTAACTCCCTTAATCCTCGGAAATATGGACTTAAAATTCACTAACATATGTAAAATTGTCCCCTCTATCGATTGGTGAAGACTAGAACGTTCTATCTTTCCTATTTGTCGAGTTATGAGTATTTTTTGTTTTGAAAAGTAGATTTTCGAAAATTTCATGACTCTATTTTAAGGCGAAATAATGATTTTATCACAAAACTGATTGTGCCAGTCGATTTTTCGGCCCAAAAAACCCCTCTTTACGAACTTTTAGCATTTTTTATAATTTTTTTGTCGAAAATTTAGAACAAAGGGGGTACCTGTGGAAATACTTTGCGATACAAATCGATTTTTTCTAACTCCCTTAATCCTCGGAAATATGGACCCAAAATACACTAAAATATGTAAAATTGTCCCCTCTATCGATTGGTGAAGACTAGAACATTCTATCTTTCCTATTAGTCGAGTTATGAGTATTTTTTGTTTTGAAAAGTGGATTTTCGAAAATTTCATGACTCTATTTGAAGGCGAAATAATGATTTTATTACAAAACTGATTGTGCCAGTCGATTTTCCGGCCCAAAAAACCCCTCTTTACGAATTTTCAGCATTTTTTATTTTTTTTTGTCGAAAATTGAGAACAAAGGGGAAATATTTTGCGAAACAAATTGCTTTTTTCTAACTCCCTTAATCCTTGGAAATATGGAATTAAATTCCACCAAAATATGTAAAATTGTCCCCTCTATCGATTGGTGAAGGCTAGAACGTTCTATCTTTCCTATTAGTCGAGTTATGAGTATTTTTTGTTTTGAAAAGTGGATTTTCGAAAATTTCATGACTCTATTTGAAGGCGAAATAATGATTTTATCACAAAACTGATTGTGCCAGTCGATTTTCCGGCCCAAAAAAACCCCTCTTTACGAATTTTAAGCATTTTTTATTTTTTTTTGTCGAAACTTTAGAACAAAGGGGTAGGTATGGAAATATTTTGCGAAACAAATTGCTTTTTTCTAACTCCCTTAATCCTTAGCAATATCGACTCAAAATTAGGGCTGGGCGATTATCAAAAAACATAATCGATTATCGATTATATAAAATAATCGATTATTTTCGATAAATCGATGTTGATCGATTAATTCATTAATCGAAAAAAATCGATTAATCGATTATTCGAAAATAATCGATTATTCGAAAATAATCGATTAATCGAAAATAATCGATTAATCGAAAATAATCGATTAATCGAAAATAATCGATTAATCGAAAATAATCAATTTAAGATGATTCAAAAAACTGATTGTGCCAGTCGATTTTCCGGCCCAAAAAACCCCTCTTTACGAATTTTTAGCATTTTTTATTTTTTTTTGTCAAAAATATTTTGCGATACAAATTGCTTTTTTCTAACTCCCTTAATCCTTGGAAATATGGACTTAAATTCCACTAAAATATGTAAAATTGTCCCCTCTATCGATTGGTGAAGGCTAGAACGTTCTATCTTTCCTATTAGTCGAGTTATGAGTAATTTTTGTTTTGAAAAGTGGATTTTCGAAAATTTCATGACTCTATTTGAAGGCGAAATAATGATTTTATCACAAAACTGATTGTGCCAGTCGATTTTTCGGCGCAAAAAACCCCTCTTTACGAACTTTTAGCATTTTTTATAATTTTTTTGTCGAAAATTTAGAACAAAGGGGGTAGCTGTGGAAATATTTTGCGATACAAATTGATTTTTTCTAACTCCCTTACACCTTGGTAATATGGACTTAAAATTCACTAACATATGTAAAATTGTCCCCTCTATCGATTGGTGAAGACTAGAACGTTCTATCTTTCCTATTTGTCGAGTTATGAGTATTTTTTGTTTTGAAAAGTAGATTTTCGAAAATTTCATGCCTCTATTTGGAGGTGAAATAATGATTTTATCACAAAACTGATTGTGCCAGTCGATTTTTCGGCCCAAAAAACCCCTCTTTACGAATTTTAAGCATTTTTTATAATTTTTTTGTCGAAAATTTAGAACAAAGGGGGTACCTGTGGAAATATTTTGCGATACAAATTGATTTTTTCTAACTCCCTTAAACCTTGGTAATATGGACTTAAAATTCACTAACATATGTAAAATTGTCCCCTCTATCGATTGGTGAAGACTAGAACGTTCTATCTTTCCTATTTGTCGAGTTATGAGTATTTTTTGTTTTGAAAAGTAGATTTTCGAAAATTTCATGACTCTATTTTAAGGCGAAATAATGATTTTATCACAAAACTGATTGTGCCAGTCGTTTTTTCGGCCCAAAAAACCCCTCTTTACGAACTTTTAGCATTTTTTATAATTTTTTTGTCGAAAATTTAGAACAAAGGGGGTAGCTGTGGAAATATTTTGCGATACAAATTGATTTTTTCTAACTCCCTTAATCCTCGGAAATATGGACTTAAAATTCACTAACATATGTAAAATTGTCCCCTCTATCGATTGGTGAAGACTAGAACGTTCTATCTTTCCTATTTGTCGAGTTATGAGTATTTTTTGTTTTGAAAAGTAGATTTTCGAAAATTTCATGACTCTATTTTAAGGCGAAATAATGATTTTATCACAAAACTGATTGTGCCAGTCGATTTTTCGGCCCAAAAAACCCCTCTTTACGAATTTTAAGCATTTTTTATTTTTTTTTGTCAAAAATTTAGAACAAAGGGGAAATATTTTGCGAAACAAATTGCTTTTTTCTAACTCCCTTAATCCTCGGAAATATGGACCCAAAATACACTAAAATATGTAAAATTGTCCCCTCTATCGATTGGTGAAGACTAGAACGTTCTATCTTTCCTATTAGTCGAGTTATGAGTAATTTTTGTTTTGAAAAGTGGATTTTCGAAAATTTCATGACTCTATTTGAAGGCGAAATAATGATTTTATCACAAAACTGATTGTGCCAGTCGATTTTTCGGCGCAAAAAACCCTCTTTACGAATTTTAAGCATTTTTTATAATTTTTTTGTCGAAAATTTAGAACAAAGGGGGTAACTGTGGAAATATTTTGCGATACAAATTGATTTTTTCTAACTCCCTTAATCCTCGGAAATATGGACCCAAAATACACTAAAATATGTAAAATTGTCCCCTCTATCAATTGGTGAAGACTAGAACGTTCTATCTTTCCTATTAGTCGAGTTATGAGTATTTTTTGTTTTGAAAAGTGGATTTTCGAAAATTTCATGACTCTATTTGAAGACGAAATAATGATTTTATCACAAAACTGATTGTGCCAGTCGATTTTTCGGCGCAAAAAACCCCTCTTTACGAACTTTTAGCATTTTTTATAATTTTTTTGTCGAAAATTTGGAACAAAGGGGGTAGCTGTGGAAATATTTTGCGATACAAATTGATTTTTTCTAACTCCCTTAATCCTCGGAAATATGGACTTAAAATTCACTAACATATGTAAAATTGTCCCCTCTATCGATTGGTGAAGACTAGAACGTTCTATCTTTCCTATTTGTCGAGTTATGAGTATTTTTTGTTTTGAAAAGTAGATTTTCGAAAATTTCATGACTCTATTTTAAGGCGGGATTATGATTTCATCACAAAACTGATTGTGCCAGTCGATTTTTCGGCCCAAAAAACCCCTCTTTACGAATTTTAAGCATTTTTTATTTTTTTTTGTCAAAAATTTAAAACAAAGGGGAAATATTTTGCGAAACAAATTGCTTTTTTCTAACTCCCTTAATCCTTGGCAATATCGACTCAAAATTCACTTAAATATGTAAAATTGTCCCCTCTATCGATTGGTGAAGACTAGAACGTTCTATCTTTCCTATTTGTCGAGTTATGAGTATTTTTTGTTTTGAAAAGTAGATTTTCGAAAATTTCATGACTCTATTTTAAGGCGAAATAATGATTTTATCACAAAACTGATTGTGCCAGTCGATTTTTCGGCCCAAAAAACCCCTCTTTACGAATTTTTAGCATTTTTTATAATTTTTTTGTCGAAAATTTAGAACAAAGGGGGTAGCTGTGGAAATATTTTGCGATACAAATTGATTTTTTCTAACTCCCTTAATCCTCGGAAATATGGACTTAAAATTCACTAACATATGTAAAATTGTCCCCTCTATCGATTGGTGAAGACTAGAACGTTCTATCTTTCCTATTTGTCGAGTTATGAGTATTTTTTGTTTTGAAAAGTAGATTTTCGAAAATTTCATGACTCTATTTTAAGGCGGGATTATGATTTTATCACAAAACTGATTGTGCCAGTCGATTTTTCGGCCCAAAAAACCCCTCTTTACGAATTTTAAGCATTTTTTATAATTTTTTTGTCGAAAATTTAGAACAAAGGGGGTAGCTGTGGAAATATTTTGCGATACAAATTGATTTTTTCTAACTCCCTTAATCCTCGGAAATATGGACTTAAAATTCACTAACATATGTAAAATTGTCCCCTCTATCGATTGGTGAAGACTAGAACGTTCTATCTTTCCTATTTGTCGAGTTATGAGTATTTTTTGTTTTGAAAAGTAGATTTTCGAAAATTTCATGACTCTATTTTAAGGCGAAATAATGATTTTATCACAAAACTGATTGTGCCAGTCGATTTTTCGGCCCAAAAAACCCCTCTTTACGAATTTTAAGCATTTTTTATTTTTTTTTGTCAAAAATTTAGAACAAAGGGGAAATATTTTGCGAAACAAATTGCTTTTTTCTAACTCCCTTAATCCTCGGAAATATGGACCCAAAATACACTAAAATATGTAAAATTGTCCCCTCTATCGATTGGTGAAGACTAGAACGTTCTATCTTTCCTATTAGTCGAGTTATGAGTAATTTTTGTTTTGAAAAGTGGATTTTCGAAAATTTCATGAATCTATTTGAAGGCGAAATAATGATTTTATCAAAAAACTGATTGTGCCAGTCGATTTTCCGGCCCAAAAAACCCCTCTTTACGAATTTTAAGCATTTTTTATTTTTTTTTGTCAAAAATTTAGAACAAAGGGGAAATATTTTGCGAAACAAATTGCTTTTTTCTAACTCCCTTAATCCTTGGCAATATCGACTCAAAATTCACTAAAATATGTAAAATTGTCCCCTCTATCGATTGGTGAAGACTAGAACGTTCTATCTTTCCTATTTGTCGAGTTATGAGTATTTTTTGTTTTGAAAAGTGGATTTTCGAAAATTTCATGACACTATTTGAAGGCGAAATAATGATTTTATCAAAAAACTGATTGTGCCGGTCGATTTTTCGGCCCAAAAAACCCCTCTTTACGAATTTTTAGCATTTTTTATAATTTTTTTGTCGAAAATTTAGAACAAAGGGGGTAGCTGTGGAAATATTTTGCGATACAAATTGATTTTTTCTAACTCCCTTAATCCTCGGAAATATGGACTTAAAATTCACTAACATATGTAAAATTGTCCCCTCTATCGATTGGTGAAGACTAGAACGTTCTATCTTTCCTATTTGTCGAGTTATGAGTATTTTTTGTTTTGAAAAGTAGATTTTCGAAAATTTCATGACTCTATTTTAAGGCGAAATAATGATTTTATCACAAAACTGATTGTGCCAGTCGATTTTTCGGCCCAAAAAACCCCTCTTTACGAACTTTTAGCATTTTTTATAATTTTTTTGTCGAAAATTTAGAACAAAGGGGGTACCTGTGGAAATATTTTGCGATACAAATCGATTTTTCCTAACTCCCTTAATCCTCGGAAATATGGACCCAAAATACACTAAAATATGTGAAATTGTCCCCTCTATCGATTGGTGAAGACTAGAACGTTCTATCTTTCCTATTTGTCGAGTTATGAGTATTTTTTGTTTTGAAAAGTGGATTTTCGAAAATTTCATGACTCTATTTGAAGGCGAAATAATGATTTTATCACAAAACTGATTGTGCCAGTCGATTTTCCGGCCCAAAAAAACCCCTCTTTACGAATTTTAAGCATTTTTTATTTTTTTTTGTCGAAAATTGAGAACAAAGGGGAAATATTTTGCGAAACAAATTGCTTTTTTCTAACTCCCTTAATCCTTGGAAATATGGAATTAAATTCCACCAAAATATGTAAAATTGTCCCCTCTATCGATTGGTGAAGGCTAGAACGTTCTATCTTTCCTATTAGTCGAGTTATGAGTATTTTTTGTTTTGAAAAGTGGATTTTCGAAAATTTCATGACTCTATTTGAAGGCGAAATAATGATTTTATCAAAAAACTGATTGTGCCAGTCGATTTTCCGGCCCAAAAAAACCCCTCTTTACGAATTTTAAGCATTTTTTATTTTTTTTTGTCGAAACTTTAGAACAAAGGGGGTACCTGTGGAAATATTTTGCGATACAAATTGCTTTTTTCTAACTCCCTTAATCCTTGGCAATATCGACTCAAAATTAGGGCTGGGCGATTATCAAAAAACATAATCGATTATCGATTATATAAAATAATCGATTATTTTCGATGAATCGATGTTAATCGATTAATTCATTAATCGAAAAAAATCGATTAATCGATGTTAATCGATTAATTCATTAATCGAAAAAAATCGATTAATCGATGTTAATCGATTAATTCATTAATCGATCAATTCATTAATCGAAAATAATCGATTAATCGAAAATAATCGATTAATCGAAAATAATCGATTGATCGAAAATAATCGATTAATCGAAAATAATCGATTAATCGAAAATAATCGATTAATCGAAAATAATCAATTTAAGAAGATTCAAAAAACTGATTGTGCCAGTCGATTTTCCGGCCCAAAAAACCCCTCTTCACGAATTTTTAGCATTTTTTATTTTTTTTTGTCAAAAATATTTTGCGATACAAATTGCTTTTTTCTAACTCCCTTAATCCTTGGAAATATGGACTTAAATTCCACTAAAATATGTAAAATTGTCCCCTCTATCGATTGGTGAAGACTAGAACGTTCTATCTTTCCTATTTGTCGAGTTATGAGTATTTTTTGTTTTGAAAAGTGGATTTTCGAAAATTTCATGACTCTATTTGAAGGCGAAATAATGATTTTATCACAAAACTGATTGTGCCAGTCAATTTTTCGGCCCAAAAAACCCCTCTTTACGAACTTTTAGCATTTTTTATTTTTTTTTTGTCAAAAATTTAGAACAAAGGGGAAATATTTTGCGAAACAAATTGCTTTTTTCTAACTCCCTTAATCCTTGGCAATATCGACTCAAAATTCACTTAAATATGTAAAATTGTCCCCTCTATCGATTGGTGAAGACTAGAACGTTCTATCTTTCCTATTTGTCGAGTTATGAGTATTTTTTGTTTTGAAAAGTAGATTTTCGAAAATTTCATGACTCTATTTGGAGGTGAAATAATGATTTTATCACAAAACTGATTGTGCCAGTCGATTTTTCGGCCCAAAAAACCCCTCTTTACGAATTTTAAGCATTTTTTATAATTTTTTTGTCGAAAATTTAGAACAAAGGGGGTACCTGTGGAAATATTTTGCGATACAAATTGCTTTTTTCTAACTCCCTTAATCCTTGGCAATATCGACTCAAAATTCACTAAAATATGTAAAATTGTCCCCTCTATCGATTGGTGAAGACTAGAACATTCTATCTTTCCTATTTGTCGAGTTATGAGTATTTTTTGTTTTGAAAAGTAGATTTTCGAAAATTTCATGACTCTATTTTAAGGCGAAATAATGATTTTATCACAAAACTGATTGTGCCAGTCGATTTTTCGGCCCAAAAAACCCCTCTTTACGAATTTTTAGCATTTTTTATAATTTTTTTGTCGAAAATTTAGAACAAAGGGGGTAGCTGTGGAAATATTTTGCGATACAAATTGATTTTTTCTAACTCCCTTAATCCTCGGAAATATGGACTTAAAATTCACTAACATATGTAAAATTGTCCCCTCTATCGATTGGTGAAGACTAGAACGTTCTATCTTTCCTATTTGTCGAGTTATGAGTATTTTTTGTTTTGAAAAGTAGATTTTCGAAAATTTCATGACTCTATTTTAAGGCGAAATAATGATTTTATCACAAAACTGATTGTGCCAGTCGATTTTTCGGCCCAAAAAACCCCTCTTTACGAACTTTTAGCATTTTTTATAATTTTTTTGTCGAAAATTTAGAACAAAGGGGGTAGCTGTGGAAATATTTTGCGATACAAATTGATTTTTTCTAACTCCCTTAAACCTCGGAAATATGGACCCAAAATACACTAAAATATGTAAAATTGTCCCCTCTATCGATTGGTGAAGACTAGAACGTTCTATCTTTCCTATTTGTCGAGTTATGAGTATTTTTTGTTTTGAAAAGTGGATTTTCGAAAATTTCATGACTCTATTTGAAGGCGAAATAATGATTTTATCACAAAACTGATTGTGCCAGTCGATTTTCCGGTCCAAAAAAACCCCTCTTTACGAATTTTAAGCATTTTTTATTTTTTTTTGTCGAAAATTGAGAACAAAGGGGAAATATTTTGCGAAACAAATTGCTTTTTTCTAACTCCCTTAATCCTTGGAAATATGGAATTAAATTCCACCAAAATATGTAAAATTGTCCCCTCTATCGATTGGTGAAGGCTAGAACGTTCTATCTCTCCTATTAGTCGAGTTATGAGTATTTTTTGTTTTGAAAAGTGGATTTTCGAAAATTTCATGACTCTATTTGAAGGCGAAATAATGATTTTATCAAAAAACTGATTGTGCCAGTCGATTTTCCGGCCCAAAAAAACCCCTCTTTACGAATTTTAAGCATTTTTTATTTTTTTTTGTCGAAACTTTAGAACAAAGGGGGTACCTGTGGAAATATTTTGCGATACAAATTGCTTTTTTCTAACTCCCTTAATCCTTGGCAATATCGACTCAAAATTAGGGCTGGGCGATTATATAAAACATAATCGATTATCGATTATATAAAATAATCGATTATTTTCGATGAATCGATGTTAATCGATTAATTCATTAATCGAAAAAAATCGATTAATCGAAAATAATCGATTATTCGAAAATAATCGATTAATCGAAAATAATCGATTAATCGAAAATAATCGATTAATCGAAAATAATCGATAAATCGAAAATAATCGATTAATCGAAAATAATCAATTTAAGAAGATTCAAAAAACTGATTGTGCCAGTCGATTTTCCGGCCCAAAAAACCCCTCTTCACGAATTTTTAGCATTTTTTATTTTTTTTTGTCAAAAATATTTTGCGATACAAATTGCTTTTTTCTAACTCCCTTAATCCTTGGAAATATGGACTTAAATTCCACTAAAATATGTAAAATTGTCCCCTCTATCGATTGGTGAAGACTAGAACGTTCTATCTTTCCTATTAGTCGAGTTATGAGTAATTTTTGTTTTGAAAAGTGGATTTTCGAAAATTTCATGACTCTATTTGAAGGCGAAATAATGATTTTATCACAAAACTGATTGTGCCCGTCGATTTTTCGGCGCAAAAAACCCTCTTTACGAATTTTAAGCATTTTTTATAATTTTTTTGTCGAAAATTTAGAACAAAGGGGGTAACTGTGGAAATATTTTGCGATACAAATTGATTTTTTCTAACTCCCTTAATCCTCGGAAATATGGACCCAAAATACACTAAAATATGTAAAATTGTCCCCTCTATCGATTGGTGAAGACTAGAACGTTCTATCTTTCCTATTAGTCGAGTTATGAGTATTTTTTGTTTTGAAAAGTGGATTTTCGAAAATTTCATGACTCTATTTGAAGGCGAAATAATGATTTTATCACAAAACTGATTGTGCCAGTCGATTTTTCGGCGCAAAAACCCCTCTTTACGAACTTTTAGCATTTTTTATAATTTTTTTGTCGAAAATTTAGAACAAAGGGGGTAGCTGTGGAAATATTTTGCGATACAAATTGATTTTTTCTAACTCCCTTAATCCTCGGAAATATGGACCCAAAATACACTAAAATATGTAAAATTGTCCCCTCTATCGATTGGTGAAGACTAGACCGTTCTACCTTTCCTATTTGTCGAGTTATGAGTATTTTTTGTTTTGAAAAGTAGATTTTCGAAAATTTCATGACTCTATTTGGAGGTGAAATAATGATTTTATCACAAAACTGATTGTGCCAGTCGATTTTTCGGCCCAAAAAACCCCTCTTTACGAACTTTTAGCATTTTTTATTTTTTTTTTGTCAAAAATTTAGAGCAAAGGGTGAATATTTTGCGAAACAAATTGCTTTTTTCTAACTCCCTTAATCCTTGGCAATATCGACTCAAAATTCACTTAAATATGTAAAATTGTCCCCTCTATCGATTGGTGAAGACTAGAACGTTCTATCTTTCCTATTTGTCGAGTTATGAGTATTTTTTGTTTTGAAAAGTAGATTTTCGAAAATTTCATGCCTCTATTTGGAGGTGAAATAATGATTTTATCACAAAACTGATTGTGCCAGTCGATTTTTCGGCCCAAAAAACCCCTCTTTACGAATTTTAAGCATTTTTTATAATTTTTTTGTCGAAAATTTAGAACAAAGGTGGTACCTGTGGAAATATTTTGCGATACAAATTGCTTTTTTCTAACTCCCTTAATCCTTGGCAATATCGACTCAAAATTCACTAAAATATGTAAAATTGTCCCCTCTATCGATTGGTGAAGACTAGAACATTCTATCTTTCCTATTTGTCGAGTTATGAGTATTTTTTGTTTTGAAAAGTAGATTTTCGAAAATTTCATGACTCTATTTTAAGGCGAAATAATGATTTTATCACAAAACTGATTGTGCCAGTCGATTTTTCGGCCCAAAAAACCCCTCTTTACGAATTTTTAGCATTTTTTATAATTTTTTTGTCGAAAATTTAGAACAAAGGGGGTAGCTGTGGAAATATTTTGCGATACAAATTGATTTTTTCTAACTCCCTTAAACCTCGGAAATATGGACCCAAAATACACTAAAATATGTAAAATTGTCCCCTCTATCGATTGGTGAAGACTAGAACGTTCTATCTTTCCTATTTGTCGAGTTATGAGTATTTTTTGTTTTGAAAAGTGGATTTTCGAAAATTTCATGACTCTATTTGAAGGCGAAATAATGATTTTATCACAAAACTGATTGTGCCAGTCGATTTCCCGGCGCAAAAAAACCCTCTTTACGAATTTTAAGCATTTTTTATAATTTTTTTGTCGAAAATTTAGAACAAAGGGGGTAGCTGTGGAAATATTTTGCGATACAAATTGATTTTTTCTAACTCCCTTAATCCTCGGAAATATGGACCCAAAATACACTAAAATATGTAAAATTGTCCCCTCTATCGATTGGTGAAGACTAGACCGTTCTACCTTTCCTATTTGTCGAGTTATGAGTATTTTTTGTTTTGAAAAGTGGATTTTCGAAAATTTCATGACTCTATTTGAAGGCGAAATAATGATTTTATCACAAAACTGATTGTGCCAGTCGATTTCCCGGCGCAAAAAAACCCTCTTTACGAATTTTAAGCATTTTTTATAATTTTTTTGTCGAAAATTTAGAACAAAGGTGGTACCTGTGGAAATATTTTGCGATACAAATTGATTTTTTCTAACTCCCTTAATCCTCGGAAATATGGACTTAAAATTCACTAACATATGTAAAATTGTCCCCTCTATCGATTGGTGAAGACTAGAACGTTCTATCTTTCCTATTTGTCGAGTTATGAGTATTTTTTGTTTTGAAAAGTAGATTTTCGAAAATTTCATGACTCTATTTCAAGGCGAAATAATGATTTTATCACAAAACTGATTGTGCCAGTCGATTTTTCGGCCCAAAAAACCCCTCTTTACGAACTTTTAGCATTTTTTATAATTTTTTTGTCGAAAATTTCGAACAAAGGGGGTAGCTGTGGAAATATTTTGCGATACAAATTGATTTTTTCTAACTCCCTTAAACCTCGGAAATATGGACCCAAAATACACTAAAATATGTAAAATTGTCCCCTCTATCGATTGGTGAAGACTAGAACGTTCTATCTTTCCTATTTGTCGAGTTATGAGTATTTTTTGTTTTGAAAAGTGGATTTTCGAAAATTTCATGACTCTATTTGAAGGCGAAATAATGATTTTATCACAAAACTGATTGTGCCAGTCGATTTCCCGGCGCAAAAAAACCCTCTTTACGAATTTTAAGCATTTTTTATAATTTTTTTGTCGAAAATTTGGAACAAAGGGGGTAGCTGTGGAAATATTTTGCGATACAAATTGATTTTTTCTAACTCCCTTAATCCTCGGAAATATGGACTTAAAATTCACTAACATATGTAAAATTGTCCCCTCTATCGATTGGTGAAGACTAGAACGTTCTATCTTTCCTATTTGTCGAGTTATGAGTATTTTTTGTTTTGAAAAGTAGATTTTCGAAAATTTCATGACTCTATTTTAAGGCGGGATTATGATTTCATCACAAAACTGATTGTGCCAGTCGATTTTTCGGCCCAAAAAACCCCTCTTTACGAATTTTAAGCATTTTTTATTTTTTTTTGTCAAAAATTTAAAACAAAGGGGAAATATTTTGCGAAACAAATTGCTTTTTTCTAACTCCCTTAATCCTTGGCAATATCGACTCAAAATTCACTTAAATATGTAAAATTGTCCCCTCTATCGATTGGTGAAGACTAGAACGTTCTATCTTCCCTATTTGTCGAGTTATGAGTATTTTTTGTTTTGAAAAGTAGATTTTCGAAAATTTCATGACTCTATTTTAAGGCGAAATAATGATTTTATCACAAAACTGATTGTGCCAGTCGATTTTTCGGCCCAAAAAACCCCTCTTTACGAATTTTTAGCATTTTTTATAATTTTTTTGTCGAAAATTTAGAACAAAGGGGGTAGCTGTGGAAATATTTTGCGATACAAATTGATTTTTTCTAACTCCCTTAATCCTCGGAAATATGGACTTAAAATTCACCAACATATGTAAAATTGTCCCCTCTATCGATTGGTGAAGACTAGAACGTTCTATCTTTCCTATTTGTCGAGTTATGAGTATTTTTTGTTTTGAAAAGTAGATTTTCGAAAATTTCATGACTCTATTTTAAGGCGGGATTATGATTTTATCACAAAACTGATTGTGCCAGTCGATTTTTCGGCCCAAAAAACCCCTCTTTACGAATTTTAAGCATTTTTTATAATTTTTTTGTCGAAAATTTAGAACAAAGGGGGTAGCTGTGGAAATATTTTGCGATACAAATTGATTTTTTCTAACTCCCTTAATCCTCGGAAATATGGACTTAAAATTCACTAACATATGTAAAATTGTCCCCTCTATCGATTGGTGAAGACTAGAACGTTCTATCTTTCCTATTTGTCGAGTTATGAGTATTTTTTGTTTTGAAAAGTAGATTTTCGAAAATTTCATGACTCTATTTTAAGGCGAAATAATGATTTTATCACAAAACTGATTGTGCCAGTCGATTTTTCGGCCCAAAAAACCCCTCTTTACGAATTTTAAGCATTTTTTATTTTTTTTTGTCAAAAATTTAGAACAAAGGGGAAATATTTTGCGAAACAAATTGCTTTTTTCTAACTCCCTTAATCCTCGGAAATATGGACCCAAAATACACTAAAATATGTAAAATTGTCCCCTCTATCGATTGGTGAAGACTAGAACGTTCTATCTTTCCTATTAGTCGAGTTATGAGTAATTTTTGTTTTGAAAAGTGGATTTTCGAAAATTTCATGAATCTATTTGAAGGCGAAATAATGATTTTATCAAAAAACTGATTGTGCCAGTCGATTTTCCGGCCCAAAAAACCCCTCTTTACGAATTTTAAGCATTTTTTATTTTTTTTTGTCAAAAATTTAGAACAAAGGGGAAATATTTTGCGAAACAAATTGCTTTTTTCTAACTCCCTTAATCCTTGGCAATATCGACTCAAAATTCACTAAAATATGTAAAATTGTCCCCTCTATCGATTGGTGAAGACTAGAACGTTCTATCTTTCCTATTTGTCGAGTTATGAGTATTTTTTGTTTTGAAAAGTGGATTTTCGAAAATTTCATGACACTATTTGAAGGCGAAATAATGATTTTATCAAAAAACTGATTGTGCCGGTCGATTTTTCGGCCCAAAAAACCCCTCTTTACGAATTTTTAGCATTTTTTATAATTTTTTTGTCGAAAATTTAGAACAAAGGGGGTAGCTGTGGAAATATTTTGCGATACAAATTGATTTTTTCTAACTCCCTTAATCCTCGGAAATATGGACTTAAAATTCACTAACATATGTAAAATTGTCCCCTCTATCGATTGGTGAAGACTAGAACGTTCTATCTTTCCTATTTGTCGAGTTATGAGTATTTTTTGTTTTGAAAAGTAGATTTTCGAAAATTTCATGACTCTATTTTAAGGCGAAATAATGATTTTATCACAAAACTGATTGTGCCAGTCGATTTTTCGGCCCAAAAAACCCCTCTTTACGAACTTTTAGCATTTTTTATAATTTTTTTGTCGAAAATTTAGAACAAAGTGGGTAGCTGTGGAAATATTTTGCGATACAAATTGATTTTTTCTAACTCCCTTAAACCTTGGTAATATGGACTTAAAATTCACTAACATGTAAAATTGTCCCCTCTATCGATTGGTGAAGACTAGAACGTTCTATCTTTCCTATTTGTCGAGTTATGAGTATTTTTTGTTTTGAAAAGTAGATTTTCGAAAATTTCATGGCTCTATTTTAAGGCGAAATAATGATTTTATCACAAAACTGATTGTGCCAGTCGATTTTTCGGCCCAAAAAACCCCTCTTTACGAACTTTTAGCATTTTTTATAATTTTTTTGTCGAAAATTTAGAACAAAGGGGGTACCTGTGGAAATATTTTGCGATACAAATCGATTTTTCCTAACTCCCTTAATCCTCGGAAATATGGACCCAAAATACACTAAAATATGTGAAATTGTCCCCTCTATCGATTGGTGAAGACTAGAACGTTCTATCTTTCCTATTTGTCGAGTTATGAGTATTTTTTGTTTTGAAAAGTGGATTTTCGAAAATTTCATGACTCTATTTGAAGGCGAAATAATGATTTTATCACAAAACTGATTGTGCCAGTCGATTTTCCGGCCCAAAAAAACCCCTCTTTACGAATTTTAAGCATTTTTTATTTTTTTTTGTCGAAAATTGAGAACAAAGGGGAAATATTTTGCGAAACAAATTGCTTTTTTCTAACTCCCTTAATCCTTGGAAATATGGAATTAAATTCCACCAAAATATGTAAAATTGTCCCCTCTATCGATTGGTGAAGGCTAGAACGTTCTATCTTTCCTATTAGTCGAGTTATGAGTATTTTTTGTTTTGAAAAGTGGATTTTCGAAAATTTCATGACTCTATTTGAAGGCGAAATAATGATTTTATCAAAAAACTGATTGTGCCAGTCGATTTTCCGGCCCAAAAAAACCCCTCTTTACGAATTTTAAGCATTTTTTATTTTTTTTTGTCGAAACTTTAGAACAAAGGGGGTACCTGTGGAAATATTTTGCGATACAAATTGCTTTTTTCTAACTCCCTTAATCCTTGGCAATATCGACTCAAAATTAGGGCTGGGCGATTATCAAAAAACATAATCGATTATCGATTATATAAAATAATCGATTATTTTCGATGAATCGATGTTAATCGATTAATTCATTAATCGAAAAAAATCGATTAATCGATGTTAATCGATTAATTCATTAATCGAAAAAAATCGATTAATCGATGTTAATCGATTAATTCATTAATCGATCAATTCATTAATCGAAAAAAATCGATTAATCGAAAATAATCGATTATTCGAAAATAATCGATTGATCGAAAATAATCGATTAATCGAAAATAATCGATTAATCGAAAATAATCGATTAATCGAAAATAATCGATTGATCGAAAATAATCGATTAATCGAAAATAATCGATTAATCGAAAATAATCGATTAATCGAAAATAATCAATTTGAGAAGATTCAAAAAACTGATTGTGCCAGTCGATTTTCCGGCCCAAAAAACCCCTCTTCACGAATTTTTAGCATTTTTTATTTTTTTTTGTCAAAAATATTTTGCGATACAAATTGCTTTTTTCTAACTCCCTTAATCCTTGGAAATATGGACTTAAATTCCACTAAAATATGTAAAATTGTCCCCTCTATCGATTGGTGAAGACTAGAACGTTCTATCTTTCCTATTTGTCGAGTTATGAGTATTTTTTGTTTTGAAAAGTGGATTTTCGAAAATTTCATGACTCTATTTGAAGGCGAAATAATGATTTTATCACAAAACTGATTGTGCCAGTCGATTTTTCGGCGCAAAAAACCCTCTTTACGAATTTTAAGCATTTTTTATAATTTTTTTGTCGAAAATTTAGAACAAAGGGGGTAACTGTGGAAATATTTTGCGATACAAATTGATTTTTTCTAACTCCCTTAATCCTCGGAAATATGGACCCAAAATACACTAAAATATGTAAAATTGTCCCCTCTATCGATTGGTGAAGACTAGAACGTTCTATCTTTCCTATTAGTCGAGTTATGAGTATTTTTTGTTTTGAAAAGTGGATTTTCGAAAATTTCATGACTCTATTTGAAGGCGAAATAATGATTTTATCACAAAACTGATTGTGCCAGTCGATTTTTCGGCGCAAAAACCCCTCTTTACGAACTTTTAGCATTTTTTATAATTTTTTTGTCGAAAATTTAGAACAAAGGGGGTAGCTGTGGAAATATTTTGCGATACAAATTGATTTTTTCTAACTCCCTTAATCCTCGGAAATATGGACCCAAAATACACTAAAATATGTAAAATTGTCCCCTCTATCGATTGGTGAAGACTAGAACGTTCTATCTTCCCTATTTGTCGAGTTATGAGTATTTTTTGTTTTGAAAAGTAGATTTTCGAAAATTTCATGACTCTATTTGGAGGTGAAATAATGATTTTATCACAAAACTGATTGTGCCAGTCAATTTTTCGGCCCAAAAAACCCCTCTTTACGAACTTTTAGCATTTTTTATTTTTTTTTTGTCAAAAATTTAGAACAAAGGGGAAATATTTTGCGAAACAAATTGCTTTTTTCTAACTCCCTTAATCCTTGGCAATATCGACTCAAAATTCACTTAAATATGTAAAATTGTCCCCTCTATCGATTGGTGAAGACTAGAACGTTCTATCTTTCCTATTTGTCGAGTTATGAGTATTTTTTGTTTTGAAAAGTAGATTTTCGAAAATTTCATGACTCTATTTGGAGGTGAAATAATGATTTTATCACAAAACTGATTGTGCCAGTCGATTTTTCGGCCCAAAAAACCCCTCTTTACGAATTTTAAGCATTTTTTATAATTTTTTTGTCGAAAATTTAGAACAAAGGGGGTACCTGTGGAAATATTTTGCGATACAAATTGCTTTTTTCTAACTCCCTTAATCCTTGGCAATATCGACTCAAAATTCACTAAAATATGTAAAATTGTCCCCTCTATCGATTGGTGAAGACTAGAACATTCTATCTTTCCTATTTGTCGAGTTATGAGTATTTTTTGTTTTGAAAAGTAGATTTTCGAAAATTTCATGACTCTATTTTAAGGCGAAATAATGATTTTATCACAAAACTGATTGTGCCAGTCGATTTTTCGGCCCAAAAAACCCCTCTTTACGAATTTTTAGCATTTTTTATAATTTTTTTGTCGAAAATTTAGAACAAAGGGGGTAGCTGTGGAAATATTTTGCGATACAAATTGATTTTTTCTAACTCCCTTAATCCTCGGAAATATGGACTTAAAATTCACTAACATATGTAAAATTGTCCCCTCTATCGATTGGTGAAGACTAGAACGTTCTATCTTTCCTATTTGTCGAGTTATGAGTATTTTTTGTTTTGAAAAGTAGATTTTCGAAAATTTCATGACTCTATTTTAAGGCGAAATAATGATTTTATCACAAAACTGATTGTGCCAGTCGATTTTTCGGCCCAAAAAACCCCTCTTTACGAACTTTTAGCATTTTTTATAATTTTTTTGTCGAAAATTTAGAACAAAGGGGGTAGCTGTGGAAATATTTTGCGATACAAATTGATTTTTTCTAACTCCCTTAAACCTCGGAAATATGGACCCAAAATACACTAAAATATGTAAAATTGTCCCCTCTATCGATTGGTGAAGACTAGAACGTTCTATCTTTCCTATTTGTCGAGTTATGAGTATTTTTTGTTTTGAAAAGTGGATTTTCGAAAATTTCATGACTCTATTTGAAGGCGAAATAATGATTTTATCACAAAACTGATTGTGCCAGTCGATTTTCCGGTCCAAAAAAACCCCTCTTTACGAATTTTAAGCATTTTTTATTTTTTTTTGTCGAAAATTGAGAACAAAGGGGAAATATTTTGCGAAACAAATTGCTTTTTTCTAACTCCCTTAATCCTTGGAAATATGGAATTAAATTCCACCAAAATATGTAAAATTGTCCCCTCTATCGATTGGTGAAGGCTAGAACGTTCTATCTCTCCTATTAGTCGAGTTATGAGTATTTTTTGTTTTGAAAAGTGGATTTTCGAAAATTTCATGACTCTATTTGAAGGCGAAATAATGATTTTATCAAAAAACTGATTGTGCCAGTCGATTTTCCGGCCCAAAAAAACCCCTCTTTACGAATTTTAAGCATTTTTTATTTTTTTTTGTCGAAACTTTAGAACAAAGGGGGTACCTGTGGAAATATTTTGCGATACAAATTGCTTTTTTCTAACTCCCTTAATCCTTGGCAATATCGACTCAAAATTAGGGCTGGGCGATTATATAAAACATAATCGATTATCGATTATATAAAATAATCGATTATTTTCGATGAATCGATGTTAATCGATTAATTCATTAATCGAAAAAAATCGATTAATCGAAAATAATCGATTATTCGAAAATAATCGATTAATCGAAAATAATCGATTAATCGAAAATAATCGATAAATCGAAAATAATCGATTAATCGAAAATAATCAATTTAAGAAGATTCAAAAAACTGATTGTGCCAGTCGATTTTCCGGCCCAAAAAACCCCTCTTCACGAATTTTTAGCATTTTTTATTTTTTTTTGTCAAAAATATTTTGCGATACAAATTGCTTTTTTCTAACTCCCTTAATCCTTGGAAATATGGACTTAAATTCCACTAAAATATGTAAAATTGTCCCCTCTATCGATTGGTGAAGACTAGAACGTTCTATCTTTCCTATTAGTCGAGTTATGAGTAATTTTTGTTTTGAAAAGTGGATTTTCGAAAATTTCATGACTCTATTTGAAGGCGAAATAATGATTTTATCACAAAACTGATTGTGCCAGTCGATTTTTCGGCGCAAAAAACCCTCTTTACGAATTTTAAGCATTTTTTATAATTTTTTTGTCGAAAATTTAGAACAAAGGGGGTAACTGTGGAAATATTTTGCGATACAAATTGATTTTTTCTAACTCCCTTAATCCTCGGAAATATGGACCCAAAATACACTAAAATATGTAAAATTGTCCCCTCTATCGATTGGTGAAGACTAGAACGTTCTATCTTTCCTATTAGTCGAGTTATGAGTATTTTTTGTTTTGAAAAGTGGATTTTCGAAAATTTCATGACTCTATTTGAAGGCGAAATAATGATTTTATCACAAAACTGATTGTGCCAGTCGATTTTTCGGCGCAAAAACCCCTCTTTACGAACTTTTAGCATTTTTTATAATTTTTTTGTCGAAAATTTAGAACAAAGGGGGTAACTGTGGAAATATTTTGCGATACAAATTGATTTTTTCTAACTCCCTTAATCCTCGGAAATATGGACCCAAAATACACTAAAATATGTAAAATTGTCCCCTCTATCGATTGGTGAAGACTAGACCGTTCTACCTTTCCTATTTGTCGAGTTATGAGTATTTTTTGTTTTGAAAAGTAGATTTTCGAAAATTTCATGACTCTATTTGGAGGTGAAATAATGATTTTATCACAAAACTGATTGTGCCAGTCGATTTTTCGGCCCAAAAAACCCCTCTTTACGAACTTTTAGCATTTTTTATTTTTTTTTTGTCAAAAATTTAGAGCAAAGGGTGAATATTTTGCGAAACAAATTGCTTTTTTCTAACTCCCTTAATCCTTGGCAATATCGACTCAAAATTCACTTAAATATGTAAAATTGTCCCCTCTATCGATTGGTGAAGACTAGAACGTTCTATCTTTCCTATTTGTCGAGTTATGAGTATTTTTTGTTTTGAAAAGTAAATTTTCGAAAATTTCATGACTCTATTTGGAGGTGAAATAATGATTTTATCACAAAACTGATTGTGCCAGTCGATTTTTCGGCCCAAAAAACCCCTCTTTACGAATTTTAAGCATTTTTTATAATTTTTTTGTCGAAAATTTAGAACAAAGGTGGTACCTGTGGAAATATTTTGCGATACAAATTGCTTTTTTCTAACTCCCTTAATCCTTGGCAATATCGACTCAAAATTCACTAAAATATGTAAAATTGTCCCCTCTATCGATTGGTGAAGACTAGAACGTTCTATCTTTCCTATTTGTCGAGTTATGAGTATTTTTTGTTTTGAAAAGTAGATTTTCGAAAATTTCATGACTCTATTTTAAGGCGAAATAATGATTTTATCACAAAACTGATTGTGCCAGTCGATTTTTCGGCCCAAAAAACCCCTCTTTACGAACTTTTAGCTTTTTTTATAATTTTTTTGTCGAAAATTTAGAACAAAGGGGGTAGCTGTGGAAATATTTTGCGATACAAATTGATTTTTTCTAACTCCCTTAATCCTCGGAAATATGGACCCAAAATACACTAAAATATGTAAAATTGTCCCCTCTATCGATTGGTGAAGACTAGAACGTTCTATCTTTCCTATTTGTCGAGTTATGAGTATTTTTTGTTTTGAAAAGTAGATTTTCGAAAATTTCATGACTCTATTTGGAGGTGAAATAATGATTTTATCACAAAACTGATTGTGCCAGTCGATTTTTCGGCCCAAAAAACCCCTCTTTACGAACTTTTAGCATTTTTTATAATTTTTTTGTCGAAAATTTAGAACAAAGGGGGTAGCTGTGGAAATATTTTGCGATACAAATTGATTTTTTCTAACTCCCTTAAACCTTGGTAATATGGACTTAAAATTCACTAACATATGTAAAATTGTCCCCTCTATCGATTGGTGCAGACTAGAACGTTCTATCTTTCCTATTTGTCGAGTTATGAGTATTTTTTGTTTTGAAAAGTAGATTTTCGAAAATTTCATGACTCTATTTTAAGGCGAAATAATGATTTTATCACAAAACTGATTGTGCCAGTCGATTTTTCGGCCCAAAAAACCCCTCTTTACGAACTTTTAGCATTTTTTATAATTTTTTTGTCGAAAATTTAGAACAAAGGGGGTAGCTGTGGAAATATTTTGCGATACAAATTGATTTTTTCTAACTCCCTTAAACCTTGGTAATATGGACTTAAAATTCACTAACATATGTAAAATTGTCCCCTCTATCGATTGGTGAAGACTAGAACGTTCTATCTTTCCTATTTGTCGAGTTATGAGTATTTTTTGTTTTGAAAAGTGGATTTTCGAAAATTTCATGACTCTATTTGAAGGCGAAATAATGATTTTATCACAAAACTGATTGTGCCAGTCGATTTTCCGGCCCAAAAAAACCCCTCTTTACGAATTTTAAGCATTTTTTATTTTTTTTTGTCGAAAATTGAGAACAAAGGGGAAATATTTTGCGAAACAAATTGCTTTTTTCTAACTCCCTTAATCCTTGGAAATATGGAATTAAATTCCACCAAAATATGTAAAATAGTCCCCTCTATCGATTGGTGAAGGCTAGAACGTTCTATCTTTCCTATTAGTCGAGTTATGAGTATTTTTTGTTTTGAAAAGTGGATTTTCGAAAATTTCATGACTCTATTTGAAGGCGAAATAATGATTTTATCAAAAAACTGATTGTGCCAGTCGATTTTCCGGCCCAAAAAAACCCCTCTTTACGAATTTTAAGCATTTTTTATTTTTTTTTTGTCGAAACTTTAGAACAAAGGGGTAGGTATGGAAATATTTTGCGAAACAAATTGCTTTTTTCTAACTCCCTTAATCCTTGGCAATATCGACTCAAAATTAGGGCTGTGCGATTATCAAAAAACATAATCGATTATCGATTATATAAAATAATCGATTATTTTCGATGAATCGATTAATCGATTAATTCATTAATCGAAAAAAATCGATTAATCGATGTTAATCGATTAATTCATTAATCGAAAAAAATCGATTAATCGAAAATAATCGATTAATCGAAAATAATCGATTATTCGAAAATAATCGATTAATCGAAAATAATCAATTTAAGATGATTCAAAAAACTGATTGTGCCAGTCGATTTTCCGGCCCAAAAAACCCCTCTTCACGAATTTTTAGCATTTTTTATTTTTTTTTGTCAAAAATATTTTGCGATACAAATTGCTTTTTTCTAACTCCCTTAATCCTTGGAAATATGGACTTAAATTCCACTAAAATATGTAAAATTGTCCCCTCTATCGATTGGTGAAGACTAGAACGTTCTATCTTTCCTATTAGTCGAGTTATGAGTAATTTTTGTTTTGAAAAGTGGATTTTCGAAAATTTCATGACTCTATTTGAAGGCGAAATAATGATTTTATCACAAAACTGATTGTGCCAGTCGATTTTTCGGCCCAAAAAACCCCTCTTTACGAATTTTTAGCATTTTTTATAATTTTTTTGTCGAAAATTTAGAACAAAGGGGGTAGCTGTGGAAATATTTTGCGATACAAATTGATTTTTTCTAACTCCCTTAATCCTCGGAAATATGGACTTAAAATTCACTAACATATGTAAAATTGTCCCCTCTATCGATTGGTGAAGACTAGAACGTTCTATCTTTCCTATTTGTCGAGTTATGAGTATTTTTTGTTTTGAAAAGTAGATTTTTGAAAATTTCATGACTCTATTTTAAGGCGAAATAATGATTTTATCACAAAACTGATTGTGCCAGTCGATTTTTCGGCCCAAAAAACCCCTCTTTACGAACTTTTAGCATTTTTTATAATTTTTTTGTCGAAAATTTAGAACAAAGGGGGTAGCTGTGGAAATATTTTGCGATACAAATTGATTTTTTCTAACTCCCTTAAACCTTGGTAATATGGACTTAAAATTCACTAACATATGTAAAATTGTCCCCTCTATCGATTGGTGAAGACTAGAACGTTCTATCTTTCCTATTTGTCGAGTTATGAGTATTTTTTGTTTTGAAAAGTAGATTTTCGAAAATTTCATGACTCTATTTTAAGGCGAAATAATGATTTTATCACAAAACTGATTGTGCCAGTCGATTTTTCGGCCCAAAAAACCCCTCTTTACGAACTTTTAGCATTTTTTATAATTTTTTTGTCGAAAATTTAGAACAAAGGGGGTAGCTGTGGAAATATTTTGCGATACAAATTGATTTTTTCTAACTCCCTTAAACCTTGGTAATATGGACTTAAAATTCACTAACATATGTAAAATTGTCCCCTCTATCGATTGGTGAAGACTAGAACGTTCTATCTTTCCTATTTGTCGAGTTATGAGTATTTTTTGTTTTGAAAAGTGGATTTTCGAAAATTTCATGACTCTATTTGAAGGCGAAATAATGATTTTATCACAAAACTGATTGTGCCAGTCGATTTTCCGGCCCAAAAAAACCCCTCTTTACGAATTTTAAGCATTTTTTATTTTTTTTTGTCGAAAATTGAGAACAAAGGGGAAATATTTTGCGAAACAAATTGCTTTTTTCTAACTCCCTTAATCCTTGGAAATATGGAATTAAATTCCACCAAAATATGTAAAATTGTCCCCTCTATCGATTGGTGAAGGCTAGAACGTTCTATCTTTCCTATTAGTCGAGTTATGAGTATTTTTTGTTTTGAAAAGTGGATTTTCGAAAATTTCATGACTCTATTTGGAGGTGAAATAATGATTTTATCACAAAACTGATTGTGCCAGTCGATTTTCTGGCCCAAAAAACCCCTCTTTACGAATTTTTAGCATTTTTTATAATTTTTTTGTCGAAAATTTAGAACAAAGGGGGTAGCTGTGGAAATATTTTGCGACATAAATTGCTTTTTTCTAACTCCCTTAATCCTTTGCAATATCAACTCAAAATTCACTAAAATATGTAAAATTGTCCCCTCTATCGATTGGTGAAGACTAGAACGTTCTATCTTTCCTACTAGTCGAGTTATGAGTAATTTTTGTTTTGAAAAGTGGATTTTCGAAAATTTCATGACTCTATTTGAAGGCGAAATAATGATTTTATCACAAAACTGATTGTGCCAGACGATTTTCCGGCCCAAAAAACCCCTCTTTACGAACTTTTAGCATTTTTTATAATTTTTTTGTCGAAAATTTAGAACAAAGGGGGTAGCTGTGGAAATATTTTGCGATACAAATTGATTTTTTCTAACTCCCTTAATCCTCGGAAATATGGACCCAAAATACACTAAAATATGTAAAATTGTCCCCTCTATCGATTGGTGAAGACTAGAACGTTCTATCTTTCCTATTTGTCGAGTTATGAGTATTTTTTGTTTTGAAAAGTAGATTTTCGAAAATTTCATGACTCTATTTTAAGGCGAAATAATGATTTTATCACAAAACTGATTGTGCCAGTCGATTTTTCGGCCCAAAAAACCCCTCTTTACGAACTTTTAGCATTTTTTATAATTTTTTTGTCGATACAAATTGATTTTTTCTAACTCCCTTAATCCTCGGAAATATGGACCAAAAATACACTAAAATATGTAAAATTGTCCCCTCTATCGATTGGTGAAGACTAGAACGTTCTATCTTTCCTATTTGTCGAGTTATGAGTATTTTTTGTTTTGAAAAGTGGATTTTCGAAAATTTCATGACTCTATTTGAAGGCGAAATAATGATTTTATCACAAAACTGATTGTGCCAGTCGATTTCCCGGCGCAAAAAAACCCTCTTTACGAATTTTAAGCATTTTTTATAATTTTTTTGTCGAAAATTTAGAACAAAGGGAAATATTTTGCGATACAAATTGATTTTTTCTAACTCCCTTAAACCTTGGTAATATGGACTTAAAATTCACTAACATGTGTAAAATTGTCCCCTCTATCGATTGGTGAAGACTAGAAAGTTCTATCTTTCCCATTTGTCGAGTTATGAGTATTTTTTGTTTTGAAAAGTAGATTTTCGAAAATTTCATGACTCTATTTTAAGGCGAAATAATGATTTTATCACAAAACTGATTGTGCCAGTCGATTTTTCGGCCCAAAAAACCCCTCTTTACGAACTTTTAGCATTTTTTATAATTTTTTTGTCGAAAATTTAGAACAAAGGGGGTAGCTGTGGAAATATTTTGCGATACAAATCGATTTTTTCTAACTCCCTTAATCCTCGGAAATATGGACCCAAAATACACTAAAATATGTAAAATTGTCCCCTCTATCGATTGGTGAAGACTAGAACGTTCTATCTTTCCTATTTGTCGAGTTATGAGTATTTTTTGTTTTGAAAAGTGGATTTTCGAAAATTTCATGACTCTATTTGAAGGCGAAATAATGATTTTATCACAAAACTGATTGTGCCAGTCGATTTCCCGGCGCAAAAAAACCCTCTTTACGAATTTTAAGCATTTTTTATAATTTTTTTGTCGAAAATTTAGAACAAAGGGGGTAGCTGTGGAAATATTTTGCGATACAAATCGATTTTTTCTAACTCCCTTAATCCTCGGAAATATGGACCCAAAATACACTAAAATATGTAAAATTGTCCCCTCTATCGATTGGTGAAGACTAGAACGTTCTATCTTTCCTATTTGTCGAGTTATGAGTATTTTTTGTTTTGAAAAGTAGATTTTCGAAAATTTCATGACTCTATTTTAAGGCGAAATAATGATTTTATCACAAAACTGATTGTGCCAGTCGATTTTTCGGCCCAAAAAACCCCTCTTTACGAACTTTTAGCATTTTTTATAATTTTTTTGTCGAAAATTTAGAACAAAGGGGGTAGCTGTGGAAATATTTTGAGATACAAATCGATTTTTTCTAACTCCCTTAATCCTCGGAAATATGGACCCAAAATACACTAAAATATGTAAAATTGTCCCCTCTATCGATTGGTGAAGACTAGAACGTTCTATCTTTCCTATTTGTCGAGTTATGAGTATTTTTTGTTTTGAAAAGTAGATTTTCGAAAATTTCATGACTCTATTTTAAGGCGAAATAATGATTTTATCACAAAACTGATTGTGCCAGTCGATTTTTCGGCCCAAAAAACCCCTCTTTACGAACTTTTAGCATTTTTTATAATTTTTTTGTCGAAAATTTAGAACATACTGTGGAAATATTTTGCGATACAAATCGATTTTTTCTAACTCCCTTAATCCTCGGAAATATGGACCCAAAATACACTAAAATATGTAAAATTGTCCCCTCTATCGATTGGTGAAGACTAGAACGTTCTATCTTTCCTATTTGTCGAGTTATGAGTATTTTTTGTTTTGAAAAGTGGATTTTCGAAAATTTCATGACTCTATTTGAAGGCGAAATAATGATTTTATCACAAAACTGATTGTGCCAGTCGATTTCCCGGCGCAAAAAAACCCTCTTTACGAATTTTAAGCATTTTTTATAATTTTTTTGTCGAAAATTTAGAACAAAGGGGGTAGCTGTGGAAATATTTTGCGATACAAATTGATTTTTTCTAACTCCCTTAAACCTTGGTAATATGGACTTAAAATTCACTAACATATGTAAAATTGTCCCCTCTATCGATTGGTGAAGACTAGAACGTTCTATCTTTCCTATTTGTCGAGTTATGAGTATTTTTTGTTTTGAAAAGTAGATTTTCGAAAATTTCATGACTCTATTTTAAGGCGAAATAATGATTTTATCACAAAACTGATTGTGCCAGTCGATTTCCCGGCGCAAAAAAACCCTCTTTACGAATTTTAAGCATTTTTTATAATTTTTTTGTCGAAAATTTAGAACAAAGGGGGTAGCTGTGGAAATATTTTGCGATACAAATTGATTTTTTCTAACTCCCTTAAACCTTGGTAATATCGACTCAAAATTCACTAAAATATGTAAAATTGTCCCCTCTATCGATTGGTGAAGACTAGAACGTTCTATCTTTCCTATTAGTCGAGTTATGAGTATTTTTTGTTTTGAAAAGTGGATTTTCGAAAATTTCATGACTCTATTTGGAGGTGAAATAATGATTTTATCACAAAACTGATTGTGCCAGTCGATTTTCCGGCCCAAAAAACCCCTCTTTACGAATTTTTAGCATTTTTTATAATTTTTTTGTCGAAAATTTAGAACAAAGGGGGTAGCTGTGGAAATATTTTGCGACATAAATTGCTTTTTTCTAACTCCCTTAATCCTTTGCAATATCAACTCAAAATTCACTAAAATATGTAAAATTGTCCCCTCTATCGATTGGTGAAGACTAGAACGTTCTATCTTTCCTATTTGTCGAGTTATGAGTATTTTTTGTTTTGAAAAGTAGATTTTCGAAAATTTCATGACTCTATTTTAAGGCGAAATAATGATTTTATCACAAAACTGATTGTGCCAGTCGATTTTTCGGCCCAAAAAACCCCTCTTTACGAACTTTTAGCATTTTTTATAATTTTTTTGTCGAAAATTTAGAACAAAGGGGGTAGCTGTGGAAATATTTTGCGATACAAATTGATTTTTTCTAACTCCCTTAATTCTCGGAAATATGGACCCAAAATACACTAAAATATGTAAAATTGTCCCCTCTATCGATTGGTGAAGACTAGAACGTTCTATCTTTCCTATTTGTCGAGTTATGAGTATTTTTTGTTTTGAAAAGTAGATTTTCGAAAATTTCATGACTCTATTTTAAGGCGAAATAATGATTTTATCACAAAACTGATTGTGCCAGTCGATTTTTCGGCCCAAAAAACCCCTCTTTACGAACTTTTAGCATTTTTTATAATTTTTTTGTCGAAAATTTAGAACAAAGGGGGTAGCTGTGGAAATATTTTGCGATACAAATCGATTTTTTCTAACTCCCTTAATCCTCGGAAATATGGACCCAAAATACACTAAAATATGTAAAATTGTCCCCTCTATCGATTGGTGAAGACTAGAACGTTCTATCTTTCCTATTTGTCGAGTTATGAGTATTTTTTGTTTTGAAAAGTGGATTTTCGAAAATTTCATGACTCTATTTGAAGGCGAAATAATGATTTTATCACAAAACTGATTGTGCCAGTCGATTTTTCGGCCCAAAAAACCCCTCTTTACGAACTTTTAGCATTTTTTATAATTTTTTTGTCGAAAATTTAGAACAAAGGGGGTAGCTGTGGAAATATTTTGCGATACAAATCGATTTTTTCTAACTCCCTTAATCCTCGGAAATATGGACCCAAAATACACTAAAATATGTAAAATTGTCCCCTCTATCGATTGGTGAAGACTAGAACGTTCTATCTTTCCTATTTGTCGAGTTATGAGTATTTTTTGTTTTGAAAAGTGGATTTTCGAAAATTTCATGACTCTATTTGAAGGCGAAATAATGATTTTATCACAAAACTGATTGTGCCAGTCGATTTCCCGGCGCAAAAAAACCCTCTTTACGAATTTTAAGCATTTTTTATAATTTTTTTGTCGAAAATTTAGAACAAAGGGGGTAGCTGTGGAAATATTTTGCTATACAAATCGATTTTTTCTAACTCCCTTAATCCTCGGAAATATGGACCCAAAATACACTAAAATATGTAAAATTGTCCCCTCTATCGATTGGTGAAGACTAGAACGTTCTATCTTTCCTATTTGTCGAGTTATGAGTATTTTTTGTTTGAAAAGTAGATTTTCGAAAATTTCATGACTCTATTTTAAGGCGAAATAATGATTTTATCACAAAACTGATTGTGCCAGTCGATTTTTCGGCCCAAAAAACCCCTCTTTACGAACTTTTAGCATTTTTTATAATTTTTTTGTCGAAAATTTAGAACAAAGGGGGTAGCTGTGGAAATATTTTGAGATACAAATCGATTTTTTCTAACTCCCTTAATCCTCGGAAATATGGACCCAAAATACACTAAAATATGTAAAATTGTCCCCTCTATCGATTGGTGAAGACTAGAACGTTCTATCTTTCCTATTTGTCGAGTTATGAGTATTTTTTGTTTTGAAAAGTAGATTTTCGAAAATTTCATGACTCTATTTTAAGGCGAAATAATGATTTTATCACAAAACTGATTGTGCCAGTCGATTTTTCGGCCCAAAAAACCCCTCTTTACGAACTTTTAGCATTTTTTATAATTTTTTTGTCGAAAATTTAGAACATACTGTGGAAATATTTTGCGATACAAATCGATTTTTTCTAACTCCCTTAATCCTCGGAAATATGGACCCAAAATACACTAAAATATGTAAAATTGTCCCCTCTATCGATTGGTGAAGACTAGAACGTTCTATCTTTCCTATTTGTCGAGTTATGAGTATTTTTTGTTTTGAAAAGTGGATTTATTGTGGAAATATTTTGAGATACAAATCGATTTTTTCTAACTCCCTTAATCCTCGGAAATATTGACCCAAAATACACTAAAATATGTAAAATTGTCCCCTCTATCGATTGGTGAAGACTAGAACGTTCTATCTTTCCTATTTGTCGAGTTATGAGTATTTTTTGTTTTGAAAAGTGGATTTTCGAAAATTTCATGACTCTATTTGAAGGCGAAATAATGATTTTATCACAAAACTGATTGTGCCAGTCGATTTCCCGGCGCAAAAAAACCCTCTTTACGAATTTTAAGCATTTTTTATAATTTTTTTGTCGAAAATTTAGAACAAAGGGGGTAGCTGTGGAAATATTTTGCGATACAAATTGATTTTTTCTAACTCCCTTAAACCTTGGTAATATGGACTTAAAATTCACTAACATATGTAAAATTGTCCCCTCTATCGATTGGTGAAGACTAGAACGTTCTATCTTTCCTATTTGTCGAGTTATGAGTATTTTTTGTTTTGAAAAGTAGATTTTCGAAAATTTCATGACTCTATTTTAAGGCGAAATAATGATTTTATCACAAAACTGATTGTGCCAGTCGATTTCCCGGCGCAAAAAAACCCTCTTTACGAATTTTAAGCATTTTTTATAATTTTTTTGTCGAAAATTTAGAACAAAGGGGGTAGCTGTGGAAATATTTTGCGATACAAATTGATTTTTTCTAACTCCCTTAAACCTTGGTAATATCGACTCAAAATTCACTTAAATATGTAAAATTGTCCCCTCTATCGATTGGTGAAGACTAGAACGTTCTATCTTTCCTATTAGTCGAGTTATGAGTATTTTTTGTTTTGAAAAGTGGATTTTCGAAAATTTCATGACTCTATTTGGAGGTGAAATAATGATTTTATCACAAAACTGATTGTGCCAGTCGATTTTCCGGCCCAAAAAACCCCTCTTTACGAATTTTTAGCATTTTTTATAATTTTTTTGTCGAAAATTTAGAACAAAGGGGGTAGCTGTGGAAATATTTTGCGACATAAATTGCTTTTTTCTAACTCCCTTAATCCTTTGCAATATCGACTCAAAATTCACTAAAATATGTAAAATTGTCCCCTCTATCGATTGGTGAAGACTAGAACGTTCTATCTTTCCTATTAGTCGAGTTATGAGTAATTTTTGTTTTGAAAAGTGGATTTTCGAAAATTTCATGACTCTATTTGAAGGCGAAATAATGATTTTATCACAAAACTGATTGTGCCAGACGATTTTCCGGCCCAAAAAACCCCTCTTTACGAACTTTTAGCATTTTTTATAATTTTTTTGTCGAAAATTTAGAACAAAGGGGGTAGCTGTGGAAATATTTTGCGACATAAATTGCTTTTTTCTAACTCCCTTAATCCTTTGCAATATCAACTCAAAATTCACTAAAATATGTAAAATTGTCCCCTCTATCGATTGGTGAAGACTAGAACGTTCTATCTTTCCTATTAGTCGAGTTATGAGTAATTTTTGTTTTGAAAAGTGGATTTTCGAAAATTTCATGACTCTATTTGAAGGCGAAATAATGATTTTATCACAAAACTGATTGTGCCAGACGATTTTCCGGCCCAAAAAACCCCTCTTTACGAACTTTTAGCATTTTTTATAATTTTTTTGTCGAAAATTTAGCTGTGGAAATATTTTGCGATACAAATTGATTTTTTCTAACTCCCTTAATCCTCGGAAATATGGACCCAAAATACACTAAAATATGTAAAATTGTCCCCTCTATCGATTGGTGAAGACTAGAACGTTCTATCTTTCCTATTTGTCGAGTTATGAGTATTTTTTGTTTTGAAAAGTAGATTTTCGAAAATTTCATGACTCTATTTTAAGGCGAAATAATGATTTTATCACAAAACTGATTGTGCCAGTCGATTTTTCGGCCCAAAAAACCCCTCTTTACGAACTTTTAGCATTTTTTATAATTTTTTTGTCGAAAATTTAGAACAAAGGGGGTAGCTGTGGAAATATTTTGCGATACAAATTGATTTTTTCTAACTCCCTTAATTCTCGGAAATATGGACCCAAAATACACTAAAATATGTAAAATTGTCCCCTCTATCGATTGGTGAAGACTAGAACGTTCTATCTTTCCTATTTGTCGAGTTATGAGTATTTTTTGTTTTGAAAAGTAGATTTTCGAAAATTTCATGACTCTATTTTAAGGCGAAATAATGATTTTATCCCAAAACTGATTGTGCCAGTCGATTTCCCGGCGCAAAAAAACCCTCTTTACGAATTTTAAGCATTTTTTATAATTTTTTTGTCGAAAATTTAGAACAAAGGGGGTAGCTGTGGAAATATTTTGCGATACAAATTGATTTTTTCTAACTCCCTTAAACCTTGGTAATATGGACTTAAAATTCACTAACATATGTAAAATTGTCCCCTCTATCGATTGGTGAAGACTAGAACGTTCTATCTTTCCTATTTGTCGAGTTATGAGTATTTTTTGTTTTGAAAAGTAGATTTTCGAAAATTTCATGACTCTATTTTAAGGCGAAATAATGATTTTATCCCAAAACTGATTGTGCCAGTCGATTTCCCGGCGCAAAAAAACCCTCTTTACGAATTTTAAGCATTTTTTATAATTTTTTTGTCGAAAATTTAGAACAAAGGGGGTAGCTGTGGAAATATTTTGCGATACAAATTGATTTTTTCTAACTCCCTTAAACCTTGGTAATATGGACTTAAAATTCACTAACATATGTAAAATTGTCCCCTCTATCGATTGGTGAAGACTAGAAAGTTCTATCTTTCCTATTTGTCGAGTTATGAGTATTTTTTGTTTTGAAAAGTAGATTTTCGAAAATTTCATGACTCTATTTTAAGGCGAAATAATGATTTTATCACAAAACTGATTGTGCCAGTCGATTTTTCGGCCCAAAAAACCCCTCTTTACGAACTTTTAGCATTTTTTATAATTTTTTTGTCGAAAATTTAGCTGTGGAAATATTTTGCGATACAAATCGATTTTTTCTAACTCCCTTAATCCTCGGAAATATGGACCCAAAATACACTAAAATATGTAAAATTGTCCCCTCTATCGATTGGTGAAGACTAGAACGTTCTATCTTTCCTATTTGTCGAGTTATGAGTATTTTTTGTTTTGAAAAGTGGATTTTCGAAAATTTCATGACTCTATTTGAAGGCGAAATAATGATTTTATCACAAAACTGATTGTGCCAGTCGATTTTTCGGCCCAAAAAACCCCTCTTTACGAACTTTTAGCATTTTTTATAATTTTTTTGTCGAAAATTTAGAACAAAGGGGGTAGCTGTGGAAATATTTTGCGATACAAATCGATTTTTTCTAACTCCCTTAATCCTCGGAAATATGGACCCAAAATACACTAAAATATGTAAAATTGTCCCCTCTATCGATTGGTGAAGACTAGAACGTTCTATCTTTCCTATTTGTCGAGTTATGAGTATTTTTTGTTTTGAAAAGTGGATTTTCGAAAATTTCATGACTCTATTTGAAGGCGAAATAATGATTTTATCACAAAACTGATTGTGCCAGTCGATTTCCCGGCGCAAAAAAACCCTCTTTACGAATTTTAAGCATTTTTTATAATTTTTTTGTCGAAAATTTAGAACAAAGGGGGTAGCTGTGGAAATATTTTGCTATACAAATCGATTTTTTCTAACTCCCTTAATCCTCGGAAATATGGACCCAAAATACACTAAAATATGTAAAATTGTCCCCTCTATCGATTGGTGAAGACTAGAACGTTCTATCTTTCCTATTTGTCGAGTTATGAGTATTTTTTGTTTTGAAAAGTAGATTTTCGAAAATTTCATGACTCTATTTTAAGGCGAAATAATGATTTTATCACAAAACTGATTGTGCCAGTCGATTTTTCGGCCCAAAAAACCCCTCTTTACGAACTTTTAGCATTTTTTATAATTTTTTTGTCGAAAATTTAGAACAAAGGGGGTAGCTGTGGAAATATTTTGAGATACAAATCGATTTTTTCTAACTCCCTTAATCCTCGGAAATATGGACCCAAAATACACTAAAATATGTAAAATTGTCCCCTCTATCGATTGGTGAAGACTAGAACGTTCTATCTTTCCTATTTGTCGAGTTATGAGTATTTTTTGTTTTGAAAAGTAGATTTTCGAAAATTTCATGACTCTATTTTAAGGCGAAATAATGATTTTATCACAAAACTGATTGTGCCAGTCGATTTTTCGGCCCAAAAAACCCCTCTTTACGAACTTTTAGCATTTTTTATAATTTTTTTGTCGAAAATTTAGAACATACTGTGGAAATATTTTGCGATACAAATCGATTTTTTCTAACTCCCTTAATCCTCGGAAATATGGACCCAAAATACACTAAAATATGTAAAATTGTCCCCTCTATCGATTGGTGAAGACTAGAACGTTCTATCTTTCCTATTTGTCGAGTTATGAGTATTTTTTGTTTTGAAAAGTGGATTTATTGTGGAAATATTTTGAGATACAAATCGATTTTTTCTAACTCCCTTAATCCTCGGAAATATTGACCCAAAATACACTAAAATATGTAAAATTGTCCCCTCTATCGATTGGTGAAGACTAGAACGTTCTATCTTTCCTATTTGTCGAGTTATGAGTATTTTTTGTTTTGAAAAGTAGATTTTCGAAAATTTCATGACTCTATTTTAAGGCGAAATAATGATTTTATCACAAAACTGATTGTGCCAGTCGATTTCCCGGCGCAAAAAAACCCTCTTTACGAATTTTAAGCATTTTTTATAATTTTTTTGTCGAAAATTTAGAACAAAGGGGGTAGCTGTGGAAATATTTTGCGATACAAATTGATTTTTTCTAACTCCCTTAATCCTTTGCAATATCGACTCAAAATTCACTAAAATATGTAAAATTGTCCCCTCTATCGATTGGTGAAGACTAGAACGTTCTATCTTTCCTATTAGTCGAGTTATGAGTAATTTTTGTTTTGAAAAGTGGATTTTCGAAAATTTCATGACTCTATTTGGAGGTGAAATAATGATTTTATCACAAAACTGATTGTGCCAGTCGATTTTCCGGCCCAAAAAACCCCTCTTTACGAATTTTTAGCATTTTTTATAATTTTTTTGTCGAAAATTTAGAACAAAGGGGGTAGCTGTGGAAATATTTTGCGACATAAATTGCTTTTTTCTAACTCCCTTAATCCTTTGCAATATCGACTCAAAATTCACTAAAATATGTAAAATTGTCCCCTCTATCGATTGGTGAAGACTAGAACGTTCTATCTTTCCTATTAGTCGAGTTATGAGTATTTTTTGTTTTGAAAAGTGGATTTTCGAAAATTTCATGACTCTATTTGGAGGTGAAATAATGATTTTATCACAAAACTGATTGTGCCAGTCGATTTTCCGGCCCAAAAAACCCCTCTTTACGAATTTTTAGCATTTTTTATAATTTTTTTGTCGAAAATTTAGAACAAAGGGGGTAGCTGTGGAAATATTTTGCGACATAAATTGCTTTTTTCTAACTCCCTTAATCCTTTGCAATATCGACTCAAAATTCACTAAAATATGTAAAATTGTCCCCTCTATCGATTGGTGAAGACTAGAACGTTCTATCTTTCCTATTAGTCGAGTTATGAGTAATTTTTGTTTTGAAAAGTGGATTTTCGAAAATTTCATGACTCTATTTGAAGGCGAAATAATGATTTTATCACAAAACTGATTGTGCCAGACGATTTTCCGGCCCAAAAAACCCCTCTTTACGAACTTTTAGCATTTTTTATAATTTTTTTGTCGAAAATTTAGAACAAAGGGGGTAGCTGTGGAAATATTTTGCGACATAAATTGCTTTTTTCTAACTCCCTTAATCCTTTGCAATATCAACTCAAAATTCACTAAAATATGTAAAATTGTCCCCTCTATCGATTGGTGAAGACTAGAACGTTCTATCTTTCCTATTAGTCGAGTTATGAGTAATTTTTGTTTTGAAAAGTGGATTTTCGAAAATTTCATGACTCTATTTGAAGGCGAAATAATGATTTTATCACAAAACTGATTGTGCCAGACGATTTTCCGGCCCAAAAAACCCCTCTTTACAAACTTTTAGCATTTTTTATAATTTTTTTGTCGAAAATTTAGAACAAAGGGGGTAGCTGTGGAAATATTTTGCGATACAAATTGATTTTTTCTAACTCCCTTAATCCTCGGAAATATGGACCCAAAATACACTAAAATATGTAAAATTGTCCCCTCTATCGATTGGTGAAGACTAGAACGTTCTATCTTTCCTATTTGTCGAGTTATGAGTATTTTTTGTTTTGAAAAGTAGATTTTCGAAAATTTCATGACTCTATTTTAAGGCGAAATAATGATTTTATCACAAAACTGATTGTGCCAGTCGATTTTTCGGCCCAAAAAACCCCTCTTTACGAACTTTTAGCATTTTTTATAATTTTTTTGTCGAAAATTTAGAACAAAGGGGGTAGCTGTGGAAATATTTTGCGATACAAATTGATTTTTTCTAACTCCCTTAATTCTCGGAAATATGGACCCAAAATACACTAAAATATGTAAAATTGTCCCCTCTATCGATTGGTGAAGACTAGAACGTTCTATCTTTCCTATTTGTCGAGTTATGAGTATTTTTTGTTTTGAAAAGTAGATTTTCGAAAATTTCATGACTCTATTTTAAGGCGAAATAATGATTTTATCACAAAACTGATTGTGCCAGTCGATTTCCCGGCGCAAAAAAACCCTCTTTACGAATTTTAAGCATTTTTTATAATTTTTTTGTCGAAAATTTAGAACAAAGGGGGTAGCTGTGGAAATATTTTGCGATACAAATTGATTTTTTCTAACTCCCTTAAACCTTGGTAATATGGACTTAAAATTCACTAACATATGTAAAATTGTCCCCTCTATCGATTGGTGAAGACTAGAAAGTTCTATCTTTCCTATTTGTCGAGTTATGAGTATTTTTTGTTTTGAAAAGTAGATTTTCGAAAATTTCATGACTCTATTTTAAGGCGAAATAATGATTTTATCACAAAACTGATTGTGCCAGTCGATTTTTCGGCCCAAAAAACCCCTCTTTACGAACTTTTAGCATTTTTTATAATTTTTTTGTCGAAAATTTAGAACAAAGGGGGTAGCTGTGGAAATATTTTGCGATACAAATCGATTTTTTCTAACTCCCTTAATCCTTGGAAATATGGACCCAAAATACACTAAAATATGTAAAATTGTCCCCTCTATCGATTGGTGAAGACTAGAACGTTCTATCTTTCCTATTTGTCGAGTTATGAGTATTTTTTGTTTTGAAAAGTGGATTTTCGAAAATTTCATGACTCTATTTGAAGGCGAAATAATGATTTTATCACAAAACTGATTGTGCCAGTCGATTTCCCGGCGCAAAAAAACCCTCTTTACGAATTTTAAGCATTTTTTATAATTTTTTTGTCGAAAATTTAGAACAAAGGGGGTAGCTGTGGAAATATTTTGCGATACAAATTGATTTTTTCTAACTCCCTTAAACCTTGGTAATATGGACTTAAAATTCACTAACATATGTAAAATTGTCCCCTCTATCGATTGGTGCAGACTAGAACGTTCTATCTTTCCTATTTGTCGAGTTATGAGTATTTTTTGTTTTGAAAAGTGGATTTTCGAAAATTTCATGACTCTATTTGGAGGTGAAATAATGATTTTATCACAAAACTGATTGTGCCAGTCGATTTTTCGGCCCAAAAAACCCCTCTTTACGAATTTTAAGCATTTTTTATAATTTTTTTGTCGAAAATTTAGAACAGGGGGTACCTGTGGAAATATTTTGCGATACAAATTGCTTTTTTCTAACTCCCTTAATCCTCGGAAATATGGACCCAAAATTCACTAAAATATGTAAAATTGTCCCCTCTATCGATTGGTGAAGACAAGAACGTTCTATCTTTCCTATTTGTCGAGTTATGAGTATTTTTTGTTTTGAAAAGTAGATTTTCGAAAATTTCATGACTCTATTTTAAGGCGAAATAATGATTTTATCACAAAACTGATTGTGCCAGTCGATTTTTCGGCCCAAAAAACCCCTCTTTACGAACTTTTAGCATTTTTTATAATTTTTTTGTCGAAAATTTAGAACAAAGGGGGTAGCTGTGGAAATATTTTGAGATACAAATCGATTTTTTCTAACTCCCTTAATCCTCGGAAATATGGACCCAAAATACACTAAAATATGTAAAATTGTCCCCTCTATCGATTGGTGAAGACTAGAACGTTCTATCTTTCCTATTTGTCGAGTTATGAGTATTTTTTGTTTTGAAAAGTGGATTTTCGAAAATTTCATGACTCTATTTGAAGGCGAAATAATGATTTTATCACAAAACTGATTGTGCCAGTCGATTTCCCGGCGCAAAAAAACCCTCTTTACGAATTTTAAGCATTTTTTATAATTTTTTTGTCGAAAATTTAGAACAAAGGGGGTAGCTGTGGAAATATTTTGCGATACAAATTGATTTTTTCTAACTCCCTTAAACCTTGGTAATATGGACTTAAAATTCACTAACATATGTAAAATTGTCCCCTCTATCGATTGGTGAAGACTAGAACGTTCTATCTTTCCTATTTGTCGAGTTATGAGTATTTTTTGTTTTGAAAAGTAGATTTTCGAAAATTTCATGACTCTATTTTAAGGCGAAATAATGATTTTATCACAAAACTGATTGTGCCAGTCGATTTCCCGGCGCAAAAAAACCCTCTTTACGAATTTTAAGCATTTTTTATAATTTTTTTGTCGAAAATTTAGAACAGGGGGTAGCTGTGGAAATATTTTGCGATACAAATTGATTTTTTCTAACTCCCTTAATCCTTGGCAATATCGACTCAAAATTCACTTAAATATGTAAAATTGTCCCCTCTATCGATTGGTGAAGACTAGAACGTTCTATCTTTCCTATTAGTCGAGTTATGAGTATTTTTTGTTTTGAAAAGTGGATTTTCGAAAATTTCATGACTCTATTTGGAGGTGAAATAATGAATTTATCACAAAACTGATTGTGCCAGTCGATTTTTCGGCCCAAAAAACCCCTCTTTACGAATTTTAAGCATTTTTTATAATTTTTTTGTCGAAAATTTAGAACAAAGGGGGTAGCTGTGGAAATATTTTGCGATACAAATTGCTTTTTTCTAACTCCCTTAATCCTTTGCAATATCAACTCAAAATTCACTAAAATATGTAAAATTGTCCCCTCTATCGATTGGTGAAGACTAGAACGTTCTATCTTTCCTATTAGTCGAGTTATGAGTAATTTTTGTTTTGAAAAGTGGATTTTCGAAAATTTCATGACTCTATTTGAAGGCGAAATAATGATTTTATCACAAAACTGATTGTGCCAGTCGATTTTCCGGCCCAAAAAACCCCTCTTTACGAACTTTTATCATTTTTTATAATTTTTTTGTCGAAAATTTAGAACAAAGGGGGTAGCTGTGGAAATATTTTGCGACATAAATTGCTTTTTTCTAACTCCCTTAATCCTTTGCAATATCAACTCAAAATTCACTAAAATATGTAAAATTGTCCCCTCTATCGATTGGTGAAGACTAGAACGTTCTATCTTTCCTATTAGTCGAGTTATGAGTAATTTTTGTTTTGAAAAGTGGATTTTCGAAAATTTCATGACTCTATTTGAAGGCGAAATAATGATTTTATCACAAAACTGATTGTGCCAGACGATTTTCCGGCCCAAAAAACCCCTCTTTACGAACTTTTAGCATTTTTTATAATTTTTTTGTCGATACAAATTGATTTTTTCTAACTCCCTTAATCCTCGGAAATATGGACCCAAAATACACTAAAATATGTAAAATTGTCCCCTCTATCGATTGGTGAAGACTAGAACGTTCTATCTTTCCTATTTGTCGAGTTATGAGTATTTTTTGTTTTGAAAAGTAGATTTTCGAAAATTTCATGACTCTATTTTAAGGCGAAATAATGATTTTATCACAAAACTGATTGTGCCAGTCGATTTTTCGGCCCAAAAAACCCCTCTTTACGAACTATTAGCATTTTTTATAATTTTTTTGTCGAAAATTTAGAACAAAGGGGGTAGCTGTGGAAATATTTTGCGATACAAATTGATTTTTTCTAACTCCCTTAATCCTCGGAAATATGGACCCAAAATACACTAAAATATGTAAAATTGTCCCCTCTATCGATTGGTGAAGACTAGAACGTTCTATCTTTCCTATTTGTCGAGTTATGAGTATTTTTTGTTTTGAAAAGTAGATTTTCGAAAATTTCATGACTCTATTTTAAGGCGAAATAATGATTTTATCACAAAACTGATTGTGCCAGTCGATTTTTCGGCCCAAAAAACCCCTCTTTACGAACTTTTAGCATTTTTTATAATTTTTTTGTCGATACAAATTGATTTTTTCTAACTCCCTTAATCCTCGGAAATATGGACCAAAAATACACTAAAATATGTAAAATTGTCCACTCTATCGATTGGTGAAGACTAGAACGTTCTATCTTTCCTATTTGTCGAGTTATGAGTATTTTTTGTTTTGAAAAGTGGATTTTCGAAAATTTCATGACTCTATTTGAAGGCGAAATAATGATTTTATCACAAAACTGATTGTGCCAGTCGATTTCCCGGCGCAAAAAAACCCTCTTTACGAATTTTAAGCATTTTTTATAATTTTTTTGTCGAAAATTTAGAACAAAGGGGGTAGCTGTGGAAATATTTTGCGATACAAATTGATTTTTTCTAACTCCCTTAAACCTTGGTAATATGGACTTAAAATTCACTAACATATGTAAAATTGTCCCCTCTATCGATTGGTGAAGACTAGAACGTTCTATCTTTCCTATTTGTCGAGTTATGAGTATTTTTTGTTTTGAAAAGTAGATTTTCGAAAATTTCATGACTCTATTTTAAGGCGAAATAATGATTTTATCACAAAACTGATTGTGCCAGTCGATTTCCCGGCGCAAAAAAACCCTCTTTACGAATTTTTAAGCATTTTTTATAATTTTTTTGTCGAAAATTTAGAACAAAGGGGGTAGCTGTGGAAATATTTTGCGATACAAATCGATTTTTTCTAACTCCCTTAATCCTCGGAAATATGGACCCAAAATACACTAAAATATGTAAAATTGTCCCCTCTATCGATTGGTGAAGACTAGAACGTTCTATCTTTCCTATTTGTCGAGTTATGAGTATTTTTTGTTTTGAAAAGTGGATTTTCGAAAATTTCATGACTCTATTTGAAGGCGAAATAATGATTTTATCACAAAACTGATTGTGCCAGTCGATTTCCCGGCGCAAAAAAACCCTCTTTACGAATTTTAAGCATTTTTTATAATTTTTTTGTCGAAAATTTAGAACAGGGGGTACCTGTGGAAATATTTTGCGATACAAATTGCTTTTTGCTAACTCCCTTAATCCTTGGCAATATCGACTCAAAATTCACTTAAATATGTAAAATTGTCGCCTCTATCGATTGGTGAAGACTAGAACGTTCTATCTATCCTATTTGTCGAGTTATGAGTATTTTTTGTTTTGAAAAGTAGATTTTCGAAAATTTCATGACTCTATTTGGAGGTGAAATAATGATTTTATCACAAAACTGATTGTGCCAGTCGATTTTTCGGCCCAAAAAACCCCTCCTTACGAATTTTAAGCATTTTTTATAATTTTTTTGTCGAAAATTTAGAACAGGGGGTACCTGTGGAAATATTTTGCGATACAAATTGCTTTTTTCTAACTCCCTTAATCCTTGGCAATATCGACTCAAAATTCACTAAAATATGTAAAATTGTCCCCTCTATCGATTGGTAAAGACTAGAACGTTCTATCTTTCCTATTAGTCGAGTTATGAGTAATTTTTGTTTTGAAAAGTGGATTTTCGAAAATTTCATGACTCTATTTGAAGGCGAAATAATGATTTTATCACAAAACTGGCCCAAAAAACCCCTCTTTACGAACTTTTAGCATTTTTTATAATTTTTTTGTCGAAAATTTAGAACAAAGGGGGTAGCTGTGGAAATATTTTGCGACATAAATTGCTTTTTTCTAACTCCCTTAATCCTTTGCAATATCAACTCAAAATTCACTAAAATATGTAAAATTGTCCCCTCTATCGATTGGTGAAGACTAGAACGTTCTATCTTTCCTATTAGTCGACTTATGAGTATTTTTTGTTTTGAAAAGTGGATTTTCGAAAATTTTATGACTCTATTTGAAGGCGAAATAATGATTTTATCACAAAACTGATTGTGCCAGTCGATTTTCCGGCCCAAAAAACCCCTCTTTACGAACTTTTAGCATTTTTTATAATTTTTTTGTCGAAAATTTAGAACAAAGGGGGTAGCTGTGGAAATATTTTGCGATACAAATTGATTTTTTCTAACTCCCTTAATCCTCGGAAATATGGACCCAAAATACACTAAAATATGTAAAATTGTCCCCTCTATCGATTGGTGAAGACTAGAACGTTCTATCTTTCCTATTAGTCGAGTTATGAGTATTTTTTGTTTTGAAAAGTGGATTTTCGAAAATTTCATGACTCTATTTTAAGGCGAAATAATGATTTTATCACAAAACTGATTGTGCCAGTCGATTTTTCGGCCCAAAAAACCCCTCTTTACGAACTTTTAGCATTTTTTATAATTTTTTTGTCGATACAAATTGATTTTTTCTAACTCCCTTAATCCTCGGAAATATGGACCAAAAATACACTAAAATATGTAAAATTGTCCACTCTATCGATTGGTGAAGACTAGAACGTTCTATCTTTCCTATTTGTCGAGTTATGAGTATTTTTTGTTTTGAAAAGTGGATTTTCGAAAATTTCATGACTCTATTTGAAGGCGAAATAATGATTTTATCACAAAACTGATTGTGCCAGTCGATTTCCCGGCGCAAAAAAACCCTCTTTACGAATTTTAAGCATTTTTTATAATTTTTTTGTCGAAAATTTAGAACAAAGGGGGTAGCTGTGGAAATATTTTGCGATACAAATTGATTTTTTCTAACTCCCTTAAACCTTGGTAATATGGACTTAAAATTCACTAACATATGTAAAATTGTCCCCTCTATCGATTGGTGAAGACTAGAACGTTCTATCTTTCCTATTTGTCGAGTTATGAGTATTTTTTGTTTTGAAAAGTAGATTTTCGAAAATTTCATGACTCTATTTTAAGGCGAAATAATGATTTTATCCCAAAACTGATTGTGCCAGTCGATTTCCCGGCGCAAAAAAACCCTCTTTACGAATTTTAAGCATTTTTTATAATTTTTTTGTCGAAAATTTAGAACAAAGGGGGTAGCTGTGGAAATATTTTGCGATACAAATTGATTTTTTCTAACTCCCTTAAACCTTGGTAATATGGACTTAAAATTCACTAACATATGTAAAATTGTCCCCTCTATCGATTGGTGAAGACTAGAACGTTCTATCTTTCCTATTAGTCGAGTTATGAGTAATTTTTGTTTTGAAAAGTGGATTTTCGAAAATTTCATGACTCTATTTTAAGGCGAAATAATGATTTTATCACAAAACTGATTGTGCCAGTCGATTTTTCGGCCCAAAAAACCCCTCTTTACGAACTTTTAGCATTTTTTATAATTTTTTTGTCGAAAATTTAGAACAAAGGGGGTAGCTGTGGAAATATTTTGCGATACAAATTGATTTTTTCTAACTCCCTTAATTCTCGGAAATATGGACCCAAAATACACTAAAATATGTAAAATTGTCCCCTCTATCGATTGGTGAAGACTAGAACGTTCTATCTTTCCTATTTGTCGAGTTATGAGTATTTTTTGTTTTGAAACGTAGATTTTCGAAAATTTCATGACTCTATTTTAAGGCGAAATAATGATTTTATCACAAAACTGATTGTGCCAGTCGATTTTTCGGCCCAAAAAACCCCTCTTTACGAACTTTTAGCATTTTTTATAATTTTTTTGTCGAAAATTTAGAACAAAGGGGGTAGCTGTGGAAATATTTTGCGACATAAATTGCTTTTTTCTAACTTCCTTAATCCTTTGCAATATCAACTCAAAATTCACTAAAATATGTAAAATTGTCCCCTCTATCGATTGGTGAAGACTAGAACGTTCTATCTTTCCTATTAGTCGAGTTATGAGTAATTTTTGTTTTGAAAAGTGGATTTTCGAAAATTTCATGACTCTATTTGAAGGCGAAATAATGATTTTATCACAAAACTGATTGTGCCAGACGATTTTCCGGCCCAAAAAACCCCTCTTTACGAACTTTTAGCATTTTTTATAATTTTTTTGTCGAAAATTTAGAACAAAGGGGGTAGCTGTGGAAATATTTTGCGACATAAATTGCTTTTTTCTAACTCCCTTAATCCTTTGCAATATCAACTCAAAATTCACTAAAATATGTAAAATTGTCCCCTCTATCGATTGGTGAAGACTAGAACGTTCTATCTTTCCTATTTGTCGAGTTATGAGTATTTTTTGTTTTGAAAAGTAGATTTTCGAAAATTTCATGACTCTATTTTAAGGCGAAATAATGATTTTATCACAAAACTGATTGTGCCAGTCGATTTTTCGGCCCAAAAAACCCCTCTTTACGAACTTTTAGCATTTTTTATAATTTTTTTGTCGAAAATTTAGAACAAAGGGGGTAGCTGTGGAAATATTTTGCGATACAAATTGATTTTTTCTAACTCCCTTAATTCTCGGAAATATGGACCCAAAATACACTAAAATATGTAAAATTGTCCCCTCTATCGATTGGTGAAGACTAGAACGTTCTATCTTTCCTATTTGTCGAGTTATGAGTATTTTTTGTTTTGAAAAGTAGATTTTCGAAAATTTCATGACTCTATTTTAAGGCGAAATAATGATTTTATCACAAAACTGATTGTGCCAGTCGATTTTTCGGCCCAAAAAACCCCTCTTTACGAACTTTTAGCATTTTTTATAATTTTTTTGTCGATACAAATTGATTTTTTCTAACTCCCTTAATCCTCGGAAATATGGACCAAAAATACACTAAAATATGTAAAATTGTCCCCTCTATCGATTAGTGAAGACTAGAACGTTCTATCTTTCCTATTTGTCGAGTTATGAGTATTTTTTGTTTTGAAAAGTGGATTTTCGAAAATTTCATGACTCTATTTGAAGGCGAAATAATGATTTTATCACAAAACTGATTGTGCCAGTCGATTTCCCGGCGCAAAAAAACCCTCTTTACGAATTTTAAGCATTTTTTATAATTTTTTTGTCGAAAATTTAGAACAAAGGGGGTAGCTGTGGAAATATTTTGCGATACAAATTGATTTTTTCTAACTCCCTTAAACCTTGGTAATATGGACTTAAAATTCACTAACATATGTAAAATTGTCCCCTCTATCGATTGGTGAAGACTAGAACGTTCTATCTTTCCTATTTGTCGAGTTATGAGTATCTTTTGTTTTGAAAAGTAGATTTTCGAAAATTTCATGACTCTATTTGAAGGCGAAATAATGATTTTATCACAAAACTGATTGTGCCAGACGATTTTCCGGCCCAAAAAACCCCTCTTTACGAACTTTTAGCATTTTTTATAATTTTTTTGTCGAAAATTTAGAACAAAGGGGGTAGCTGTGGAAATATTTTGCGACATAAATTGCTTTTTTCTAACTCCCTTAATCCTTTGCAATATCAACTCAAAATTCACTAAAATATGTAAAATTGTCCCCTCTATCGATTGGTGAAGACTAGAACGTTCTATCTTTCCTATTAGTCGAGTTATGAGTAATTTTTGTTTTGAAAAGTGGATTTTCGAAAATTTCATGACTCTATTTGAAGGCGAAATAATGATTTTATCACAAAACTTATTGTGCCAGACGATTTTCCGGCCCAAAAAACCCCTCTTTACGAACTTTTAGCATTTTTTATAATTTTTTTGTCGAAAATTTAGAACAAAGGGGGTAGCTGTGGAAATATTTTGCGATACAAATTGATTTTTTCTAACTCCCTTAATCCTCGGAAATATGGACCCAAAATACACTAAAATATGTAAAATTGTCCCCTCTATCGATTGGTGAAGACTAGAACGTTCTATCTTTCCTATTTGTCGAGTTATGAGTATTTTTTGTTTTGAAAAGTAGATTTTCGAAAATTTCATGACTCTATTTTAAGGCGAAATAATGATTTTATCACAAAACTGATTGTGCCAGTCGATTTCCCGGCGCAAAAAAACCCTCTTTACGAATTTTAAGCATTTTTTATAATTTTTTTGTCGAAAATTTAGAACAAAGGGGGTAGCTGTGGAAATATTTTGCGATACAAATTGATTTTTTCTAACTCCCTTAAACCTTGGTAATATCGACTCAAAATTCACTTAAATATGTAAAATTGTCCCCTCTATCGATTGGTGAAGACTAGAACGTTCTATCTTTCCTATTAGTCGAGTTATGAGTAATTTTTGTTTTGAAAAGTGGATTTTCGAAAATTTCATGACTCTATTTGGAGGTGAAATAATGATTTTATCACAAAACTGATTGTGCCAGTCGATTTTCCGGCCCAAAAAACCCCTCTTTACGAATTTTTAGCATTTTTTATAATTTTTTTGTCGAAATTTTAGAACAAAGGGGGTAGCTGTGGAAATATTTTGCGACATAAATTGCTTTTTTCTAACTCCCTTAATCCTTTGCAATATCAACTCAAAATTCACTAAAATATGTAAAGTTGTCCCCTCTATCGATTGGTGAAGACTAGAACGTTCTATCTTTCCTATTAGTCGAGTTATGAGTAATTTTTGTTTTGAAAAGTGGATTTTCGAAAATTTCATGACTCTATTTGAAGGCGAAATAATGATTTTATCACAAAACTGATTGTGCCAGACGATTTTCCGGCCCAAAAAACCCCTCTTTACGAACTTTTAGCATTTTTTATAATTTTTTTGTCGAAAATTTAGAACAAAGGGGGTAGCTGTGGAAATATTTTGCGACATAAATTGCTTTTTTCTAACTCCCTTAATCCTTTGCAATATCAACTCAAAATTCACTAAAATATGTAAAATTGTCCCCTCTATCGATTGGTGAAGACTAGAACGTTCTATCTTTCCTATTAGTCGAGTTATGAGTAATTTTTGTTTTGAAAAGTGGATTTTCGAAAATTTCATGACTCTATTTGAAGGCGAAATAATGATTTTATCACAAAACTTATTGTGCCAGACGATTTTCCGGCCCAAAAAACCCCTCTTTACGAACTTTTAGCATTTTTTATAATTTTTTTGTCGAAAATTTAGAACAAAGGGGGTAGCTGTGGAAATATTTTGCGATACAAATTGATTTTTTCTAACTTCCTTAATCCTCGGAAATATGGACCCAAAATACACTAAAATATGTAAAATTGTCCCCTCTATCGATTGGTGAAGACTAGAACGTTCTATCTTTCCTATTTGTCGAGTTATGAGTATTTTTTGTTTTGAAAAGTAGATTTTCGAAAATTTCATGACTCTATTTTAAGGCGAAATAATGATTTTATCACAAAACTGATTGTGCCAGTCGATTTTTCGGCCCAAAAAACCCCTCTTTACGAACTTTTAGCATTTTTTATAATTTTTTTGTCGAAAATTTAGAACAAAGGGGGTAGCTGTGGAAATATTTTGCGATACAAATTGATTTTTTCTAACTCCCTTAATTCTCGGAAATATGGACCCAAAATACACTAAAATATGTAAAATTGTCCCCTCTATCGATTGGTGAAGACTAGAACGTTCTATCTTTCCTATTTGTCGAGTTATGAGTATTTTTTGTTTTGAAAAGTAGATTTTCGAAAATTTCATGACTCTATTTTAAGGCGAAATAATGATTTTATCACAAAACTGATTGTGCCAGTCGATTTCCCGGCGCAAAAAAACCCTCTTTACGAATTTTAAGCATTTTTTATAATTTTTTTGTCGAAAATTTAGAACAAAGGGGGTAGCTGTGGTAATATTTTGCGATACAAATTGATTTTTTCTAACTCCCTTAAACCTTGGTAATATGGACTTAAAATTCACTAACATATGTAAAATTGTCCCCTCTATCGATTGGTGAAGACTAGAACGTTCTATCTTTCCTATTTGTCGAGTTATGAGTATTTTTTGTTTTGAAAAGTAGATTTTCGAAAATTTCATGACTCTATTTTAAGGCGAAATAATGATTTTATCCCAAAACTGATTGTGCCAGTCGATTTCCCGGCGCAAAAAAACCCTCTTTACGAATTTTAAGCATTTTTTATAATTTTTTTGTCGAAAATTTAGAACAAAGGGGGTAGCTGTGGAAATATTTTGCGATACAAATTGATTTTTTCTAACTCCCTTAAACCTTGGTAATATGGACTTAAAATTCACTAACATATGTAAAATTGTCCCCTCTATCGATTGGTGAAGACTAGAAAGTTCTATCTTTCCTATTTGTCGAGTTATGAGTATTTTTTGTTTTGAAAAGTAGATTTTCGAAAATTTCATGACTCTATTTTAAGGCGAAATAATGATTTTATCACAAAACTGATTGTGCCAGTCGATTTTTCGGCCCAAAAAACCCCTCTTTACGAACTTTTAGCATTTTTTATAATTTTTTTGTCGAAAATTTAGAACAAAGGGGGTAGCTGTGGAAATATTTTGCGATACAAATCGATTTTTTCTAACTCCCTTAATCCTCGGAAATATGGACCCAAAATACACTAAAATATGTAAAATTGTCCCCTCTATCGATTGGTGAAGACTAGAACGTTCTATCTTTCCTATTTGTCGAGTTATGAGTATTTTTTGTTTTGAAAAGTGGATTTTCGAAAATTTCATGACTCTATTTGAAGGCGAAATAATGATTTTATCACAAAACTGATTGTGCCAGTCGATTTCCCGGCGCAAAAAAACCCTCTTTACGAATTTTAAGCATTTTTTATAATTTTTTTGTCGAAAATTTAGAACAAAGGGGGTAGCTGTGGAAATATTTTGCGATACAAATTGATTTTTTCTAACTCCCTTAAACCTTGGTAATATGGACTTAAAATTCACTAACATATGTAAAATTGTCCCCTCTATCGATTGGTGAAGACTAGAACGTTCTATCTTTCCTATTTGTCGAGTTATGAGTATTTTTTGTTTTGAAAAGTAGATTTTCGAAAATTTCATGACTCTATTTTAAGGCGAAATAATGATTTTATCACAAAACTGATTGTGCCAGTCGATTTCCCGGCGCAAAAAAACCCTCTTTACGAATTTTAAGCATTTTTTATAATTTTTTTGTCGAAAATTTAGAACAAAGGGGGTAGCTGTGGAAATATTTTGCGATACAAATCGATTTTTTCTAACTCCCTTAATCCTCGGAAATATGGACCCAAAATACACTAAAATATGTAAAATTGTCCCCTCTATCGATTGGTGAAGACTAGAACGTTCTATCTTTCCTATTTGTCGAGTTATGAGTATTTTTTGTTTTGAAAAGTGGATTTTCGAAAATTTCATGACTCTATTTGAAGGCGAAATAATGATTTTATCACAAAACTGATTGTGCCAGTCGATTTCCCGGCGCAAAAAAACCCTCTTTACGAATTTTAAGCATTTTTTATAATTTTTTTGTCGAAAATTTAGAACAGGGGGTACCTGTGGAAATATTTTGCGATACAAATTGCTTTTTTCTAACTCCCTTAATCCTTGGCAATATCGACTCAAAATTCACTAAAATATGTAAAATTGTCCCCTCTATCGATTGGTAAAGACTAGAACGTTCTATCTTTCCTATTAGTCGAGTTATGAGTATTTTTTGTTTTGAAAAGTGGATTTTCGAAAATTTCATGACTCTATTTGAAGGCGAAATAATGATTTTATCACAAAACTGGCCCAAAAAACCCCTCTTTACGAACTTTTAGCATTTTTTATAATTTTTTTGTCGAAAATTTAGAACAAAGGGGGTAGCTGTGGAAATATTTTGCGACATAAATTGCTTTTTTCTAACTCCCTTAATCCTTTGCAATATCAACTCAAAATTCACTAAAATATGTAAAATTGTCCCCTCTATCGATTGGTGAAGACTAGAACGTTCTATCTTTCCTATTAGTCGAGTTATGAGTAATTTTTGTTTTGAAAAGTGGATTTTCGAAAATTTCATGACTCTATTTTAAGGCGAAATAATGATTTTATCACAAAACTGATTGTGCCAGTCGATTTTTCGGCCCAAAAAACCCCTCTTTACGAACTTTTAGCATTTTTTATAATTTTTTTGTCGACAATTTAGAACAAAGGGGGTAGCTGTGGAAATATTTTGCGACATAAATTGCTTTTTTCTAACTCCCTTAATCCTTTGCAATATCAACTCAAAATTCACTAAAATATGTAAAATTGTCCCCTCTACCGATTGGTGAAGACTAGAACGTTCTATCTTTCCTATTAGTCGAGTTATGAGTAATTTTTGTTTTGAAAAGTGGATTTTCGAAAATTTCATGACTCTATTTGAAGGCGAAATAATGATTTTATCACAAAACTGATTGTGCCAGACGATTTTCCGGCCCAAAAAACCCCTCTTTACGAACTTTTAGCATTTTTTATAATTTTTTTGTCGAAAATTTAGAACAAAGGGGGTAGCTGTGGAAATATTTTGCGATACAAATTGATTTTTTCTAACTCCCTTAATCCTCGGAAATATGGACCCAAAATACACTAAAATATGTAAAATTGTCCCCTCTATCGATCGGTGAAGACTAGAACGTTCTATCTTTCCTATTTGTCGAGTTATGAGTATTTTTTGTTTTGAAAAGTAGATTTTCGAAAATTTCATGACTCTATTTTAAGGCGAAATAATGATTTTATCACAAAACTGATTGTGCCAGTCGATTTTCCGGCCCAAAAAACCCCTCTTTACGAATTTTAAGCATTTTTTATAATTTTTTTGTCGAAAATTTAGAACAGGGGGTACCTGTGGAAATATTTTGCGATACAAATTGCTTTTTTCTAACTCCCTTAATCCTTGGCAATATCGACTCAAAATTCACTAAAATATGTAAAATTGTCCCCTCTATCGATTGGTGAAGACTAGAACGTTCTATCTGTCCTATTAGTCGAGTTATGAGTATTTTTTGTTTTGAAAAGTGGATTTTCGAAAATTTCATGACTCTATTTGAAGGCGAAATAATGATTTTATCACAAAACTGATTGTGCCAGTCGATTTTTCGGCCCAAAAAACCCCTCTTTACGAATTTTTAGCATTTTTTATAATTTTTTTGTCGAAAATTTAGAACAAAGGGGGTAGCTATGGAAATATTTTGCGTTACAAATTGATTTTTTCTAACTCCCTTAATCCTCGGAAATATGGACCCAAAATTCACTAAAATATGTAAAATTGTCCCCTCTATCGATTGGTGAAGACTAGAACGTTCTATCTGTCCTATTAGTTGAGTTATGAGTATTTTTTGTTTTGAAAAGTGGATTTTCGAAAATTTCATGACTCTATTTGAAGGCGAAATAATGATTTTATCACAAAACTGGCCCAAAAAACCCCTCTTTACGAACTTTTAGCATTTTTTATAATTTTTTTGTCGAAAATTTAGAACAAAGGGGGTAGCTGTGGAAATATTTTGCGACATAAATTGCTTTTTTCTAACTCCCTTAATCCTTTGCAATATCAACTCAAAATTCACTAAAATATGTAAAATTGTCCCCTCTATCGATTGGTGAAGACTAGAACGTTCTATCTTTCCTATTAGTCGAGTTATGAGTAATTTTTGTTTTGAAAAGTGGATTTTCGAAAATTTCATGACTCTATTTTAAGGCGAAATAATGATTTTATCACAAAACTGATTGTGCCAGTCGATTTTTCGGCCCAAAAAACCCCTCTTTACGAACTTTTAGCATTTTTTATAATTTTTTTGTCGAAAATTTAGAACAAAGGGGGTAGCTGTGGAAATATTTTGCGACATAAATTGCTTTTTTCTAACTCCCTTAATCCTTTGCAATATCAACTCAAAATTCACTAAAATATGTAAAATTGTCCCCTCTACCGATTGGTGAAGACTAGAACGTTCTATCTTTCCTATTAGTCGAGTTATGAGTAATTTTTGTTTTGAAAAGTGGATTTTCGAAAATTTCATGACTCTATTTGAAGGCGAAATAATGATTTTATCACAAAACTGATTGTGCCAGACGATTTTCCGGCCCAAAAAACCCCTCTTTACGAACTTTTAGCATTTTTTATAATTTTTTTGTCGAAAATTTAGAACAAAGGGGGTAGCTGTGGAAATATTTTGCGATACAAATTGATTTTTTCTAACTCCCTTAATCCTCGGAAATATGGACCCAAAATACACTAAAATATGTAAAATTGTCCCCTCTATCGATTGGTGAAGACTAGAACGTTCTATCTTTCCTATTTGTCGAGTTATGAGTATTTTTTGTTTTGAAAAGTAGATTTTCGAAAATTTCATGACTCTATTTTAAGGCGAAATAATGATTTTATCACAAAACTGATTGTGCCAGTCGATTTTTCGGCCCAAAAAACCCCTCTTTACGAACTTTTAGCATTTTTTATAATTTTTTTGTCGAAAATTTAGAACAAAGGGGGTAGCTGTGGAAATATTTTGCGATACAAATTGATTTTTTCTAACTCCCTTAATCCTTGGAAATATGGACTTAAATTCCACTAAAATATGTAAAATTGTCCCCTCTATCGATTGGTGAAGACTAGAACGTTCTATCTTTCCTATTTGTCGAGTTATGAGTATTTTTTGTTTTGAAAAGTGGATTTTCGAAAATTTCATGACTCTATTTGAAGGCGAAATAATGATTTTATCACAAAACTGATTGTGCCAGTCGATTTTCCGGCCCAAAAAACCCCTCTTTACGAATTTTTAGCATTTTTTATTATTTTGTCAAAAATTTAGAACAAAGGGGTAGGTATGGAAATATTTTGCGATACAAATTGCTTTTTTCTAACTCCCTTAATCCTTGGAAATATGGACTTAAATTCCACTAAAATATGTAAAATTGTCCCCTCTATCGATTGGTGAAGACTAGAACGTTCTATCTTTCCTATTTGTCGAGTTATGAGTATTTTTTGTTTTGAAAAGTAGATTTTCGAAAATTTCATGACTCTATTTTAAGGCGAAATAATGATTTTATCACAAAACTGATTGTCCCAGTCGATTTTTCGGCCCAAAAAACCCCTCTTTACGAATTTTTAGCATTTTTTATAATTTTTTTGTCGAAAATTCAGAACAAAGGGGGTAGCTGTGGAAATATTTTGCGATACAAATTGATTTTTTCTAACTCCCTTAATCCTCGGAAATATGGACCCAAAATACACTAAAATCTGTAAAATTGTCCCCTCTATCGATTGGTGAAGACTAGAACGTTCTATCTTTCCTATTTGTCGAGTTATGAGTATTTTTTGTTTTGAAAAGTAGATTTTCGAAAATTTCATGACTCTATTTTAAGGCGAAATAATGATTTTATCACAAAACTGATTGTGCCAGTCGATTTTTCGGCCCAAAAAACCCCTCTTTACGAACTTTTAGCATTTTTTATAATTTTTTTGTCGAAAATTTAGAACAAAGGGGGTAGCTGTGGAAATATTTTGCGATACAAATTGATTTTTTCTAACTCCCTTAATCCTCGGAAATATGGACCCAAAATACACTAAAATATGTAAAATTGTCCCCTCTATCGATTGGTGAAGACTAGAACGTTCTATCTTTCCTATTTGTCGAGTTATGAGTATTTTTTGTTTTGAAAAGTAGATTTTCGAAAATTTCATGACTCTATTTTAAGGCGAAATAATGATTTTATCACAAAACTGATTGTGCCAGTCGATTTTTCGGCCCAAAAAACCCCTCTTTACGAACTTTTAACAATTTTTATAATTTTTTTGTCGATACAAATTGATTTTTTTTAACTCCCTTAATCCTCGGAAATATGGACCCAAAATACACCAAAAGATTTAAAATTGTCCCCTCTATCGATTGGTGAAGACTAGAACGTTCTATCTTTCCTATTAGTCGACTTATGAGTATTTTTTGTTTTGAAAAGTGGATTTTCGAAAATTTTATGACTCTATTTGAAGGCGAAATAATGATTTTATCAAAAAACTGATAGTGCCAGTCGATTTCTAGGCCCAAAAAACCCCTCTTTGCGAATTTTTAGCATTTTTTTATTTTTTTTGTCGACAATTTAGAACAAAGGGGTAGAGGTAGGTATGGAAATATTTTGCGAAACAAATTGCTTTTTTCTAACTCCCTTAATCCTTGGAAATATGGAATTAAATACCACTAAAATATGTAAAATTGTCCCCTCTATCGATTGGTGAAGACTAGAACGTTCTATCTTTCCTATTAGTCGAGTTATGAGTAATTTTTGTTTTGAAAAGTGGATTTTCGAAAATTTCATGACTCTATTTGAAGGCGAAATAATGATTTTATCACAAAACTGATTGTGCCAGTCGATTTTTCGGCCCAAAAAACCCCTCTTTACGAACTTTTAGCATTTTTTATAATTTTTTTGTCGAAAATTTAGAACAAAGGGGGTAGCTGTGGAAATATTTTGCGATACAAATTGATTTTTTCTAACTCCCTTAATCCTCGGAAATATGGACCCAAAATACACTAAAATATGTAAAATTGTCCCCTCTATCGATTGGTGAAGACTAGAACGTTCTATCTTTCCTATTTGTCGAGTTATGAGTATTTTTTGTTTTGAAAAGTGGATTTTCGAAAATTTCATGACTCTATTTGAAGGCGAAATAATGATTTTATCACAAAACTGATTGTGCCAGTCGATTTTCCGGCCCAAAAAACCCCTCTTTACGAATTTTTAGCATTTTTTATTATTTTGTCAAAAATTTAGAACAAAGGGGTAGGTATGGAAATATTTTGCGATACAAATTGCTTTTTTCTAACTCCCTTAATCCTTGGAAATATGGACTTAAATTCCACTAAAATATGTAAAATTGTCCCCTCTATCGATTGGTGAAGACTAGAACGTTCTATCTTTCCTATTTGTCGAGTTATGAGTATTTTTTGTTTTGAAAAGTAGATTTTCGAAAATTTCATGACTCTATTTTAAGGCGAAATAATGATTTTATCACAAAACTGATTGTGCCAGTCGATTTTTCGGCCCAAAAAACCCCTCTTTACGAACTTTTAACAATTTTTATAATTTTTTTGTCGATACAAATTGATTTTTTTTAACTCCCTTAATCCTCGGAAATATGGACCCAAAATACACCAAAAGATTTAAAATTGTCCCCTCTATCGATTGGTGAAGACTAGAACGTTCTATCTTTCCTATTAGTCGACTTATGAGTATTTTTTGTTTTGAAAAGTGGATTTTCGAAAATTTTATGACTCTATTTGAAGGCGAAATAATGATTTTATCAAAAAACTGATAGTGCCAGTCGATTTCTAGGCCCAAAAAACCCCTCTTTGCGAATTTTTAGCATTTTTTTATTTTTTTTGTCGACAATTTAGAACAAAGGGGTAGAGGTAGGTATGGAAATATTTTGCGAAACAAATTGCTTTTTTCTAACTCCCTTAATCCTTGGAAATATGGAATTAAATACCACTAAAATATGTAAAATTGTCCCCTCTATCGATTGGTGAAGACTAGAACGTTCTATCTTTCCTATTAGTCGAGTTATGAGTAATTTTTGTTTTGAAAAGTGGATTTTCGAAAATTTCATGACTCTATTTGAAGGCGAAATAATGATTTTATCACAAAACTGATTGTGCCAGTCGATTTTTCGGCCCAAAAAACCCCTCTTTACGAACTTTTAGCATTTTTTATAATTTTTTTGTCGAAAATTTAGAACAAAGGGGGTAGCTGTGGAAATATTTTGCGATACAAATTGATTTTTTCTAACTCCCTTAATCCTCGGAAATATGGACCCAAAATACACTAAAATATGTAAAATTGTCCCCTCTATCGATTGGTGAAGACTAGAACGTTCTATCTTTCCTATTTGTCGAGTTATGAGTATTTTTTGTTTTGAAAAGTGGATTTTCGAAAATTTCATGACTCTATTTGAAGGCGAAATAATGATTTTATCACAAAACTGATTGTGCCAGTCGATTTTCCGGCCCAAAAAACCCCTCTTTACGAATTTTTAGCATTTTTTATTATTTTGTCAAAAATTTAGAACAAAGGGGTAGGTATGGAAATATTTTGCGATACAAATTGCTTTTTTCTAACTCCCTTAATCCTTGGAAATATGGACTTAAATTCCACTAAAATATGTAAAATTGTCCCCTCTATCGATTGGTGAAGACTAGAACGTTCTATCTTTCCTATTTGTCGAGTTATGAGTATTTTTTGTTTTGAAAAGTAGATTTTCGAAAATTTCATGACTCTATTTTAAGGCGAAATAATGATTTTATCACAAAACTGATTGTGCCAGTCGATTTTTCGGCCCAAAAAACCCCTCTTTACGAATTTTTAGCATTTTTTATAATTTTTTTGTCGAAAATTCAGAACAAAGGGTGTAGCTGTGGAAATATTTTGCGATACAAATTGATTTTTTCTAACTCCCCTAATCCTCGGAAATATGGACCCAAAATACACTAAAATATGTAAAATTGTCCCCTCTATCGATTGGTGAAGACTAGAACGTTCTATCTTTCCTATTTGTCGAGTTATGAGTATTTTTTGTTTTGAAAAGTAGATTTTCGAAAATTTCATGACTCTATTTTAAGGCGAAATAATGATTTTATCACAAAACTGATTGTGCCAGTCGATTTTTCGGCCCAAAAAACCCCTCTTTACGAATTTTTAGCATTTTTTATAATTTTTTTGTCGAAAATTCAGAACAAAGGGGGTAGCTGTGGAAATATTTTGCGATACAAATTGATTTTTTCTAACTCCCCTAATCCTCGGAAATATGGACCCAAAATACACTAAAATATGTAAAATTGTCCCCTCTATCGATTGGTGAAGACTAGAACGTTCTATCTTTCCTATTTGTCGAGTTATGAGTATTTTTTGTTTTGAAAAGTAGATTTTCGAAAATTTCATGACTCTATTTGAAGGCGAAATAATGATTTTATCACAAAACTGATTGTGCCAGTCGATTTTTCGGCCCAAAAAACCCCTCTTTACGAACTTTTAGCATTTTTTATAATTTTTTTGTCGAAAATTTAGAACAAAGGGGGTAGCTGTGGAAATATTTTGCGATACAAATTGATTTTTTCTAACTCCCTTAATCCTCGGAAATATGGACCCAAAATACACTAAAATATGTAAAATTGTCCCCTCTATCGATTGGTGAAGACTAGAACGTTCTATCTTTCCTATTTGTCGAGTTATGAGTATTTTTTGTTTTGAAAAGTAGATTTTCGAAAATTTCATGACTCTATTTTAAGGCGAAATAATGATTTTATCACAAAACTGATTGTGCCAGTCGATTTTTCGGCCCAAAAAACCCCTCTTTACGAACTTTTAGCAATTTTTATAATTTTTTTGTCGATACAAATTGATTTTTTTTAACTCCCTTAATCCTCGGAAATATGGACCCAAAATACACCAAAAGATTTAAAATTGTCCCCTCTATCGATTGGTGAAGACTAGAACGTTCTATCTTTCCTATTAGTCGACTTATGAGTATTTTTTGTTTTGAAAAGTGGATTTTCGAAAATTTTATGACTCTATTTGAAGGCGAAATAATGATTTTATCAAAAAACTGATAGTGCCAGTCGATTTCTAGGCCCAAAAAACCCCTCTTTGCGAATTTTTAGCATTTTTTAATTTTTTTTGTCGAAAATTTAGAACAAAGGGGTAGAGGTAGGTATGGAAATTGAATTTACTGTTTGGACCCTTACTTTGTGGAATCTACTCATATTAATGTTATAAATGAAACTAACTGTTTCTAATTAATTCCACTATTTAATTGAAAGATTTATGAAAATTATTAAAGGATATTGATAATTATTTCGATATTGACATATCATCGTCATTCTGACGAAATAATTATCAATATCCTTTAATAATTTTCATAAATCTTTCAATTAAATAGTGGAATTAATTAGAAACAGTTAGTTTCATTTATAACATTAGGTATGGAAATATTTTGCGAAACAAATTGCTTTTTTCTAACTCCCTTAATCCTTGGAAATATGGAATTAAATACCACTAAAATATGTAAAATTGTCCCCTCTATCGATTGGTGAAGACTAGAACGTTCTATCTTTCCTATTAGTCGAGTTATGAGTAATTTTTGTTCTGAAAAGTGGATTTTCGAAAATTTCATGACTCTATTTGAAGGCGAAATAATGATTTTATCAAAAAACTGATTGTGCCAGTCGATTTTTCGGCCCAAAAAACCCCTCTTTACGAACTTTTAGCATTTTTTATAATTTTTTTGTCGAAAATTTAGAACAAAGGGGGTAGCTGTGGAAATATTTTGCGATACAAATTGATTTTTTCTAACTCCCTAAATCCTCGGAAATATGGACCCAAAATACACTAACATATGTAAAATTGTCCCCTCTATCGATTGGTGAAGACTAGAACGTTCTATCTTTCCTATTTGTCGAGTTATGAGTATTTTTTGTTTTGAAAAGTGGATTTTCGAAAATTTCATGACTCTATTTGAAGGCGAAATAATGATTTTATCACAAAACTGATTGTGCCAGTCGATTTTTCAGCCCAAAAAACCCCTCTTTACGAATTTTCAGCATTTTTTATTTTTTTTTGTCAAAAATTTAGAACAAAGGGGTGTAGGTATGGAAATATTTTGCGATACAAATTGCTTTTTTCTAACTCCCTTAATCCTTGGAAATATCTACTCAAAATTCACTAAGATATGTAAAATTGTCCCCTCTATCGATTGGTGAAGACTAGAACGTTCTATCTTTCCTATTTGTCGAGTTATGAGTATTTTTTGTTTTGAAAAGTGGATTTTCGAAAATTTCATGACTCTATTTGAAGGCGAAATAATGATTTTATCACAAAACTGATTGTGCCAGTCGATTTTTCAGCCCAAAAAACCCCTCTTTACGAATTTTCAGCATTTTTTATTTTTTTTTGTCAAAAATTTAGAACAAAGGGGTGTAGGTATGGAAATATTTTGCGATACAAATTGCTTTTTTCTAACTCCCTTAATCCTTGGAAATATCTACTCAAAATTCACTAAGATATGTAAAATTGTCCCCTCTATCGATTGGTGAAGACTAGAACGTTCTATCTTTCCTATTTGTCGAGTTATGAGTATTTTTTGTTTTGAAAAGTGGATTTTCGAAAATTTCATGACTCTATTTGAAGGCGAAATAATGATTTTATCACAAAACTGATTGTGCCAGTCGATTTTTCAGCCCAAAAAACCCCTCTTTACGAATTTTCAGCATTTTTTATTTTTTTTTGTCAAAAATTTAGAACAAAGGGGTGTAGGTATGGAAATATTTTGCGATACAAATTGCTTTTTTCTAACTCCCTTAATCCTTGGAAATATCTACTCAAAATTCACTAAGATATGTAAAATTGTCCCCTCTATCGATTGGTGAAGACTAGAACGTTCTATCTTTCCTATTAGTCGAGTTATGAGTATTTTTTGTTTTGAAAAGTGGATTTTCGAAAATTTCATGACTCTATTTGAAGGCGAAATAATGATTTTATCAAAAAACTGATTATGTCAGTCGATTTTCCGGCCCAAAAAACCCCTCTTTACGAATTTTAAGCATTTTTTATTTTTTTTTGTCGAAAATTTAGAACAAAGGGGAAATATTTTGCGAAACAAATTGCTTTTTTCTAACTCCCTTAATCCTTGGAAATATGGAATTAAATTCCACTAAAATATGTAAAATTGTCCCCTCTATCGATTGGTGAAGACTAGAACGTTCTATCTTTCCTATTAGTCGAGTTATGAGTATTTTTTGTTTTGAAAAGTGGATTTTCGAAAATTTCATGACTCTATTTGAAGGCGAAATAATGATTTTATCAAAAAACTGATTATGTCAGTCGATTTTCCGGCCCAAAAACCCCCTCTTTACGAATTTTAAGCATTTTTTATTTTTTTTTGTCGAAAATGTAGAACAAAGGGGTAGGTATGGAAATATTTTGCGAAACAAATTGCTTTTTTCCATACCTACCCCTTTGTTCTAACTTTTCGACAAAAAAAAATGCTTAAAATTCGTAAAGAGGGGTTTTTTGGGCCGGAAAATCGACTGACACAATCAGTTTTTTGAATAATCGAAAATTGATTATTTTCGATTAATCGATTATTTTCGATTAATCGATTATTTTCGATTAATGAATTAATCGATTAACATCGATTCATCGAAAATAATCGATTATGTTTTTTGATAATCGCCCAGCCCTAATTTTGAGTTGATATTGCAAGGGATAAAGGGAGTTAGAAAAAAGCAATTTGTATCGCAAAATATTTCCATACCTACCCCTTTGTTCTAAATTTTCGACAAAAAAAAAATAAAAAATGCTTAAAATTCGTAAAGAGGGGTTTTTTGGGCCGGAAAATCGACCGGCATAATCAGTTTTTTGATAAAATAATTATTTCGCCTTCAAATAGAGTCATGAAATTTTCGAAAATCCACTTTTCAAAACAAAAAATACTCATAACTCGACTAATAGGAAAGATAGTACGTTTTAGTCTTCACCTATCGATAGAGGGGACAATTTTACATGTTTAAGTGAATTTTGAGTCGATATTTCCAAGGATTAAGGGAGTTAGAAAAAAGCAATTTGTTTCGCAAAATATTTCCATACCTACCCCTTTGTTCTAAATTTTCGACAGAAAAAAAATGCTTAAAATTCGTAAAGAGGGGTTTTTTGGGCCGGAAAATCGACTGACACAATCAGTTTTTTGAATAATCGAAAATTGATTATTTTCGATTAATCGATTCATCGAAAATAATCGATTATTTTATATAATCGATAATCGATTATGTTTTTTGATAATCGCCCAGCCCTAATTTTGAGTTGATATTGCAAGGGATAAAGGGAGTTAGAAAAAAGCAATTTGTATCGCAAAATATTTCCATACCTACCCCTTTGTTCTAAATTTTCGACAAAAAAAAAATAAAAAATGCTTAAAATTCGTAAAGAGGGGTTTTTTGGGCCGGAAAATCGACCGGCATAATCAGTTTTTTGATAAAATCATTATTTCGCCTTCAAATAGAGTCATGAAATTTTCGATAATCCACTTTTCAAAACAAAAAATACTCATAACTCGACTAATAGGAAAGATAGAATGTTCTAGTCTTCACCAATCGATAGAGGGGACAATTTTACATATTTTAGTGGAATTTAATTCCATATTTCCAAGGATTAAGGGAGTTAGAAAAAAGCAATTTGTTTCGCAAAATATTTCCCCTTTGTTCTAAATTTTCGACAAAAAAAAATAAAAAATGCTTAAAATTCGTAAAGAGGGGTTTTTTGGGCCGGAAAATCGACTGACATAATCAGTTTTTTGATAAAATCATTATTTCGCCTTCAAATAGAGTCATGAAATTTTCGAAAATCCACTTTTCAAAACAAAAAATACTCATAACTCGACTAATAGGAAAGATAGAACGTTCTAGTCTTCACCAATCGATAGAGGGGACAATTTTACATATCTTAGTGAATTTTGAGTAGATATTTCCAAGGATTAAGGGAGTTAGAAAAAAGCAATTTGTATCGCAAAATATTTCCATACCTACACCCCTTTGTTCTAAATTTTTGACAAAAAAAAATAAAAAATGCTGAAAATTCGTAAAGAGGGGTTTTTTGGGCTGAAAAATCGACTGGCACAATCAGTTTTGTGATAAAATCATTATTTCGCCTTCAAATAGAGTCATGAAATTTTCGAAAATCCACTTTTCAAAACAAAAATTACTCATAACTCGACTAAAAGGAAAGATAGAACGTTCTAGTCTTCACCAATCGATAGAGGGGACAATTTTACATATTTTAGTGGAATTTAAGTCCATATTTCCAAGGATTAAGGGAGTTAGAAAAAAGCAATTTATGTCGCAAAATATTTCCACAGCTACCCCCTTTGTTCTAAATTTTCGACAAAAAAATTATAAAAAATGCTAAAAGTTCGTAAAGAGGGGTTTTTTGGGCCGAAAAATCGACTGGCACAATCAGTTTTGTGATAAAATCATTATTTCGCCTTCAAATAGAGTCATGAAATTTTCGAAAATCCACTTTTCAAAACAAAAATTACTCATAACTCGACTAATAGGAAAGATAGAACGTTCTAGTCTTCACCAATCGATAGAGGGGACAATTTTACATATTTTAGTGAATTTTGAGTTGATATTGCAAAGGATTAAGGGAGTTAGAAAAAAGCAATTTATGTCGCAAAATATTTCCACAGCTACCCCCTTTGTTCTAAATTTTCGACAAAAAAATTATAAAAAATGCTAAAAATTCGTAAAGAGGGGTTTTTTGGGCCGGAAAATCGACTGGCACAATCAGTTTTGTGATAAAATCATTATTTCGCCTTCAAATAGAGTCATGAAATTTTCGAAAATCTACTTTTCAAAACAAAAAATACTCATAACTCGACAAATAGGAAAGATAGAACGTTCTAGTCTTCACCGATCGATAGAGGGGACAATTTTACATATTTTAGTGTATTTTGGGTCCATATTTCCGAGGATTAAGGGAGTTAGAAAAAATCAATTTGTATCGCAAAATATTTCCACAGCTACCCCCTTTGTTCTAAATTTTCGACAAAAAAATTATAAAAAATGCTAAAAGTTCGTAAAGAGGGGTTTTTTGGGCCGGAAAATCGTCTGGCACAATCAGTTTTGTGATAAAATCATTATTTCGCCTTCAAATAGAGTCATGAAATTTTCGAAAATCCACTTTTCAAAACAAAAATTACTCATAACTCGACTAATAGGAAAGATAGAACGTTCTAGTCTTCACCAATCGATAGAGGGGACAATTTTACATATTTTAGTGAATTTTGAGTTGATATTGCAAAGGATTAAGGGAGTTAGAAAAAAGCAATTTATGTCGCAAAATATTTCCACAGCTACCCCCTTTGTTCTAAATTTTCGACAAAAAAATTATAAAAAATGCTAAAAATTCGTAAAGAGGGGTTTTTTGGGCCGGAAAATCTACTGGCACAATCAGTTTTGTGATAAAATCATTATTTCGCCTTCAAATAGAGTCATGAAATTTTCGAAAATCCACTTTTCAAAACAAAAAATACTCATAACTCGACTAATAGGAAAGATAGAACGTTCTAGTCTTTACCAATCGATAGAGGGGACAATTTTACATATTTTAGTGCTTGTAATTTCAATGGTAAATGAATATTGTTTTGCAAACCCCACTTCTTCCCCTATTTTCCCCCCATTTTCGAAGCCATACAAAGGGTTATTTGGACCAGATGTAATTTCCAGACGATAATTTAAGTAAATACCGTTATTCAAAGTGTTATCAAAAGTTTTATCCACGTTAAAATTCTTACAGTAATACGTATGCACAGAAATAATAAAAAATAAGCGTTTTTTTTTCAAATAGGTAACAGAACTACACCAAATTTTCAGAAATGTCAATTGTCAATAAAATAGAGAGGACACTCCAAACTAAAATATTGTTAGATGCTGCTATCTATCGAAATGTTACTCCCTATTAGTTATGCAACCAAATATTCTTTACGTCTGCCTGGTTGCATATCTTCCTGGTGCGGATAATCATAGAATAGTCATAGAATAGACAGGACACTTTATTTATACTAAAATATGGTTAGATGCTGCCATCTATCGAAATGTTACTCCCTATTAGGTATGCAACCAAATATTCTTTACAACGTCTGTCTGGGTTTTCATTTCAAAAAACAGGATGGAAGAAAACATTTATTGGAAATGCCTGCAGTCAGATTAAAAAGAATATTATTTTTGAACAAATACCATGCTGCTAAAAGCGAAAAGCTCTTTACACCTGTTTTTCTGGATGAGACATGGGTTTTTAGTAAAAGCGGGGACAGAAGAATGTGGCAAGATGGTACTAAACACAGTGATTTAAAAATAACTGGAAGTGGGACACGATATGTAATTGTTCATGCCGGTAATAAAAAAGGTTTTGTGGCAAATGCATCGCTTATTTTTAAATGCAATAAAAAAACAGGCGATTACCATGATAACATGAACACCGAAAATTTTGAAAATTGGTTTAAACAGCAACTAATTGTAAACTTGGAAGAACCATCGTTAATTATAATGGATAACGCATCGTATCACAGTCGCCTGGATGAAGAAATCCCAAGAAAAAGTTGGAGTAAAACACGCATGTTAGAATGGCTCAAAAAAAAAGAATATTCCTTTTCCAGATCACATTTTAAAGGATGCTGTTTGGAATATAATTGAAAAGCAAGTTTTGCCAGAAAAAAATTATCATTTAGACAAATACGCTGCCGAGCATGGTCATTGTGTTCTCAGGCTACCACCCTATCATTGCCATTTTAATGCCATCGAAATGGTATGGTCAGAAACTAAAAGGCATTATGACCAAGCTATTACGAAAACTGCAAGGTCACCTACTGAAGTCTTAAAAGTATGGAATGACGTTGTAAAAAATGTACCGGAGCAACACTGGCAGAATTACATAAATCATACAGAGAAAATTATTTCTGAAGCATGGGAAGCAGAAAACAAACTGGACCTACTAAACATCGATCCTATGGTGATCTCTGTATCCAATGAATCCGATGATGAACTATCACTTTCCGAAAGTTATTCTGATTTAGAAACTAATTAAACTTTGCCTTGAAGATCACGTTGTCATTTTTTTTAAATCTAGAATTTGTACTTAATCGAACTCTGAATTGCCATATTTTTTTAAGAAAACTATGTATCTAGTTAATAAAACAATGTTTTTAAAATTAGTGCGCTTCTTTTATATTCTTTTATTATGTCAACATCTTTAGAATTTTATGAATTTCATAAAATTAATTTGTATTATTACAAACCGCCACTGATAATATGAAATTTCAAGTCACTACGCCAATGCAATAAGAAATATGTCAAGCATTTGACATGACAAAGGTCATAACCTAATTTTTTTCATGCGGGTTCAGATGGTTCAAGAAGCCGCATACGTTAAGTTACTAAAACGGCTGGTACCTCTAAATAGGTATTAATTTTACTATATCTCCCTGGTGCTCATAGTCGTAAAATGAAGTGACTAAATGAAATTATACATTAATTATCAAATAAAGTCAATAAATAACAAATTTCAAAATAAAAATATAACAATTAAAACCAGTTTCACAAATTACATTTTCATCGTCAGGATAAAATTGTTACTTGTTTATTCATATCAACTAGTTGAATTTACTCCAAGTCATACAAATTTAATTTGTGAAACTGATTATATCGTAATATATGTTATATTATATATTTTATTTTTGGAATTTGTTGATGATTGATTATTGTATTCTATAATTACGGAAAGATTCCACATACTTAGTAAGGATTGAAACAATTTTTTATACCAGTTAAATTCACAATATTTCAACAAACAAATAAAATTAACTCACTGGAGGAAGCAAAAATAACAGAAAGAAAGACACCTTGATTGACTTGGAAACTGAAGCAGATTTGGAAAAAATACAAGTGACAAAATTATATTCTAATATGATATATATATACATATATATATATATATATATATATATAATAATCGCTTGATGTATACCCAAGAAATAAAAATCAAGCGATTATTATAATAATGGTTAAAGAATATAAAATAATATATATATAGATATATATATCAATTTTACTTTTACCATTATCTAAAAAAGATATCGTCTATAAGATAGAATAACAGATATATTATACTGAAGATATAAAACTGAACGATCTGTCGATCATAGTATATACTACTAACTGTAGAAAAATCAAAACTACGAAGGAAGAAAGATAATTAAAGTCCAGACATTATGATAAGGAGGGTTAAAGAGAGTGCCAAGAATAAACTTACAAAGTAAAAAACAGAAAGAATTTAAGTGAACCTGGCTTTGAAATAGAGACGATATAAAAAAATCATCAACAAATAACTAAATAAAGACAATTACGTTGTGGACGTAAGGGGTAGGATGAAGATGAATTAATTTAAATGAACATAAATATTTCGGCATCTTGATAATGATAAAAAAATATATATTTCATTATACCTTACTGAAAACCCTATCTTAACATGCCTATTGAGGGTACCGAAAAATGACCTTTTCCTGTGCGCTAAAATGCGTTATTGTTTATTTCCCTTAGCAACACTAAACAACAATTGTATTATGACAGTAGATGTCTGTGTTTTGAATTATAGTATAGTAAATACTTACTAGTTTTTGTTTTCAGAAAGGTATAATGAAGAATATCGTTCATTACACATACATAAATCATTTTCCCGTGCTTGCACGAATCCTGTGTTCGGCTACGCCTCACTCGGGAACCCGTCGTACGCACACGGGAAAAGCCTATTTTCTGGACTCGTAATTAAATATACTATTACGCTACAGTATATTGTGTTACAGGGGCAGAAAATATGCATTATTAATAGCTAAGTGTTTCCTACATGTGTGACAAACAACCGTTTTTCGTCCACCAAATAAACACAACAAAAATAGTAAAATTTAATAGGAAACTTGAGAAATAAAAATATGCGAATTTATTTATTGTGATAAATAATGTTAATTACCACTTGACTTTGATTTATACGTGACGTTTAATGAAAATTTATGTGAAACGTTACAGTACGCAAGTAACAGGAAGTGCAAAACTACAAAATCGTATTGTTATAAGTTTTTTCCTTATGTTTTGTGTAATTTAGAGACATGTCAAGTAGATATTATTGTTCATGTAGAACCATGAACAAAATAAGAGTGAAACTTCTTAAAAAAAACCAAGAGAAAATGACATCATGGACTTGGAGAGAAACCATTCTATACCGAATAAGGAGAAATGATACAATGACCTATTTTAGATTTAACAGAAACAGATTCGGGAGAAATTTAAGTGAAAAAGTTTGAGTACAAAGCTATATTTGAATAAGAGATGAATTTTTCAATAAACAATCTCTATTTGCTCAAGTTATGATGGGGTAATATTAGAGGATACATAATAATTGCATGTACTTACAGTTGAACTTTATTAAAACATGCAGTTCCTCCAATGACGTTTTGAAATTTTCATATCCCAATAATAAACGTTGAAAAATGTATGTTGTTTTCTTTTTCTGAAAAACAAACAAATATTAAAATGATTTCATTTAGCAGCGGTATGTTCGTTCAAACTACTTGAATTTAAAAATAAGACTTACTAAGTTCTAGGGCTGAATCAGATAATATCTAAGCCTGGAGAAACTCCTATCTATTGCTAATGGTACACCTGCATATATATATAAGCTCGATCCATCTACTAGTTATTGAAGCAACTGTATCGAAACTTTGCAGACAATCATATATCTAGAATGGAAAAAAATATATTTACAATTACTACAATGAAATCGTGTTGGAAGGGCAAAATTGCCAATTGGCAGACCTTATTTCTTTCTTTGATGTTATCTATCTATTACATCAAGATGAACAATTTTCACATAATGATTTAACGATGTGAGTAATTGTTAACTGGTATAGTAATATCATATTATATTGTAGTTTTTATAGATGAATAAAAACGTAATGTCCATTTCAACATACCTATCTCTGTTTCTACCGCCTTTGGACCAAGTGTAATTCCCGAACGATAATATTGGAATTGTTATCAAAAGTTTCATTCACGAAGAAATTCTTTAATATAAATACGTATACACAAAAATACTAAAACAATAGCAGTTTTTTCTCTGGGAAGACGACTCACGCGATTTTAAATATATTTGTAATAATACTAATAATGATACATTACACCATTTTCAAAAATGTCAATCATAGAATAGTACAATAAAATAGAGAGGACACTCCATACTACAATATTGTTAGATGCTGCCATCTATCGAAATGTTACTCCCTATTAGGTATGCAACCAAATTTTCTTTACAACGACTGTGTGGTTGCATATCTCCCTGGTGCTCATAGACGTAAAATGAAGGGTCTAAATGAAATTATACAATAATTATCAAATATCAATAAATAACAAATTTCACAATAAAAATATAATATATATTACTCGACCAGTTTCACAAAAAACATTTACATCATCAGGAGAAAATTGTTACTTGTTTATTTATATCAACTAGTTGAATTTACTCCAAAGGATACAAATTTAATTTGTGAATTATGTTGATGATTGTTGATGATTGTTTTTATTCTATAATTATGGAAAGATTCCACATACTTAGTAGGAATTGAAACAATCCTTCTACGCTGCTTCTATTAACTCCGGTGGAGTCAGAGAAAACTCGGAATCAATATAATACTTTTTTCCCTTGTATAATAAATAACTATTGTAATAATGACTATAAAGTAGGTAATGCTTAAGCTGCAGCGGTGCAACAAGCGAGACAATTTAAGTGCTTCTTAAAGGTAAGCACAACTTACGAAGGGCATAAATTATATAAATAACGAAGGGCATGGATCGAAAACAAATGAAAAGTGAAGTTAGTTCAGAGATATTCCGTATCAGTTTAGTGACTGTTAATAATTTGGCAAACTTTCCTCCGAGATATATCACGCCTAGAAGGTTCTGAGTAAAATTGAGTTTTTATTTTAGAAGTGAAAACTTCTTTAGGCGCGTTGAGCATTTTTTTTGGGTGAAGAAAAAACATTGATTTTTCGTCATCGTCAAGCTTTTATGCAACACACAATACTTTTGGTTATGCAACACAATTAACAATGAAGCGTATATAGTGTTGCATAAATCATCGTCACGCTTTCTACGAGCTTATACTGTGTATATATGTGTACTTTTTTTTGTAAAAAAATCCATTTACGATGGGCTTACGATAAAATTTTAAAAAGGGATTCATTTATTGGTGTTTTCACTTCTGTCGGCAGTCCCATAACTGGACACTACGTTTTTTTTCTCAAAATTAATTAGAGATGGAAACTTGAAATTTTATCGGCGTCAAAGATAATAGTTTAATAGTTTCATAACGCTTTACAAAATTTGAAAAATATTTTTCAAAGAACAGACCGTTCACTAAGAAGCAGCAACGGTCTGTTCTTTGAAAAATAATTTTCAAAAACTTTGTAAGGCCTTATAATAGTATTAAACTATTATCTTTGACGTCTATTGATCACGCTTTGCTAAAATATGACAATTTTTTACAGGTAACTGTAATTAAGTGAATTGAAATTTTGTAATTTCCGTGTAATTTAGTTAGTGTAAGCTCGTCGTGAAACATCCTATTTCATGAGTATATTACAGGGCGAATCTTTTAAATAGTGAAGGAAACTGGTTTCTCTTTCTAAACATAAATAATCATACAGTGCTTCAGGAAATTTGTAAAATGCCTCACAATTTTATTATCTAATTAACGAGCCATAATTTAAATCACGACATAAAGCTACTTAACTTAAATGAGATAATTTAAATCTACCCATATATAATAACGCAATGTGAGGTATAATATAAAAGTGTGTCGGTAAAACTTATCGTTGGTTACTTTTATCGGCTGATAACGATTTTATCAGCAGGTTAAAATGTGCTAACTGTAACAATAAATATTTATTTTATTTATGGCCAAATATGTTTTTTTATTTTCACATACACTGCATCAACTTGGGTCATTGGCAGCTTAACAGCTTGGGGAATATATATGGAAGTAATTACAAATATAAAATACTATAAATATTGATTGATTTAAGAAATTGTAGAGTTTTATCTAATTTGTCCATAAGAGCTATCTTTATATTATTGGGAACGCCGCACAGATGTGGAGAATCTGTAATAATATGCTTCACAGATTTAACACAGAGGAATGGCTTCTTTGGACATCCGGTATTGATGGGTTATGCTGGTGTGTCTAATTCTAAGCCTAATTGTCTTCACTTGATCGGATTGTGAGGTAAGGAAGGAGCTCTAGATACATCAGGTATTATTTGGCGAAGTTTATTGACCGAACTTTGAAAAGTACGTCATCGTGACGAATTTCTGTCACTGGACAACCTCCACATTAAATTCTAATATAACCTCAAACCGAATAATACAACACGATAAAACTCATAACAATTACTTTTTTACACTTTTAAATTATTATAGTATCCAACTAATATTCACTAGTACACAAATTTACCAAACCCAATTAACTTTTGATCTCGATTTACCTTTAAATCAAGTAAAAAATGCTATTTTCATCCATCTTTCTGAAGGTTGTCCGTTATCAGCTGACAGCATGGCGCGGGATGACGTCCATCTTAAGTGCCATTCGTTGGTTAGGTAAGTTTTGTTTTGTAAAATAAAAAAATAATAAATGGGTGTACAATATATACTATCACTAGACTGACACACTTTTCATTTGCGTCGCAGGGTCCGATCAAAGATCGAAGGTGTGGTAAATACTTAAATATCTTATTTGATTAGACAGTTATTTGAATTTACTTTGTGGAATCTACTCATAGTTAGTTTTATTTTAAAAAAGTAAGACAGTTATTTATTTTTCGCCTACCGGAAAACCAATCATATGAACACTAAAAATAGGGCGGAAAGTATTGTTTAGCAGCCCAAGGGCGGAAAATTCTTAACGCCATGGTTTTTGAAGTTTTAGATCATCTGTCTCCTGAGTACTTTGACGTTTAATGTAAATTTTTTAATTAAACGTCAGTGAATGTCAAAGTTTTAGGTTGTATTTTCCGATTTTTTTGTTGTGTGTCACACAATCAGGAAACGCTTTAGCAGCCCTTAACTATGAACTGATACGCTACGCTCGCTCGTGCATCGATTAGTCTCGGGCTGCTAAAGTTCATTTTCTGTCCTTGTGTCACAATATACTATAGTCTAAATTATTAAGTAACTAAAAACTTAGATATTAATCCTCCTTTTCTTGCCTGCATGTTTTTGATATAGTCCATACTTTTTTATTTTGATTTATCCTGCTTTTTAGTCCATTTTTCCAATTTTTTGTAGTATAATTATTATACAGAGCTTTTCAATGAAAACTATCCACCCCACAAAATTTTGAAATAATGAAAAAGCACGTCAAAAATCATATAAAGGGGGACGTCTTTTTGCTACGTCTTTTTGCTCATATTAGCGTTTTAACCCCCTCCCCCCTACGCATTATGGCATTGTTGGATTCTCCTCTGTAAGAGGATTACAAAAATGTATAATACATAAGTGAAAAGTCAATCATTGGTTTCCATACAATGATACAATCCAGCCTTAAATGGGTTTAGATCATTATGTGACATTTCTGGGGTTATTTGTCGACATTCTTGAAGAATTCGCTGACGTAAATCATCTATAGATGCTGGCTGAGTGGCATAAATTTTGGTTTTCAGATATCCTCATAAAAAAAGTCTTGGGAGGTTAAATCGGGTGACATAAATGGCCATTCCATCATTGGGCCGTCTTACATGGAGAGCGTAATGTGGAGGTGCCCCATCTTGTTGAAACGCTAGGAAAGCTTGTCTTACTGACTTGGTGTCATCATATTCTAGTATTCGTGTTATTTCGGGAACAATAGCTTCTCTGAGTAATTGTAGATAAGACTCACCATTTAAGTTTCCCTCAATAAAATATGTTCCAACAATATGGTCACCAAAAATGCCACACCAGACGTTCAATTTTTGTGGTGTTGATAATTTTCTGCCCAATATCTACAATTATGTCTGTTTACTCCGCCATTTAATGCAAATGAACATTCGTGGGAAAAGCAGATATTACAATAAAGCTGGAGAGTCGTGCAGTCGTTCACTCATCAATTCCCAAAACTGTAGACGTCTGTCGAAATTTTCTTCATGTAGCTTCAACAATGCAATAATGTGTATGGTGTTCCATTTAAAAAATTGGGAGTGGTGACAATAGGAGGTAGGGGGTTTAAGTTATCATAACATCTACATAATATATGAGCAAAAAGACGTCCCCTTTTATATGATTTTTGACGTCTTCAGAATTATGTGGTGTGGATAGTTTTTATTGAAATGCTCTGTATAACCTTATTTCATCATTAATTTTCCTTTTTATTGTATATATCACAAATTGTAAATGTAGTTAGTAATATGTCAATGATGATTGATGTCGAGACACAATAATTTCAATAAAAATAAAACCCTTCTCATACTTTCTTTTCTACTAAACTACCTGCAGTAACGCCGCTGTTACGTTACTTTAATTTAGCAAATTCCCCTTTCTATTGTTTGCAATAAAGGATTACCCTACTTTACTTTATGACCGATTCGGAAAATAATTATAATACGGAAATTTTAAAAAAGATCATTTCAAGTTTACAAAATAATCCTGTTTTGTAATTAGAAATTTACATTTTTTTAATCCAGTTTCTAAGTACACACAGATAATACTTGAAAATAAGATAGGTGCCTATCTGTAACGTTACTTAACAAATTGCATAACTGAAAATGAATCAAACTTTTGAGGTTTTTCAATGCTTACAGTTAGTGCGCATTTCATTGGTCACTGATTAAACATAGTTGAGTACCCGTTTTGACATTGAGTTTACACACTTGGTATCACTCGATCTCAGTAAGCGGTTCGTGAATGTCTTGGAATTGCACAATTAATTTTTTAAAATACCGGCAATTATTTAAATTTCAAGCGGGTTTTTATTGTTAGTTTATTCTCGGTTAAAGGTTTATTGAATAAGTGACACAAGTGTTTGTTAGTGAACTTTGGATTTGTTTAAACACAAAAGTACGTACGAAATGTAATAGCTATTATTAATGTTATTAATAAAAACGGATAGATAAGAGATTTTTAAGAATAAGTTTGTTGTATTAATAGATCGGTAGATCGACACAAGGATAAATATATTAATTTAAATGAAAACTATTAAATTATTATTATTAAAATACGTTAATTTTCAAGCAATCTAAAACGACCTAGTAAGTAATATCAGCGAGTTCACTATAAATAAAAGGGGGCCGTAATAACCTAATAAAAATAAATAATTTTCGGGCCCATTTTTTACAAATCTATTTTTTCCGAGATCCAAGGTAAAGTTCGCGACCCTCGGAATTTCGCAAAAATTTTGTATTTATTAGAAAGCCCTATTGCTATAGAACTGAAAAAATTCCTGGATGATCCACTTTTGAAAGAAAAAATCGCGATTCAAAGTAACTTAATTTGACAATTACGTCTACGTAGCAGATGGTTACAAATTTTAGAACAAGCGTTTGATTTATTGGTTCAGCACCACCAGTCAGAGACTTCGTTGGTTATCTCTGTATCTGTAGAGTAGGGAGGGTGAGGGTCCATCCTGTCCTTTCCAGGAAGGTGGACAGGTCACTTTATATCGACAGGTGTAGGCCAATACTCACCGAACGATAACTTCGGACACTCGTATAAGACATGCCTGACAGTTTCGTCTTCCTGTTCACACATCCTGCATAGAGCCCCATTGTATGGAGGTGTTTCCTTAGCTGACAGTGGCCAGTCAGAAATCCCACTGTTGTAGGTTTTTCCTGGTCATCCCCAAATATTTCTTCGACGCCAGCTTCCCAGAAAATGTGTTACATCAGGGCTAGTATTAGAGTGCCATCAAGATTTAGCTAACGCCTCGGTAGATAACAATATTATCCTGAGGTGGGTTAAAGGGCACGACAGGAGTAAAGGTAACCGCATTGCCGATTCTTTAGCCAGGGACTGAGACTTTTAGGACCCAGCGACACCTACGGCCAGACGACTTTGGTAATTGCGGAACTAGCTAAACGTTACACCCATGCTCAATCCCCAAAGAGATGGGATGAAATCAAGGGATGCAGTCTTACCAGGATCTCCCTGGGCGACTTCGTTGGTTAACTGGAAGGAAGAAAAAAACTTTGATTATATACAGGCTGCTTCACGACGAGCTTACACTATCTATATATTGAAGTCTACTAACACGATTTCTATAAAAATTGGCATAGATGGGGAACAAGTTATGGCGAATTATTTTGACATGCACGTCACTTCCGGTTATACCGAAAGTGAACAATAGCTTTGTTATTTTAAATGTATATTATTAACTTCTCGGATTCTACTTTAAATTTTAATGTCACTTTGTGTAGAATACCCCATATCTAAAATTTATACTTATCGAGATATTAATTTTTTTAATAAAAAATTACCTTCATATTGAAAATTCTGAATGAACATCCCCAATACCAAATGACGATCAAGGTAATTGGTGACAAGTCGAAAACTCCTTTTTTTGTATACAGGGTTCGTAAAAAAAGGATGAAAAGTTCAAGTTCAAAAATGTTCAATATCTTATTTTTTTTCAATGAAACAACCATATTTTTATTCTTTTACTTAATTCTAGGGCCGAAAATAAGGGTAGTTTATGATCACTTTCCTATACCAATTTACTTATTTAAAAATATTAATTATTCCAGCCTTATTATTGCGTAGGCCTTGTTATTATAGGGATGGCGATTCTTTCTAAAAAAGATCGATTTTTAAATCGATTCGAATCGTAACTTGATGAATCGATACATAAAAAAATCGAGGTCTAAAAGATTGATTTTGAAAAAATCGATTTTTTTCAAGTTTGTATTTTTTACAATGTAAATATAAATCGATCTTTTTTATTGAAAAACAACAAGAAAGGTACCCCTAAATAAACAATCTCTCTCCGGGATCTCTTATCAGTAAAATTGGGGATTTTTTTTAAGTTCAGGGAATTCGATAATAATAACAATTATTTTTTTATTACCATATTATTATCACAAAGTATCGGATTAGGAATGTGTGAGATTAATGGAAAAGAATCATCGATAAAATAAAAATCGATTTTTCTTTATTCAAAATTAATGGGTTTGTCGAAAAAATCGATTTTAATAAAAAATTAATCGATTTCTGCGAAAAGATCGTTTATTTTTTTTGGATTGTTTTAAAAATGGACATGCTTTTCGTATATATTCCGATAATAAACCTAAGAGATTTATTTGTTAACGATATTTATCGGATTGAAAAAAAATCAAATAAAATTATATGAAAATTGTCAAAAATTTTGAAATATGGTCAGTAATTGTCAATTATTGTCAAAAACTCTTGAAAATTGTCAATAATTGTTAAAATTTTGAAAAATGATCAAAAATGGTCAAAAAATTTGGAAAAATGGTCAATAATTGTTGAAAAACTGTCAAAATTGGTCAATAATTGTTGAAAAATGGTCAATAATTTTTAAAAAATGATCAATTATTGTTGAAAAATTTAGAAAAATGGTCAGTTATTGCTGCAAAACTCAAAATTGGTCAATCATTTTTAAAAAATGGTCAATAATTATTGAAAAACTGTCAAAATTGGTCAATAATTGTTGAAAAATGGTCAATAATTTTTAAAAAATGATCAATAATTGTTAAAAAATTTGGAAAAATGGTCAATAATTGTTGCAAAACTGTCAAAATTAGTCAATAATTGTTAAAAAAATGGTCAATAATTTTTAAAAAATGATCAGTTATTGTTGCAAAACTGTCAAAATTGGTCTATAATGGTCAAAAACTGTTAGAAATGGACAATTTTTGTCAAAAACTGTCAATAATTGTTAAAAATGGTCAATAATTCTCAATTATTGTCAAAAACTGCTGAAAATTGTCAATAATTGTCAAAAATTTTGAAAAGTGGTCGATAATTATCGAAAATTTTAAAACAAATTTGAAAAATGGTCATTAATTGTCAATTATTGTCAAAAACTGTTGAAAATTGTCAATAATTGTTAAAATTTGAAAAATGGTCAGTAATTGTTGCAAAACTGTCAAAATTGGTCAATAATTTAAAAAAAATGGTCAATAATTGTTGAAAAACTGTCAAAATTGGTCAATAATTGTGAAAAATGGTCAATATTTTTTTAAAATGGTCAATAATTGTTGAAAAACTGTCAAAATTGGCCAATAATTGTAAAAAGGTCAATAATTTCAAAAAAATGGTCAAAAATTGTCAAAAAATTTGGAAAAACTGTCAAAATTGGTCAATAATTGTCAATTAATTGTTAAAAATGGATGATTTTTGTCAAAAATGGTCAATAATTTTGAGAAATGGTCAATAATCGTCAAAAGGTGTCTACATTTTGAAAAATAGTCAATAAATAATACGAGAGCCGTTTCAGAAAATGGACTCCTCAAACACACCTAATTTATACAAAATCGATTAATATTACTCGAAAAATCGATAATTAAAAATCGATTATAACAAAATAATAATCGATTTATATAAAAATCGTTTAATTTTTCAAACATCCCTACTTATAGAGTTCCCTATGAGCTTTTTTGAAAAAAAAATCAACAGTGTCTGTCGAGTCTACTGGGATCCGAGCGGTTCCGCTCTCATCACTACTTGCGATGTTGCCGGGGCAATTGAAAAAAAAAACCGCTCTACCAAAAACACAAAAAAAAATCGAAAGTCGATTTTCAAGGGTGAAATATCGATTCACCGAATCGATTCAATCCAACATATCGATTTAAAAAATCGATTTATTCGGTCCGAGGAATCGATTATTCGATTAATCGATTTCAGATCGCCATCCCTACCGTGTTATACCAACGTTCCTTCCTGACTGCATTCATCCAGTCCATCCCATTTTAGCTGGATATGGTATAGTTGGTTGTCGTTAATTGTGACCACCTCGTAATCTAAACTAATTTCCAAAATCAATTGCAGAAGCGACGAACATCTCCACATTCAATGACATTCATGCAACCCGTAGATATAATTTCAAATTTAACTCATCAAAATTTCAACCACATTATTCTTCCCTGCAACTTAAAGCACCTGCTGGCATTGAAAAAGCTGCCTGTATACAACGTGTGTATGGTCCTGGAGATGACGAAAAAACACAAGTAAAAGACGAGCAATTAACAGAAACAATTGAACATGCAACAGGAAGATTATTAATAATTTGGGACCTCAACAGTAAAAAGTTGGAAAAAGAGACGAAGAATCAGGACAAACAATTGGAATGCAAGGAGAAGACACAAGAAATAGAAATGGGCGAAGATTAATTGATTTTTGCTTGACGAACGAACTTTCTAATAACAAACACATATTTTAGCCATAAAGATATACCAGAGAAATACCAAGCAGAAATGAGAAATCCATAATAGATTATGTTATGGTAAATAGCGAAAACAGAAAAGAAATATTGGATACCAGAGTCAAGAGAGGGGCAGAACTATATACGGATCACTACCTAGTAATATCTAAAGTAAGAATAAAAGCTGAAGATAAGAAAACGAAGATAGCCGAGAAAAATGTAATACGCCAAACTACAATAAAAACGTATAAGCTAGGGGAAGAAGAAACATCTAAACAATTTAAAGCCCAAACAAAAAAGGAGTTCCAAATGCAATATAACAGTATTGGAAACTTAGACCTAGAAACTCTATGGAAATATTTTAAAGATGTTATAATAAAAACAGCAACTGATACATGTGGAACTACAATAATAGACAAAAACAAAAAGAAGACAAATTGGTGGAGCGAGGAAATTAAATCGGAAATTAAAATGAAAAAGCAATTATGGCATAAATACTTGAACAACAAAAATTCCTTTACCTACAAGGTATACAAGACCCAGAGACAAAAAGTAAAAGAGACAGTTAACAGAGCAAAACAAAAATCCTGGGAAAAATTCGGGGAAAAAATGGAAAGAGACAGCTATAGCAATCAAAAATTGTTTTACAAGACAATAAAAACACGCAGATCAGGCAAGCAACATAATTTCACCAATATAGCTACGAAACAAGGGAAAATATTGACAGAAACAAAGGAGATAAGGGCACGATGGAAAGAACATTTCGAAGAAACACTGAATACAAAGGCTATAAGGGAAACCGAAATGATAGATAACTGTGAAGAATCGGAAACAGAGCGGAACGACCACATAAATGTCCAACTAGAAGATGTGAAAATGGCAGTAGGAGAGTTAAAAAGAGGCAAAGCAGCGGGCCATGATGGAATTAAAGCAGAAATGTTGTTAAATTTAGGAAATTACGGCTTAAATACATTAACTTACCTATTAAACAAAGCAGCGACCGAAAATAAAATACCCAAAGATTGGGAAATTGGAATCATAATGCCCGTACATAAGAAAAATGGTAGGTAAGACTGTAATAACTACAGAGGAATAACACTACTAAGCGTCCCATCTAAAGTGTATGAAAGGTTACTAGACGACATACTGAAAAGGATAATATTGGAAGAGTCACAAAGTGGTTTCAGAAAAGGAAGAGGAGTTCAAGATTCCATATTTGCAATTAAACAGATTATTGAGAAAAACCACAAAACCAAATATATATAGCTTTTATAGACTTAGAAAAAGCCTTTCACAGCATACCTAGAAGAACGAAATGGAGCAGTTTGAAAAGAAGCGGAATAATATTGTAAGAATATATCAACGAACAAGAAACTACGTCAGAACAAATAACAGAGAATCAGAAGAATTTGTTAATATTATCAGATCGTCTAACTAGAAAAAACTTCCCTTCGTAATAAAATAATGACTTTGTCTAATTATAATTTTATTTCAATCAAATTGACATATTCTATATATTAACTACGTAACTCACTCATTAACTTATTTCAAATACAGGATGGTAAATTACTTAGATGTATTCTTCATTCTGCTTCAACAGAATTCATAACTAATAGTTCTAGATAACGTTATCAAGGAAATAAAAGTTGGCACTAAAACGAAGAAATTTAAAAATAAACTGATGAAATAAAACAAATTAATTTGTTTAAATCTTCATTATTTATTTTGAACTGACGTTCAAATTAAAATTAGTGACGCGTTTCGCTACACAGTAGCTTTTTCAAACTAGTGAAGCTACAATGAAAAACTTTTAATTTATATAGTGCCTTAATACGGAATTCTAATTTTAATTTGAACGTCAGTTCAAAATAAATAATGAAGATTTAAACAAATTAATTTGTTTTATTTCATCAGTAGTATGGATCTTCATCAAGTAAAAGCCTCATCTATTCAATTTTTAAAAATAAACGTAGACAAAACGAAAGTAATGATAATAGGCAACAATGACATCCAAACAACAATAAACTTAGATGACAAAGAAATAAAACAAACCAATAGTTTCAAGTATCTAGGAGTTACAATACAGGAGAATGGAAAAAATGAAGCAGAAATAAACAATAGGGTAGAGAGCGCAATAAAGTTGTAATATACACTAAATAAAACATTTATTTGGAAAAAAGAGATATCCAAGAAAACAAAGCTAGCAGTACATAAAACAGTCATCAAACCTATACTTACATATGGATGTGAAAGCTGGACAATATCTAACCAACCGAAAAGTAAAATACAAGCCGTCGAAATGAAATTTCTAAGGGGTATAAAGGGAATAACAAAAAGAGATATAATATGAAATAAAAATATAAGAGATGATCCAGAAATGGAATCGATATTAAGCAGTATAGAAAGACAACAACTAAGATAGTTTGGTCATTTGGCAAGAATGAACAACAATAGGCAAGTCAAGAGGATATGGGGAGCAAGATCAACCCAAAAACAGACTAGAGGCCGACCAAAGAAAAAATGGGATGATATGATTGTAGATAATCAAGCGAAAAGAAATAAAACCTGGACAGCAGGAAACAACATGGCAAGAAACAATGGGCCAATTTTATTTACAGTAATTAAACATTACACCTTAACACCTACGGGTGAAATAATGTTTCCGATTATATATATATATACAACGTGTTACTGACATTTATCAAAGCGTGCAATTTAAAACTGCATTTCTATGTTAGGTACCCGGTACCACTAAGTTAATATTTCCCAAACTGTAACGTGGTCTCTGGGTGTGAGAATGTATAAGAGTTAACACAGATAGAGAATAGTACAGGCACGTCATCAATCTATGCGATCGTTTCCAACAGATTCTCGTTCCAGTGTCGCACCCCATTTAAACTTATTAAAAGTACCTACTATTTAAATTCTTAAAATATCCACCTAAAAGTCTAAGTCGAACTATCTCATCACAAAATTATTAAACGTATACATGAAAGCTCTTCATTCACATAGGAACAACCCGTCACTCAACCATAAGCTTTCGACTAGAAACGATATTTACTGGACGCCTCTGAGACTTAAACATGTGATCAGTTGCCAAGCAATCGGATAATTTCGGTGATGACGGCTTGTACTATTCTCTATTTGCGTTAACTCTACCTCCATCCTACTCAACTCGTTACTGGAAAATTTAAGTAGGATTCAATCTCAGACTAATAGATACTCCTTCGCGATATTGAATTTAATAGACTTAGTACTAGTACTATGATTACTAGTTAGATGGACAACCAAAAAAACCACAGTATTATTAAAAAAGAATTGATCTACCTTTCACGAAAAAAATCATCAAAATCAAAGGATTATTACTTTTAAAAATTTGTCAAATTTTTGGTGACCGGGTTTTGCTGACGAATGTTATTACCATTCAAAAGTTCACCATTCTATTTCGGAGGTTAATTATTTATGTTTTATTTATGATAAAAAGACGATGACATTGTAAAACAAAATTTTGTGATGTTGCCGGTATGTAGATTTTTTCTTTATTAAAGGAAACTGGAAAAGTCAATGTGACAGTTCTTCTTTTGTATTCCCCTGTACTTAGAAGTAGGAAATAATTTTGTTGGAAGAGAGAATTGGAGCTTTTTGCATATTCTATTTATTCGTTCGTAGAAAGGTACTGGGAGATGAGGGTGGTTACTAGGGTTACTATAAAGAGAATTGAATCTATCTGATACAACATATTTTTTGGACGGATGGTCTCTATTAAGCTCAACAATTTATTTAAATATAAAATTACCTTAATTAGAAAAGTATTGTAGAAATTATGTCCCTTTATCCCATCCAAGAATATTTTTACTTAAATAGATTTCATCTAACAAAATATTTCGTAAAGACGGAACTGCTTCTTTTACAAAAGTAGCAAACCTAACAATGGAAGTGAGGTTGGCAACGCTGTTTTCCTAAACTGTCATCTGAATGTGAATTTCACCATAGTCTGTTTATTTATCTGAAGGTATAATTTTGTCAAGCACGTCAAATTTGCAAAAAAAATAAACAAAGGGTTTTTATTCGTTTCGACAAAACAACTTCTTATATTTCTGAATGAATTTTTGTGGTACGGCTTATTTACGATAAAAAGATGATGACGTTGCAAAACAAAATTTTGTGATGTTGCCGGCATGTATATTTTTTCTTCATTCAAAGTATGGAGGGTAGAAGGAAGGAGCACCATCTTGTATGGGTGATAAGTTAAAAAAGTGTCCACCTGTAAACAGCAAATTATAATTCGAAGATTCACCGAAATGGCGCTCGTGTAGCTAATGGAAATGATGTGAATTTAGGGTTATAAACCGAGTGAAGTGTGCTGGGTTGAAAAATTTAGTATTTTTCGTGACTTGTGTAGTTGAGAAATATGCAGTATTTAAAATCTCAATTATTTACGTAGTATTTCCTTTTTTAAGTTTGTATCTTACTCTAATAATTCATGGCGCTGTTTTTAAAATCCTTCCACTTGCTACAATGGCGCCATCTCAATTTGCTTCCTTTCTATGGACACTTTTTAATACATTCAGATGGTGCTCCTTCCTTCTACCCTCCATAATTCAAAGGAAACTGGAAAAGTCAATGTGACAGTTCTTCTTTTTTGTTCGTCTGTACTTAGAAAAGCATAAACCGAATGTGTGTGTTTACAAATAAAAGGCTTGTATGGTAGTCTCAGATTTATTTAATATGATTATATATTTATGTGAAAAGTGTGAATAAAATACAAGAATCAGTAACCAATCATTATATATCTCAATTAATATTTGATTATTTATTAATTTACATTACACTTGATGCAAATTGGAGTAATAAAATATAAAGTCAAATTTTTTGAAGTGTTGAGCACTTTTTTGAGTCATTCGTCACGATTTTATGCAACACACAATACTTTTGGTTATGCAACACAATTAACAATGAAGCCGATATAGTTTTGCATAAATCATCGTCACGCCTTCCATGAGCTATATGTGTACTTTTTTTGTAAAAAATTCCATTTACGATGGGCTTACGATAAAATTTTGAAAAGGGATTCATTTATTGGTGTTTTCACTTCTGTCGGCTGTCCCATGACTGGATTCTAAGTTTTTTTTATTCATTAGAGTTTTATACAACTGGAATGACCTGCCCACCTTTTTTTGTTAATATATTTAAGACTGTTGGACAATTACGTTCAGTTACTACCTACCTGATTTTATCATGTATTTTAAGATTTCCGTACGAATTTATTCTTTAAATCTTATATTAACAAGTTTAACATGTTGTGAATACACATTTTATTTAAAATAGGAAAATGGGCTGGCTAATACTTCACATGTATTCAATCAAACATTTATGTAGTTCATAAACTGATAGTGGTGTATTCCTACAGAAATGAAAAAAATGTTAAAGCATGCATAAGTCCAAATTTTATATTTTCTTTGGAATTTTTAAGAAAGTATTTTGAAAAGATATATCATGTTGTATTAACTAGCTTGTATATCAGATTTTTCAGTAGTTGTTGGCACTTCATTTATCATCATACTATTATACATAACTACTGTGGCAGGTTCTTCCAGGTTAATTAAAAGTTGGTATTCAAACGATTGATGGTTGTAATGCTTAGTTGCAAAGCTGTATAATATAATTCAATTTATAAAAGAATATCACAAGTTTTAATAATCTAATCTATCATTAAAAACATTCAATTTTATAAATTTAAATATATATCATTGGCATTGATAAATAATAATTAAATTAAATGGTAGAGATAAAGTGGAGACGTGAGTAGGTGCTCTTACAGCAGTAAGCTGGCCTCATTGTAGCATTCTCATCAAATATAACTTATCAAAGATGTGAGTGACCATCTCGAAAATAACTATATTCTTTCAATATTGAAAAAACTATGAATTCAGGAGCACCAGAAAAACTACTAAGACGATGATCGATGTCAATAAACAATAAATGACATGCTAACCCTAACCTCAATTGTGTCAAAACTGCTGAATTTTTCGAATTGATCTGACGTCTTGAAGTTTTGCCAACCCGTAAGCTGTAAATTGCCCTAACCGTTAAGAATAAATTGTATTTATGGCTGCTAAATTTATATTTATTCCTATAAGCAGGAAAGTAGCTAAAAATGACGTCATCATTTTTTTATCGTAAATAAACCATAGTTAGAATTTCGTGTTGCATGACCATTATTAAAGTTCACAGAACTATAACACCGGTTTTAAAGTAAAACGAACATAATACAGGAATTCGTACCAAAAACTTGGAAGGTGTGGGAGATATAGAGGGGCTAAAAATAATGATGGTACTAAAATTTGTGTCCCGCTACCATCGTTAACGAAATATGGATCTCTAGAGTTAGAAATTGTTTTTATTTTTAATACATAAAATTGTCCATATATCTTAAACCTTTAATTTTATCGAGAAGTTGCAAATTTACAGAATTTTTTTGAGGAATCAACCGCTTTTAAAAATGTCATCGTTCGCCTATGCTAAATAGAAATTTTTGTAAATTAACCCCCTTTGAAAATTGTATGGTACGTATGTTACGTCTATGATATAGAATTTTTCTAAATAAATTCATCCCTTGGAAAAATTTGATCGTATGCCCATGATATAGAAATTTTTACGAATAAATTGATCATTTATAAAAAATTTTATCGCACTCCTATGAGTTACATAAACTAAATACATAACCCCTTATACAAATTGTATCGTACGCCCATAGTAGAGAGAAATTTCTACAAATAAATGTACCCCCTTTTAAAAATTAAATACTATGCCTATGTTATGCGGTGGCGGTTAATTGGTGACCAGCCCATAAGTTTTGTCACACAACGCGGCTAAATATGTTTTTACTTTAACAAATTTAAACAATGCACAGTTTACTCAAATCAAAATTTTCACCATTCTGACCCGAGAAAAATTTTACCCCGAAAATCTGCTGATTTAACTAGTCAAGTTTTAATTCAAGTGATCCCATTTGGAGATATTCGATTGCCTAGAGCAAGATTAGAATATTTCCCCTGTAAAATCTGGACAAATTCTCTCCTGGTATATTACCCAATAAACGAAAAAGAATAACCCAACCTAACCTTATTTACTACACCATGACGGAGACAGACAAAACTTTAGCGGTGTTGGTAATACTGTGACAGGTGTGGATTTCGCCACTAACCCTACCAAAAATAATTTCCTAATTTTTTGGTATAAACTCCTAGTGCATCCTGTATTGTACTTTAAATTAATTTGAAATTAATCGATCTTAAACTATTGCATTGCACTATAATGTATGCCATACACGCTAGGGTCTACATGTGCAGGTCAACCGGACGTCGGACGTGTCTCCGGTGTACCGGAGCGGTCTAAAATTCGAACCTGAAGATGAACAAACAACTGAAGCGAACGGAGTATATATATGCACACACGCACAGGTACAGCGTACCGTGTCACTCGAAAGAATTGATTTTCGATGTTGCCTGTACAGGTTAAAAAACTGCACAGATCTATTCCCTCACACGCTCCCGCCTACCTGCTCAGGTAGACCTCTCCGGTAGACCGTAGCGTGTAGGGCCGGCATAACTTGTCCTTCAAATATGGGGTAGCAGAAAAAATAAGTTATGCAACAAAAACTTATATTAGAAACACGTTTTAAATTTGGAAATGTTTCAAAATGCTTGTGGCTGATTGTTGCTTGTAAATATACCATTTAAAAGTTGATAGCGTTATCATGTGTCACTAACTAACGTTGATATCACCTCATTTATATTATTTATATTTAGTTTTAGTAACATAATTGCGTGAAATATATGCGAAAAACGAAAACAATATAATGTTTTCCCTATTTTCTTGAAGGAAAAAATAGGTCTGTAGTGTATTTAAAACAAATGTATAGAGTAGTAATGAGAAATACATATTGTATATAGGGTGTCCCAGGAGTTCGTATCAAAATTGTTATTATTTATAATTATTATTATTGGAAATGAATACAAATTTAACCTTCAATTGTTTTTTATATTTGGTTTTTTCACTTTTAAATTCCATACCAAAATTCCTCAAATATTTTCAATTGTTTGAACGTCAACCATATTTTGCTCCTGGGATATTCTGAATTTAATTTAGAATCATAGAATAAATAATCAATAGTGTGGTGTGACTAGTTTTAATTAGACCTCATTAATTTAATTTTTACTTTTCATACGATTTAACAATCTTACATAAATTTACATTAGGATTAATGAACATTTTTACTGTTCCATAAACATAATTTTGGAAGTCATAAAGATTAGCGATTTTTATCATTCAAATGCCCTTGTGTTTGTTGTAAGCAATAACTATCCGGAAACAATACAAATAACATATTAAAAAGGTTTTTTATTAAAAGAAGAAACCCACGTTTTTCAAATAAAAAAAAACTCCTCGTTTTTTAATTAACAGATAATACCCAGGGCTAGAGCACGTGTTTGCAAATGAACATCGAAAGGTGGTATAGAGTCCAAAATATCCTTATACTCTCAGATCAGTCAGGCAGCACTGAAATATTTAGCATGTCCCTCAGATCTAGACTGGTCTGGGACTGCCTACAACAACTCTTAACCGTGGCAAACCATCATAGAGTAACTCTTAAGTGGGTCCCGAGGCACAAGGGGAAATGGCAGACACCTTAGCAAAGCTAGGGTTTAAAACATTCATTGGACCAGTATTTGGAATATCAAAAACTGCAGCACGTTTTTGTACATCTCGGTGGATTCAAACTAAACATCAGACGTACTGGAGACACGTGCCAAAACAGGAACACAGCAAACTCCTCGTTAAAAAACCCTCGGAATCGCTGACTAACGAAATATTAAACCTCAGCAGGGGCCAGATAAGGAAAGTGACGGGATTACTCACCGGTCACTGTACCCTAAGGAAGCACATGCATACAATTGGCATATACAAGGAGAAACCTATTTGTCGGTGAGGAAACAGCCTCACACATTATCTTCGAATGTGAAGCACTGCCTCATTGGAGGTATAGAATCCTAGGACTAGAGTACTCAAGGGAGGATCAAGTGAAAAGACTGTTGAGCCTGATAAGGGCTACTGGTCTCTTCACATAAACGGTACAACCAAGAAGTTCCATGGTCGAGGACGTAGAATCATCAGAAAACATAATGTTCTCTACTAGAATGTTGTTCATGTCTAGTTGATCCATAATTTGTTCACAAAACTGCAGTCTTCTATCAGGATCATTTTTCAGTAATTCCTGGAGGATTGTAAGTTTGTAAGGATGCAATTTATGTGCTTTAAGAATTCGTGCTACTGCCTGGTAAAAATATAAGGATTTTCTTGAACAGTTAGTGGTACATTCATTTTGATATCTTCACTAAGGCAGTTTGTCGATGAGTACCTAAATTGTCTTTCGATGTCTTATGAAAAACCACATCTTTTAGTTTTTAATACCTAGATTGCTGTTTTCTTTTTGAATTATTGCATTTATTCCAAATTACAGACTCTCTCTGTATAAATACTTATCTTTGTATTACCCCAAATTGTCAAACTGCCAATGATCCAAGGGGTTGACTTAGTGTATGCGAGAATAAAAAAAACATTAGAAAATAATGATTGATGATAATAAACCAACAATCAAAAATATTTAAAACGTTGCAATCGGATTAAATGCATGTGATAACGTAAGTTAAACTTTTATATGAAATTAAACCTTAGATACGAACCAACATTTGAAATTCTGATGGGATAAAATATTGTAACAATTAAAACAAATCAATAAATTGTTCAACACCTTTGGGCCATAACAAATATTGCAATATTAATAATTATTTCTAGATAAAAATATGCTATCTTAATTGACTCCGAAAATAGCATGCAATGCATATTTCACGAACATTATTACGTAACATGTGAACATCTTTTTTGATGATTCATATATTAAAGTTGAGCATTCAAATTTTAAGTAGATGCAAATTAGTTGTTTGTTATATTTACAGTAATTTGATGATTATTAACAATCGCTAAACATGGGAAGAACAAGCGATATAGTGGGGTTAATTTCTTGAATATTTTCCACATTAACAATTTCGTTTGTTTGAAAAATTTTTCTCTAGTACAAATCCAATGAAATCAGTTAATTTGAGGTCATTTGATTGAACACAACCAATCAGAACAACATTATACTGAAAACAGATCCTATGGGCTGTTTTCAATCTCATTACGTTGCCATGGATACATTTATTTTGATTTTGACGTTTCAAATAATCAAATATTTAAAAATGTCAGGATTTGTTCATAATACTGTCGAGAATATTAATGAAAATATAGAAGCAAATATACCAAAAAATACTGTTTACAGTAAAAAATTTGTGTGGAAAGCATTTATGGACGTTTGTAATGATAGAAAGTATCAATTAGATGGAAATCGAACAGTGGAAGAATTGACCTCGATTTTAAAAGATTGAAGAAGAAAAGAGTTTGAAGAAGATACTGTCAAAACCATGTGGAACCTAACAAGTAAGCTGTTACAAGAAAAATATTATAAAGAAATGAAAGTTATAATTGACCCATTCAAAAGTACGACGAAAACTGCAATCGGATCCCTGTAAAAGAAAGCAAAGTTCGGCATCATCAAGTTCAACAGAAATAACCAAAATGATAAATTTATGGAAAGAAAACAACCCCGAAGGGCTGCAACGGAAATTCTACCACAAAGCCGGGGAAGAATTAGCTTGGCGAGGTGGGGAAGCTGCTGCTTGCTTGACTGACTTTTTTTATTATCGAATCAAACAACGATGGTACTGTAACAAATCGAGTTGAATATAACCCTGTATTCAGCAAGACTTGATTGATTGATTCGTTCGGCACCACCAGTCAGAGGCTTAGAGACCTCGGCACCTCAGCCTTTAGGCTTTTTGTGCTCTTGGTTATACCGTTTATGTGAAGAGATCAGTAGCTCTTATCAGGTTCAACAGTCTTTTCACTAGATCCTTCTTGGAGAAATCCTCCCTTGGATACTCATAGGAGTCTATATTTCCAATGGGACAGTGCTTTACATTCGAAGATAATGTGAGAGGCTGTTTCCTCCTCTTCCATGCACAACCGACAGATAGGTTCCTCCTATATATGCTAATTGTATGCATGTGCTTCCTTAGGATACAGTGACCGGTGAATAATCCCGTCACCTTCCTTATCTGGCCCCTGCTGAGGTTTAATATTTCGTTAGTCAGCTACTCCGAGGATTTTTTGACCAGGAGTTTGCTGTGTTCCTGTTTTGGCACGTGTCTCCAGTACCTCTGATGTTTAGTTTGAATCCACCGAGATGTACAACCATGTGCAGCAGATTTTGATATTCCAAATACTGGTTCAGGACCAGTGAAGGCAGTTTCAGACCCTACCTTTGCTAGAGTTACTCTATTATGGTTTTCCAGCGTTAAAAGTTTCCGTAGACAGTCCCAGACCAGTTTAGATCTGATCTGGGGACATGCTAAATATTTCAGTGCTGCCTGGCTCTCTGAGCGTATGAGGATCTTTTGACCTCTATACCCTGTTCATTTTCAAACACGTGTCGATAGCGTAGATTTCTGCCTGGAATACAGATACAAACTTCCCCAACTAAGCGAGGATATTACACCTGGGTCTGGCACCATGAACTCCAGCTCCTGTTCCTATGTCAGTTTTAGCAAGATTTGCCAAGGTGGTTCAAGAATGTGTACTGAAAGCAAATTTTTAGTAGAAAACAACGACAGCAACGTTTGTCCTGTCAGATTATTTGAAAAATTGAGTTTACCTTCAGTCTCTGAAGAAGATAACTTGGTTATCGAAACGCGCGTAATATAGTGTAAAGTGTTGGTGTAGTGGTTGGTGTACATCTTCATCAGTTATAGAAACTAACACGTCTGGATCTTCATTTAATTTCTATAATTAGCAAAAAAAATCTATTCGAATAACCCTCGAACATTGATAAATGCTCAAAAATTGTTTCGAACAATTATCAATGTCCTTGGGTTATTACTAGGTACTGATAATTTTTCGCTCAAGTAGAAATCCGATGAAATCAGTTAATTTGAGATCATCCAACTGATCACAACCAATCAGAACAACATTATACTGACAACAGATCATGCAAATATTTAAAATGTCACGACAAATATTACAAAACACAATTTGGTTGTAATACTCACTTGACAAGAATGAAATTATCGAATTAGATACCTATACCAAAGAATTCTGAATACAGTAAAAAATGTGTATGGAAAGCATTTATGGACCAGTCGATTTCTCGTCTCAAAAAACTCCATTTTAAATGCAACATTTATTTATTATTACAATTTAATTATTAGATTTAAATTGAATGTTGTAAGAAATGTAATTATTTACGTTATACTTAATAGCTGCGTTAATTCATACAACGGCAAAAACACTGATACTAATTTTTAATTATCAATTATGCAATGAGTAATCCATATTATTAGAAAATTAATTATAAACACATTTATATTGTCATCACTGAAATTAATAATGTGCAAATTTGTCACTGCTCAATTTTCTGATGATCACAGTACACCCACACACACAGTACATAGTACAAGTACCTGAAACACCAAACACCTATTTTATACTGAGTGTGTTATAAGTTGAGCTCTGTGTACAGTGGGTCCCAACAAATTTTAAACAAACTGCAAAAAAATTTAATAAAAAGCACTGCAAGTCTTGTAGATCCGTAATCCAGTACAACATTTTTGAAACATTGACTGGAATACACAGGGGAGACGAAAAATTTGGTAGAGTGCAGTAAGTTCATTGAAATTAGGAATTAACTGTTGTTTGTTTGCTACTCTTGTTTTTAAACAACTAATTAAATAATTTAAATGGGATCTACATTTTTACATAAAAATGTTTAACAAATGAGGACCTATTTGAAAATAAATTGTTCCTAAATCCTTGGAATTCATAACTCGTTTCAGATTAGATGTATAAGTGTACGTTTCTGTGTCGTAGAGTAACTTACAACTTACAACCTCACATACACACTACGTACATAATTTAATTGATTTTTTAGTAACCAGCGAAGAATAAGCCAATGTTGCTAAGTTACATGTCGTCAATGTACATACAGAGAGACATGGAGACATACACGAGATACAGGGAGTCAGAGAGAGAGAGAGAGAGAGAGAGAAAGAAGAAGTGAGAGAGGAGTGATAGAAGAGTGAGAGAAGAGTGAGAGTAGGCATAAGAGAAGTTGGAATAGAAGGAGGAAAAGAAGATGAAATAGGAGCAGAAAGTGAGAGAAGGAGTAGGAGAACGTGAAATAGGAGAAAAGAGAGAGAAAGTAAGGGGCGAGACAGAAAGCCAGAGAGAGAAAGAATAGGAGAAGGGGAAATGGGAGGAGAGAGTAGTGAGAGAATGTGAAATATAATCTGTAAGAGAAGGTGAAATAGAAAGAGGGATATGATGAGTGAGACATATGAACGGATATATACAGGGACTGAAAGAGAGAGAGGGTCACTGAGAGAAGGTTAAATAGAAGTAGAAAGAGAAGGTGAGACAGAAGTAGGAAGAGAAGGTGAGATAAAAGGAGGAAGAGAGAGATAGATTTTGTATATTTAAAATTAAGCAATTAACATATATTGAAAACGGGCAGATGGTTATCAATTTTTATATATCTCTTTATTTAATAAAAACAGTTTTAACCGATCAAAAGCCGTCAGGAAATAATTGTTGATCACGGGAAACGTAAAACTACGTCACACACATAGGAACATTATGTTTATGTTGCTTGTTCCTGGAACTTGTTTTTGAATGTTGCCAAAAGTTTATTGAAGTTCCACATTGTTTACGGTTGCAGCAACAAAAGTTCCTACAAGATACTCGTTTCCAAATTTAGCCGCAAAGATCAAAGGAAAAATATAGAAACATTGGTAAACATTTTTTGTTTCTCAACGGTATTTTTATCAATGTGGACACGTCGTTGCTTATTCCCAAACATGTGTCGTGAAGCCGTCGCGTCGTTGCCGAAAACATCAGCAAGTTGATTTGATTAGTTGGTATTAATAATAAAAACATTAAGAAATAATAAAAAATATGCCGTTTAAATGGACAACAGAAAATATAATATTTTTAATTGAATTCGAGTGTTTGTAGAATTCACATATTATGACACCAGGTGGCTTTCTGTCTAAAAGAATTGGTCTAGTCTAGTACAACATTTACGGACTCGTTTTTTCCGTTTCTGTAAAATAATTACAATTGCAGCTGCTGCTGCCTGTAAATCTGCACACACTGCACTGGTGTGAAACATTCACAAGAATGAGTTACCTTGATGTGGACAGACTGTTTACGGAACTTTTGCTGTTGTTTCTGTTTCCATAAACGGGATGCGACGACCAGCAACAAAATGTTCCTCTATGTTTCTTTGGTGTGGACATGGCTTAATGCTGGTTATCTTGATCGTTTCTGAACGTTTCGATTATCTGTAATTTCATCAAGTAATGTTCTAATGTTTATTATTCTTTTTCAGAAATGGGATTTTTAATTTACACTTTAGTATTACTTTCCCTCCTGGCAGTATTATGGAAAATGAGTTCCGTTGCAAGATATGTATTGAAGTTTATGTTCTTCGGATTGTCCAGTATGATTTTTGCATGTGCACCGATTCCAATAATGCTGTTAAATCCACGAGATAGCAAAAATGCTTTGTAAGTATCTTTTTTACAAAAAAAGTTGGAAGCAAGTAGGTACCTTTAAAAAAACTTTTTTTATGTGTAAGTTTAAAGCACATATAAGTAGGATGAAATGTTACTATTTGACCCAACAGGAAACAGTATGCCATGCTCGCAAATGCGACTACATCTCTTCAAGGTGAGGCCATCAGCTTCAAGGTCTCCAAGGGTTGCTCCCCTTACTGTGGTCACACTTGATGGGTGACTTGCTCAGTTTTCTCGAAAGAAGAGGGGTTCAACTGCTGTATTGAATTCCTTGTTTATGATTATGTTTTGTTATTAAAAAACGTAGCTTATTTGATGTAGAACCTAAATGAATCTGCTTCTTTTTTAGGATACCTTCTGCACTTTTAAGAGCCAGTAGGAAACTGTATGGTCTCTCGTACAGTGTAGAAGGACTAGAAAATATCGTACAAAATAGTGGATGTGTTGTTTTAATAAATCATCAAAGTGCCATTGATTTATTGGGTAAGTAATTTGTATAAAATGGCAAATAATCTCTGCTAAATCATAGTTGTAACATCACAGATAGAGCAAATGGGACAGCTCTGGAGGAGCCCTTGTTGAGGTATAAATGTTTTGCGTAAAACTGTAATCCACTTTTACTTGTGGTTTTCTATCATTCATATAATTTCTGTTTCCTAACCTCACTTACCTCACATACTGTCAAATGAGCTGGCAACCAATAAAACATATAATAAAAGTAGATAAAATAAACAGAAAATTAAAAATAAATTTGATATGTTATGTTTTTTTATTGTTTATTTTTACTTGTTTATTATTTTATTATTCGGGGCCCCTGGAACCCATTAAGCCCATACGTAGATCCGGCCTTGGTGTACCTACATATTACTCCTTTTGATTTAATAGAATAAGGAAGATTATATTTTATACATGCCTCTTGTGTTAGAAGAATAACCATATAAATTTTAAAGATTGATAAACATGGAAAATAAATTCATTTTATTAAAAGTACAGTAGAGACTCAATTAACCGGACTAATTGCTGTCGTAAGTCATTCGGATAAACGAAAATCCGGATAATTGAATGTATGAAGAAAAGCGATTTTTGTAAAAACATATTATTATGAATACCTACATAATGCTATATTAATTAAAAAAAAAATTAACTTGTCAATAAAAATCAATGTTTATTAAAAGAATAGACACATTTTCGTATACGGATGTACTTACATACATATTTACAACAAAGTACTTGATCGCAGTTGGCAATCCGGATAATCGGGCGTCGACCCAGTGGAACGCCTATGATGCGATAATTATTAGGTTTGTTCCAACTGGCATTTATGAACCGTACTGGAATCGTTATGAGTACTGTATAGCGCGCAAACTCGAATTTGGGATGGACACAACAACTTTATCACCCCTTCCAGAAGTTAGTTTTTATACCGTCCCACAGTCCCAAGAACGATACTTTAATCAGTTGGAACGTGAAAGAAATGCAGCACTTGCGCGAACGATACCAAAAACGGTTCCAACGCCAGTTGGAACGAAGCTACAGTCAAGCAGAGTCGAGCGCAGCTAGTACTTAGTACTTACTGTAGAGCCCTTACAGCCTGCTACGAAACACTTTAGACTACTAGGGTGAGTAGCATATCACATTTCGCAGGCATTACACCAATGAGCACGAGGTATAATGTAGATATGCCGTCTTTCGGATGAGACGTAAAACCGAGGTCCATGGATGTTGGGCTCGATAAAGATCCCTACCACTGGTTGGAACACTAGTGGATTCGGCAAAATTTCCGGTTAGGGGTAGAGTGCTCCCGGCGTCGGTGATTAGCCTCAGTTGCAGAAATAGACCGATCGCTAATCCGTATAACTGAGGTCCAATTAATCGAGTCTCTACTGTATTGCAAAATCTAATTTAACAAAAACTAATGTACGAGTATGATTGACAACTCTTGCTGCAAATGTTAATGATAAGTATGCTTTAGTCTGTGTGATTCCTTTAATTTCATCTGAAAAAATTATAATTATTAATGTTAAAATTTTTGTTTGTTTTTTAAGTTTTAGCATATCTATGGCCAATAATGCCAAACTCTACTGTGATATCCAAGAAGGAAGTTTTTTATATTCAACCGTTTGGATTAGCTTCCTGGCTGTGGGGAACGATTTTTATAAATAGAGTTAACGCCAAAGATGCTCAATCTACTGTTAACCAGACCGGAGAGATAATTAGAAGACGTAAGGTAATTTTTAAAACATTTTGTGTCTTATATTCAGCTTAGATCATCGACAACTAAAAAACCGACTAATGTATTTTTTTTTAAATTATCCCAAGATTATAACAATATGGTTACCCATAAAAGTACTTTCCATTAACTATAAAGGTCTATGATTCATTATTTATTTGAAATTTATGAACTACGAAGGGTTCTTCAAAGTATTCTCCACGAAGAAAAATGCATTTTTGCATTATTTGGAACCAATTCTGGATGCAGTTATTCCACTCGCTAGTTGGTACATTCAAAATAGAGTTTTTGAAGGCGTTGACTGCATCTTCAGGGGACTGAAACCTTTGACCACGCAAATTGTTTTTCAAGCTAGGTGGCAACATGTTCGAATGGATCCTGTCCAGGACACCATTCAAATGCCTACCAACCAAACCCTCCTCAAAGTCACCATTACCCCCGCTCCGCAACTCACCAATTACTTCCAGCAAACAAATCGATATGTACCAATCAGCAGTAACAATTATTTGATCTTGCAGAGGAATTCTGATACTTCTTTATACACTGGTGATATTAACATAGATCTTCTTTCCGATGCAGACCCAACGCAAATGTACATTGATGCTTTTAGTGAGTGCAGATATGTTTCGGCAATAAATACTCCAACCAGAGTACAGAAAAACTCAAAAAGTTGTATAGACCACATATTAATTAAATGTAAAATTTTTCGATATGATACAATATTACCATTTACGATAGACACAACATCTGCACAGATAGTTTTTCCTTTCTCAAACAACAAAACTGTAAATGAACTTGAAAATAATTTTTTTATGAAACTAGATTCTAAAAAAATTGATTGATAATATAAAATCACAAAACTGGGACATAATTTACACTTCCAATGACCTGGAATCTACAACAAATGAATTTGTATATATTTTAACATATGCAATTAAAATATTTACTACCAAAATTAAGTTGAAGAGCAAAAATAGGGAAAATATTAAAATGGATAAGTACACCGTCCATAATAAAATCTGTAAATAAAAAAAACCTAATGTACATGAAACTTTGAAAAAAAACCGAATAATAATCAGTTAAAACTGGAATAAGTAGAATATAAAAAAAAGTTGAAAATCTCATTAAGATAACAAAAAATAAATATCAAAATAAAATTGAGCATAACAAAAATAACAGCAAATGATGTGGAATACAATAAATGAAGTTTTAACAAAGCCAGATCAAATTAAAATATAAAAAAAAATAAAAAATAAACAAGATGACCTTATAAATTCAGAATTTGAAATATCGGAACATTTTAATGAGTTTTTTGTTAATATGGGCAAAGACCAGTAAAATAAAGAAAAATTCGAAATTTCAAGGTTTTAAGCTGGTTAATCCTCACTCGATCTTTCTATCTCCTACAGATCCTATAAAAATAATAAAAATCATTTCTCAGCTGAAGAATAATAAATCCCCAGGATTTGATGGTATAAAAGCTGAAACTCTACAATTAATATCAAAAATACATAGCAGAACCATTATCTTATATAAATAATAAAATTTTTCAATGTGGGAATATTCCCTCAGCACTGAAACTCTCTAAACTAACAATAGTGTACGGTGCTAAACCGGAAATTGGCAAAAGAAACACATAATATGCCACCATCCAGAAATCAAACAATTTGCTGTAGGTATTTATTTTGGGTATGCCTAATGTAACTTTGGCTATGCTTTGTGTCACTTGGGCTATGCCTTATGCCACTTTTCCCACAACTTTTGTTGCTATGAGGAATAGTTAATAATTTTGCGTATCATAACCAATGTGCAAAATAGTGTTTTGGATGGTAGTCGTAGGAAAACTACTTTAATGAAAAAATGTAATATGTTATTTTGTTAATGTTTTCAGGCCCGTGTTCTGATGTTTCCAGAAGGGACTAGAAACCTTGGAAAAACCTTATTACCTTTTAAAAAAGGTGCTTTTCACTTGGCTGTTTCGTCTAATGTTCCTATACAACCTGTTGCTGTGTCGAGATACTCATTTTTAGGAAAATTTAAATTCGATTCAGGTAATGTAATTGTTATAATTATAATGACAATCAAAGTGAGTATGTTTGAAGAGTAGAAAAAAAACTTAATTTGTTATTCCTACAAGTTGATTTAATAACAATTTAAAAACGTTTCAGATTGTAATACCTACAGAATTTAAAGAATGATATTTTATTCCACATCCACGAAAATATTGGGTCTTATTTAACAAATACTAAAGAGAAATTAACTTTTTTACAAAAATCAGATGTATATTAAATTACATAAAGCAAATTGCAACAACCATCAAATTTGTGACTGTCATCTGATTGAAAAAACAAAGTCAATAAAATATCTCGGCATTTTACTTGATCAACACTTAAAGTGGACTAAGCATATTAGTTATGTTGCTAAGCGTTTACGTACTTTGATTTATAAATTCCATGAAATGCGTGATATCTTATCTGAGAAAAAATATCTTATCTAAGAAAAATTTATTGATTTTGTATACTTCACTTGTAGAATCTGTTATTTCATATTGCATACCAGCATGGGGAGCAGCCTTTAAAACAATACTCAACACATTACAAGTGGCACAAAATTTACTAATAAAAATTATTTATCGAAGAAACAGCCCAACAAACAATGCAATGGTGGGTCACTGGGGGCCCATTAAAGCACCCCAGTGCTCAACTACATTGGCCTAATGCCTACCCCCCGGTCCGGGCCAGTAAATTTTTGCACACTCTGGCCGACAGCCGGCCCAATGACGTTTATGTTCGCGTTGCCTATAAAGGCCCGTCAGTAGGCCGTGAATTATTTTTATGACGGGCCGTTTCCAGCCTAACGTAATTTAATTGACACTGAAAGGTGTATTGTAGTAAAATTCATAAATAGTTGAAATAAAACTTTTAATACAAACTAAACATCAAAACGTTCTGTACATTTATCAATAAAAAAATTATATCTAATTAATTTTTTCTCTGCCTCTCTCTGCTCTATTTCCAATGAGGTTATAACTTCCCATGCTTATTTGCTTGTTACCCCTAAAATATATTTCATAAAATAGTATATTTTATGCAATGAGTATTTAATGATTGCTATTTAGACACAAATATGAACATTGCATAAGGGGTTTGCCATTAAATTTGTATTAAATGTGAGTTACATCACTATTTTTACTACTCCCATACTTCAATTTCATCATTAGATATGCACAAATTTTAAGACAGCTGTCAAATTTAATTAAATTATGATCTGCCAGATATATATAGCTATATCAGATATTGGCTGAATATTAGAATGATGTGTTCTTATTTTATTTATTGTATCTATTGGATGCAAACTTGTATCTAAATAAAAAATCCGTATCTTGATGGATATCATCAAAGTACAGTCCTTAAATATTTAATGATAAAATCTAAACATACGAGTAGAAAAAGTATATTGCTTGTGACCTATAACTATTATCGACTGAATTATAATCATTCAAGTACAGTAACAGGGCATAGCTAATACACTGTTTGACAAATGTATCTTTTTGTTGTTATCATACTACCCAGTAAATATAACTTCAATAAGAACAATTAAAAACTTACAACATTAGAGGAAGATAATTACCAATTTATTATCAGCCCGATCACTTTATTGTAATCTTGGAATGTTCGCTTGCTATTTATCCATAGGCAGTGCAAATTCATGGCTCATCATCTTTTACACAAGCATTCTCACTGTTTCCTTGTCATCAGCACTAATTGGTGGAATTGTCATCCAATCGCACTAAAATAATAAGAGTTAGTAGGGTAGGGACAATGACATTTTGCTCTTATACAAGCTCTTTTCAATAGCTCAGGTTGCAAACAATAGTACTTCGATTAAAAATGTGAAAACATATATAATAATTGAATTACACTTTTGTTGAGTAGGACCTAAATTTTTAAATTGATTTTTAACAAGCATTGGAAAATACAAATAACAAAATTGTAGTGTAGATAAAGGTGAGTATTTTAAACTTACATCAGCAAATTGTCATCTTTAAGCAGTTAAATATTGTTATTGCTTCAATAGTATTCAACAGCAATTGTGTTTCTAAATCACTTTCAACTTGGACCTTCTTGGCATCTGGTTGTATCTGAAGCTGAATTAGTTGGGTAATAAACTGCATGTCATTTTTTAAATTTCATTTCTGGTACTATTTCTAAAATAAATACATAAAGTGGATAAGTATATAACAAAAACATCAATTTTAGAAAGTGTAATAGGTACTAAAAAAATAAGATACCTATTGTAGCTGTAAAAGAAACTAACTAAGACACTAAAAGATTGTAGTTTAAATAAAGATTAACTGCAATAGTTGAGTAAAAAATATCAAATTCAACAATCTGTGACATCTACGTAACAAAGTTTTATTACATTGTACTTACTTGTTATTAATAAAGTTAAAACTACTCTTCGCCATTACTATAAGATTTAAAATTAATAGAACGCTTGCACTGTACAAAATCATCAATAAATCTCATAAGCAATAAAAATATCTCATGACATAACCTCTGTTCATAACACGAGTTCGGAGTTTCTTCTTCTGTTTCTCTCGTTAGATTGGGTCCTAAATTTTTGAGCCGTTCATCCATAAAGATATATTTATTTTGAACTTCACAGTTATTTTAATAAATTCAAAACAAAACAAAATATATTGGTCGGCACAGTTTCGTGTTAATAGATTTCTCGACTATGGGATTGCTGAATTTTGGTCAATATGCGTTGGTAAGGATGAATAACGGATTGGCTTTACTGGTCCATCAGGGGTCTGACCATTATCGGCCCGTTTGCAGCAGGCCGGCTATAGGCCATGACTAAATATTAGTTGATATGGTTTAATAATGGCTGGACGTTACTGGCCCATCACAAAGTAAGTTGGTACCGGCCCACGTATAATAGGCCATTTACAGCCTTTGAATGGTCTGCCATTACATGCATTTTCCCGGTAATCCCGTCATTGGCCCGGACTTTTGCCGTCAACGCATTGTTTGCTGGGAGACTATACCTACCCGACTGATCTCTTGTATAAAGAAACTAAAATATTCAACATTCATTTAATATATATATATTTATAATTGTTTAAAAAGAAAATTAGTTGTAAACTCAGTAGGTACAAAATCAGACTCGTTCTGCCCTGAACTTGGATGTGCCCTGAGTTGTAGTTTTTTTACAAAACTACAACTCTGCATTCTTTCACTTTCCAAGGTCCAAAAATTTTTAACATTCTGCCAAAATATCTAAAAGAAATAAAGAAATATCATACTTTTAAGAAAGAAGTAAAATATTTCATACTCTCCAATCAAGGTAAATTTACTTCTCACTATACAAACATATGTGTTATATTGCATATATTATACCATATTTTTGTTGTTATGTTCTTATAATACATACATATATTATTGGAATCTCCAACACTCTTTCTGCTCCATTCTCACCTGAAAGATTGTATTTGCCTAAAATATTATATGGTACTCACCACAAAAAAATGTAATAAGTGTGCCACGTGTTTAAATTACAATACAGGCTTCCTAGCCTAGTGTGGTTTTCTCCCATGGGATACTCAAAATTCATATTTTATAAAATTAAAAAAAAACACTTGTACTTAACACAACTAAGTAATAAATAAATAAAAAATATAAGTATTGCTGGAGAAATACCTCAAGTTCTTTTTTATTTCTGTATTATTTGCATATAAAATGAAACAAAAAGTTACTAGATTTTGGCTCGTCGTAAATTGATATTAAAACTTGAATTGTCAGCAAAAATTTTGATCTGTCAAACATTTCATCCGAATATATGTTGATATAGTTTGCATAATGAAGACACAACATATTCAAAAAAATTGTCTCTAGATTACAGTTGCAAGCCTGTCACAAAACATAATTATGATTAAAATAATTGATATATATAAATACCCATTCTAATAAGAATACAAATTTATATTATCAACAGAAAATAAACAATGTGTAAATATACATGTTTATAATTCAATATCGACAACGGCAACTAAAATTGATTCCTCGAGTAATAAATAAATCTAAGATAAATATCTTCATTAAATTTAAATCCTCACACAGAACGGCACTGTTATTGGAATCTGTGACCTTTCCTGTGAGTATTGCTATCCTTGTTTTGGAATGAGAGAATCGATGTAGATGTTGGTTACAAACAAAGTGTGTTGTCAGTATAGCGAGGTATTCATAGAGCATGTTCAATGATCGAAGATATTTACAATATGATCAGATAAAAGGAATAGCCCTATTTCCTTATCTTCTACAAACTGATAACCTTATCAACGTAATTTGAAACTTCCTGTCTATACTAGAGAACTTCGTACCTAGTGTATTTAGTGTATCAAAATATTCACATATTTTCTATGACCTAATTAACACGTGTATTTGTTAATTTATTAATGTTTTATTATTTATCGTATTTTCAGGTCATATAACAATAAGAATTCTTCCAGCTGTTTCCACTGAAGGTTGTACATCTGAAGATATACCAAAATTAATAGATGAAACTCATAAAATTATATCAGAAAATGTTGATCAAATATCTTCGCAAAACAAAGTAAATAATAATTTTAAAAGTAGCTGAGTATTCAAAATATAAAAATATAAGGGGGTATTATTGACTGATGTTTGTTTTGTATGGGTATTGATTATTGTGAAGGTCTTTGTTTATATTTCTATAAGTTTATTTTAAATTAAATAAATTATAAATTAATTAACTAAATGTGTTTTCATTTAAATAATATGTATAGAGTATACACCTGTCAAAAATATACTCGAGTTATATTCCTGATTTCGAAGATAATATATATACAGACTCGATCATCACTGTGTACATGTATGTATGTATATACATTGGAGTGACAGTCACCGAGTCCTGATATATCTATTGTGCCCCTTTTACTTCTACTTAGTTCCCGAGAGAGAGGAACGTCTCAGAGACTAGTCTTATTTCCCGGAGGAATTTTAGGATGTCTGCAGGCTTTAGTTTCTCCTAATTGAAAGTATGTGGATGGAGGTTTCTTCTTCCATACAACAGAATCTACATTCTTCATCTTCCACTATTTTGAGCTTTTTCAGGTGCCCATTCAGGCGACAATGTCCCGTTAGGTCACCTCAGAAGTGTCTTTGATTGTCTAAGCCCTACTAGATCTTTCCAATGGTCAGATCTTCTTTTTTTCGGCTTTGCCTATTTCTTCCAATATTACATTGGAGTTGATACCGCAAAAGGGTGTTTCAGTCCCCCTCTTTGCTAGTTCATCTGCTATTTCATTTCCTTCTATTCCAGTGTGTCCTGGAATCCACAGTAAGGTGACTATATTGTTCTCGCCTAGTTCATTGAGTTTGCCTAAGCATTCCCACACCATTTTGGAACTGATTACACAAGAACTCAGTGCTTTAAGGGCTGCTTGACTATACGACATTATGATAATCCTTTGCCTTCTATATCCTTTATCAATATTGAACTGGGCACACTTTCCTATTGCGTGAATTTCCGTTTGAAAGATACTTGGGGTTTTTCCCAAGCTTTCATATCTCAGTTCCTTCTATTGCGTTTGAGCCGTCAGTGTACCTTACTCCTATCTCATAGCGTTGCAATTTTATCTTCGTGGGTAATGGAAACAACTACCACGACCAAAAAGGGACGAAAATGATTTAAAAGTAATGGAGAGAATTAAGAAGAACTCTGGAACCAAACATCACACGAAATGGAGAAGTATGGCGGAAAAAATAGAGAAGGTGCTTTGGAGGAGAAAATATGATTGAATGTATAAAGGTACCTACATAGGCTTTAATGGGCAGAACATATGAGACGAAACACGATAGAAATGATATCGATAACGGACTGGATATGGCATAGGAAGAGAGGAAGACCAGACGAATGGGAAGATGTTATGGAGGAAACAAAAACATAATAAAAATAAAGGAGTGGAGATTGACAGAGGAAAAAGATAAGGAGATTAGCCATCATCGAGAACAGTTGTAAAACAAGAAAAGTAGGACTGATCCACTTCAAATAATGAATGACAATCCCTTGTCATTAGCCATAATTCGCAAGAATTGAAAAGCAATTGGTTTTCAATTTTTTTAACTGTCCTTACTTTTACAGGCTCAGGGATAGATAATGATGTCTTCGTTAGAATAAAGGCTACTTTTAGTGCGTCTGTCTTACTGAAGCCTTTAGTATCCAGTGCAAAATGCTTCTTTTTTTGGGACACCACTACTAGATTCCAAAGGACGCCATATTATTAATAATTATAAATTAAACTCAATATAAAGGTTGCTCCTCACACCCCATATTTGCCAATTATAGTTATTGAATATTTCAGATGGGAAGCAAAAATATATTCATGTAGCAAGGTTATTTTTTAAAACGTTACAGTGGTTGTCGCTACAGCGTTTTGGTTATAGTTTATCTGAAGTCATTGTGAAACCAAAGAAAAATTGTAGCTATAGATCGTATAAAACTTTATTTACAATTTTTTTTAATATAGGTAGGTACTTATTATCTAGATTTCATTTACTTGTTGTATTTGAGAGTTGATCTACATTTTTCGACATGGTTTCGTATACTTCTTCCATAAGTCTGGGAATATCTTCCGTTTTACAATTGCTAGTTGTTATGGCAGGTAAGATTCTTATTTTTATTTCACCTGAAAATAAAACATAAAAATAGTAGTCCCTTATCAGGCTCAACAGCCTTTTCTCTAGGTCCTTCTCGGAGAAATCCTCCCTTGGATACTATAGTCCTAGGAGTCTATATCTCCAATGAGTCAGTGCTTCACATTCGAAGATAATGTGAGAGGCTGTTTCCTCCTCTTCCATGCACAACCGACAGATAGGATCCTCCCTATATATGCCAATTGTATGCATGTGATTCCTTAGGGTACAGTGACCGGTGAGTAATCCCGTCACTTTCCTTATCTGGCCCCTGCTGAGGTTTAATATTTCGTTATTCAGCGACTCCGAGGAATTTTTGACCAGGAGTTTGCTGTGTTCCTGTTTTGGCACATGTCTCCAGTACGTCTGATGTTTAGTTTGAATCCACCGAGATGTACAACCATGTGCAGCAGATTTTGATATTCCAAATACTGGTTCAGGACCAGTGAATGCAGGGTGTCTGCCTTTTCATTGCCTACAATACCCTTGTGCCCCGGGACCCACTCAAGAGTTGCTCTATTGTGGTTTGCCAGGGTTAAAAGTGTCTGTAGGCAGTCCCAGACCAGTTTAGATCTGATCTGGGGACATGCTAAAGATTTCAGTGCTGCCTGACTATCTGAGAGTATGAGGATCTTTTGGCCTCTATACCCCGTTTCGATGTTAATTTGCAAACACGTGTCGATAGCGTAGATTTCTGCCTGGAATACAGATGCAAACTTCCCCAACACCCAGTATACAGTTACTTACCATCTTCAAATTTATTAGGTCCTAAAAATGTAAACCTGGAAACTGCCACCGGTTGTATAGGGCATTGAGATGCTACAGCTAAATGAAAAGCGCCCTTTTTAAATGTAATTAATTTGGGACCATCATTTCTTGTTCCTTCGGGAAATATCAGCACTCGGGACTTGAATATAAAAATAAAACAAAATTAATAAGAAGTTACGACGGGTATAAAAATGCCAGCAGTAAGAAAAGTCCATGCGAAGTGGCATTCACTGAGCGAAGAAAGAGCGGATCTCTATACCTTGTTTTTAAACTAGGAGGAGCATTTTAGGAAACCTCTGTCACACCACTAAAAGTTACTATATCTTTTTTTAAAACTAGGAGGAGCATTTTGAGAAACCTCAATCACACCACTAAAAGTTACTAGATTGAGTGTGTGTTCCGAAAGGGTCGTTCACTAAGAAGCAACAACTATTAGACCGGTTCGACGTATTTGCGCCTCATCAGTACAAGGTAGATGCTATCCGTCCAGAAGTAATCCTGGACTGAAGACAACGTATCTAACCACAAACCAAAATTCTATATTGCAGATATACCAACCCCGTTTAACTTAGAAGTGTAATTCAATGTCTGTCGGTGCATATAGCCCGAGAAGTAGTTGTAGCTTCTGAGTGAACGGACTGTTCGTTGGAAAATATTTTTCAAAAACTTTGTAAGGCGTTATAATAGTATTAAACTAGTACCTATGAGATCTATTAAGTTCAATGTCTTTTAAGTAGAAGAGAACTTCATTTTCATTAGTTGAAAGTATACTTCTTAAATTTGTTTTTAGATTGCGTCTTTTTCTTGCTGTGTGTCATATACTGTTCATTCTAGTAGGATGTGCTTCACCGTGTGACAAGTTTGACAGGTAGGCGCGGGTTCTTTTGTCATTAGGTGTTGGTCCGATACGCAGTCTATTTAGAAAAACTTCTTTTATGGGAGGTAGAGAGGACTGTTGTAGCTTGTGGTATCATTAATTTTAATTTGTTATCGGGTTTTTGCCAAATAATTTGTTAAAAATAAAACAACAAACGCAAAAAAGTGGTACCGTTAGATCGAAATAATAAATATCTTTATATGAATAAACACGAAACTGACAAATGTCGTCAGTTGTATGAAAAAGATCTGCGTGAAACGGGCGGAAATCTGACCAATCACTAGGCAGCGGAAATGCCAACTTAAATTCAAATCGCTCCTCTTAAGGCCGCTGCACAATTACCCGGGAACGGGAACGGAAAAAAAGTTAAGATACACATATTTTATTGCACCCATGCACAACCAATTTCCGGTAACGAGAACGAGAAGATGCCCGGGAACGAGAACTGGAAAGTTGGCCAAGTTTTAACATTCTCGTTACCGTTGCATTCCCGGAGCCAATCACAGCACAGAATATATAATGCTAATAGTTGAGCCAATAGGAAAGCAGCAACCTGTTTGATGCAAACATAACCTCGTTGCAAGAGAATCTCTCAGACTAATGTAAAAGTGTCCCCAAAAAGAAGCAATTAATGTGCTGGCCAATTTTCTTAAGAATAAGAGGCCAATAATAACATCCATTACATCAAAAATGATTGATATGATATTCGGAAGTTTGTTATTAGAGTCACAAGTTGACAGTGTTTTAGAAAATAAATATCCCCTGAAAATGTCAAACATCCCTACTATTTCCGTTCTCGTTCTCGTTGTTGTGCATCTAAATATAATATTTCGTTCTCGTTTCCGTTCTGGTTCTCGTTCACGTTTCCGAGCAATTTTGCAGCAGCCTTTAGTTTAAAAATAAGGTATAGTTTGTTATAAGGAGAAAAATTAATATTCTAAATACTTTAATTCAATATTAACATTCATGAAAAAATATTCTGATGAATAAAAAATTTTGTTACCTCTGATCTTCTAATAATCTCTCCAGTTTTGTTTACTACACGTTGCGCGTTTGAAGGTTTCGATCTATCAATGAAGATGGCCCCACATAACCAAAATGCCAGGCCAATCGGTACGTAATAAAGCATTTCTTTTTTGGAAATAACTGTACATTTCGGCAAAAGTGGCCACAGGCACGACAGAACTACAAAAATACAAATATGTATTAAAAATTAATTCCAGAAATCCAGAACATTTTAAAAGCCATTATACTTTTTGGTATATTGTGTATGTTCCTAACCTATAAAATGGAAATCACAACTGATCAACTGACAGCCAGGCAGCCCTTCACAAGGTAAAATCTCGACTGGTAGAGGAATGCCAGAAGAAACTAAATGAACTGGCAGACCGCACTAGAGTTACGCCTCTTTCACATTACACGGTTTTAATCGTGCGGTTAAAAACCGTACCGCTGTTGAAATAAAGAAAGGCATGGGGTCTTTCACATTATACGGCTACGCTTAAATGCCGGTGCCGTGTCGTGCAACAGCCGTGCCTAGTTAAAAGCCGCACGGGCGTGTTCGCGGAATGGCATTAACATCGTATTTGCAGTTCAGTTTGTGTTTATTGTTTCAAGTGGAATTAAGAATGAATGATATTGATGCTGAAGTTTAAATAACCTTGGTCGAAGCAAGACCTTCCCAAAAAAGGCGATCTCGTGCTATTCATTTTCGGCGATGATGAGGCAACCACAAAGCACAACTTTTTTTTCGATTCATATTGTCGTAAGTACTAAACAAATGAAATAAAAATATTGCGGTAAAAAAACAATAATGTTCGCCGCAAAAACTCGGACGATTTTTAACCGCACGATTAAAACCGTGTAATGTGAAAGAGGCGTAAGGCTAGTGTGTGGCATAACGATATTTCTGGAAATGAATAAACTGATGAACTCGCGAGAAGAGGTTCGGCAACAAATGATGGACCAGAACCAGACATATTCTGATTCCTAAAATATTACAACTGAAATTTGTGCTAGAGTTCAAACACTCGGAAATACTAAAACACTGCAATTTTTAAAACACTGTAATTTTTAAAGTATTCTGTATCCTCAAATAAATTACAATAATAATTGATAAAAAGCAAATATTGTAGTATACAAAAAAGGTGTTTCAAACATATTAATAACCTACCTATTAAATCTAAAATGCTCTGATGATTTATCAAAACAACACTTCCGGAACCCCTAACGATATGTTCTTCTCCTTCTAAGGAATATTTTAGTCCTAAAATTTTACATAGTCCTCGAAAACCGGCTGAGGGAAATCTAAAAAAAAACTTCACTTAAATAACCACTGAGGAACATGGAGAAAATTAAATATAAAAAATTATGATTACAGACTGCTTCTTATGTACGCGCGAAAAATATCAGTTTCTTGATTGGTTGGAACTCAGAAGGTCAGAATAGCCAACATAAAAAAAACGGACGCTAACTTTAGGTGTTGACCTCGACATGTTTTATAATATTTAATTATTTTTATGTCATACCAGTAATTTATTGTGTTTTTATACCTTAGATACCATCTACATAAAGTACACATTACGGCCCGCGCGGACATTAAGGCGCAAAAAAACAGCTTATTCTTTATTAACAAAAGTAAAATTTACGTTTATATATTATTTGGTTGTATTTACATAGAATTGGCGATTCTGGAAGGTTCCGCTGTTAGCTAGATTTCCTGTAGCAAAGGTTGACTCATGATTCATTGTCTGGGTCTCTAGTTTCTGTAGGGAAATGCGAGATCCAGATGGTACGCCTGCCGACATCCTTTAAACCTCATTTTTGAGCATATGCTGTCCTCTAAATGTCCTTCAGCAACTGTGGTACTCTTCCATCCACCACGGCGCTTCAGCGTAGACATACTTGCTCCAGCTTTTGCTTAAAGAGTTCGATGTAAACAATGACCAGTGTACTTTTCGGGGTTGTTCAAATCCAAATATTTTGCAAAAATACAGGGAATTTTTCCAAATGTGTTTTTTCCAACAGGTTTTTCCTGAGCAGCCAACATCCATCAAATCGACCTTGTTCATTAAAAACGTTTCATTTGGTGCCTCATTAATAAAATTTAGGACATTTTCTCTAGATAACACACTGGATATTTTTGGTTGGTACCCTTATTTTGACCTTTGCTTTAAATACTCACATAAATTGTGAAAATTACAAATATTTATATTCTTATTTACCATAGCAAGTCTTTTTTATTTAGCCCTGGGAGCTCGGGGAAAATTTTTCGGTTAGATCAAGTACCCCAACAGCACAGTTCCGTTAATGTTTTCTACAGCATTTTCTGACATCCACTTCAAAAATTGGTCATATTCTTTGTCGTATGAGTCTCTGGATTTTCTCGTTAACAGGTTATGCGTTGCCTTTTCAGCCTTTTTTGCAATTTCGTCGGGGAATTTCAAAATCTTGTTCCATTTTTGATATTTGACTTTTACATATTAAACATTTTAATACGTATCTCCCAAAAACGCAGACAACAATAATGTCAAGGTAATGTTGTTCGTTCCGCTGTTATGGATCTATTCTTCGAGAGCTCCTGTGAGGAGAGTTAAGCTTTAGGACTGTACAATTTACCCCAAAAATATGGCTTGAAATCTGGTTTTAATTAAGAAGATGCCAAATTAGCGAAAATACAAAAATGACCGGTAACGAATAGAGATTTACTCACCTCAGGTTTTATCCCGTCAACAACAAAACTTTCAGAGAGCTCTCTCCAACACAGCTTCGTTTACCACCTCTAGCAGTCTCAAAAACGTAAAAAAACCGTGATAAACGCACATGTCAATAATTTTGAAAATCACAAGAATTCTACTAGCTGAATTCTTGTCCAAGTGTCCAAGTGCCCGCTGTCGATTCAATGTATATGGTAAATCTCTAAGTAAACGCGGCTTGTTGTTTGGGTTGTCTACCTCGCAGGACAATAATTAATCTTATAACTATATGGAAATCCAACAAATGTCGCAGGTGAAAATAAAAAATTGGTAACTCAAATTGAATTTAAAAAAAATTTATTATTCAAAACGAACTGGTATGACATAAAAGATTGTATACTACTACTAATAAATATATATACCCTCGGGCGACTTCGCCCTCGGGGCATAATAATCTACTTAGTACCCTTGACACATAAATAACTATTAACCGCCGATTGAATTTCAACTTTGTAACTTAACGCAAATATTACATTGTAATCTTTGTCTAACGTATCTTTACGATTCAAGTGCTTTGTATCATTTGACGTATCTGGATCTTGATTTCTAAAGCAACTCAAGTATTCACTCGTATCTCATTTCAAGATTACTTTGTATTTCACCGATATAAACTGTATTACAATGAGAACGTTTGATACAATTTATTTTTGTCAAAATTTATCTTTCGTATTTTTCAAAGAAGACCCAATGTTTTTGTGAATACGGAATGTAATCTTTAAATTTTTGAAATTTGAGCTGAAATTTTGCCAAAGTATATTGTAGACTTTTACTGTTTTCAAGAAGAACCAGGAAATTATTTTTAATTTTTAATATTTACCGCTAGAGGGCGTTATTGAATTTAAAAAAAATTAAAAATTTTACAAAATTAACCAAGTTAAGGGGCATGACAAAAACAATCGTCGCATTGATTAAAAAAATCTGCGTATATTTGATATTACAAGTTATAGTCTATCTACTCAAATTAGGGGTGAGGGAGAGTGGGAACTTTGTTATGAAAAAACTCCCATAACTCCGGTTCTACTCAAACCGATTTTTGCAAACTTAGTCTTCTTGAAAACATCTTTTCCACCAACATAGGAGTAGTAATTTCGACTAATAAGTAACATGCACGCTAGAGGGCGCTATTTAATTTTTTTTAATCTAGTTATTTTAAGGAAATATTAAATAGGGGTATGTAGTTTTAATCGAAGATTTTAAAAGTAGTCCTAATTAGCAACAGAATAGTGAAAACCTCATGCCAAATATACAAGACTATTTGACAATCTATGTACTACTGAACTTGAAATTGCAAATGTGGGTAATAGGCCTACATTTGTAACATCGGGGGGAAATCATTGATAGATGTTACTCTTTGCACTTTACGTGTCAGGAAGATGATTCGCAAGTGGCATGTATAGGATGAACCATCTTTATCCGATCATGCCCAAATTAAAGTAGAAAAATCGGTTATTAGAACATACAGGGATCCTAAGAGCACTGACTGGGTATCTTCTAAAGAGGACCTGCTTTCTAAAATCCGTTCACACCTAGACAGACCAAAAACTGCTGAGGATTTAGACGGAGCAGCCGCATGGTTGCAACAGTGTATACTGACCACTTATCATAACAACTATCCGATAAAGGAGAGTCGCTCTTCTAGACATGACATCTGGTGGAATAAAGAGCTGACATCGCTAAAGAAAGAAACAAGACGCTTTTCCAATAAAGCGAAAAAAACAGGTAACTGGGAAGCGTATAAAGCTAAACTAGGTACATATAATACAAAAATAAAAGAATCCAAGGAGAAGTCTTGGAGATAATTCTGTGAGGACATGCAAGGTGTCCCTGGCAGCGTCAGAATCAACAGGATTCTCAAAATAGATACTTCTAACAAACTTGGTTCTATTCAGTTGCCGAACGGAAAGTTTTCAAATACTGAAGCAGAGGCTCTAGAGCTCAGGGTGCACTTTCCAGGTTCCATCTTATCAGATGGGCTGTAAACTCATTTGACCCCTACAAAACTCCAGGACCAGATGGCATATTCCCCAAGCTTCTGCAAGAGGGACTAGACATCATAATGAGAGTGGAATGAAAGTGGGAGAGCTGGCAACAATTTTTGGGAAGGTATTTAAGGCAAGCTGAAATCTTGTCCTATACCTCTCCTATTATACTCGAACAAAGACCTGGCTGTTGTAGTTTAATGTTTAAAGAATTAAGAAAAAAATAATCCATACCATTTAGTCGGGTTTTTAACTTCGCCAGACGCGTGCAAACATATTTTGGAAAAAAATATAAAAAATGTAATAGAGACAAATTGAAATTTTAATAGGGTATTATTTATAATTAAAAAATGAGATTATAAAAAAGACAGATCATTTTGGTGGGACTGCCTGCCAGATGATCTAAAAAATTATGTATAGGTGCGAGTGAGTATCACTATAGGCAATCTGTAGTGTGAGATAGAGAGCGTTTGGATTACCAGCCTATTTGATAAAATATAATTCTATTAATACCTTTGCCATAGTTGTCGTGTCGAGATACAAAATTTATTTAAAAATGTAATAAAAGGATAATAAGAAATTAGATAACATTTTTATCAATCGTTAAATATGCTCGATATAACATAACAGAAAAAAAAATTTTATACCCAGTCAAAATGAACATAGATTTTATATTCATCTGTTTTATCTCCTATGGTTATTTTTATTTTAAAATAAAAAATTTACTCGAAATTATTAATTGACAATTAAACCTTTTTGGAATCTACACGACACTGGAAACATGATTTGAATGACCTACTATACACATTGACGTGTTATAAACAATAGGTAGGTTTTATTAGTGAATTGATAAGTTACAGACTTAATCAATTATTGAGACTTTCTTTCGTTTGTAGTAGGAACTATATGTTTGAATTTTTTTCAATAAAATGAAGAAAATAAGAAAATTCACTTTCCCTTTTTGAAAAACGTAATGTGGATACAAAGTATATTAAGATCGATTTATAAAATCTGTTGTTCCCGTTGTTTGTTTTCCACGTTGCAGGCGATTCATTATTGACAGTAGTTCCCAAGCCGATAGGTAAGATAAATATGCGGCTTGTGTGCTTCTAAGAGTCTCTCTACTACAACCTTTGCAGATCTTTTGTGTTTGTTCTTGTACCACGGTATGTGTGCTGAGGTTTCCTCATCTTCTTGGCAAAACCTGCATATGGTTGTGTCTGCCAATCCGATGTTGTTCATGTGCTTGTTAAGTCTACAATGCCCTGTCAGTAGTCCTACCAGGATCCTGAATGTCCTCCTATTATGGCACTCCGTGAGTTTTGGCGAGGGTTATTTGAATAACTCTTTGGCCTGCCTCACTCTTGGCACCTTGTTCCACCATTCTCAAGACTGCTTTTTTATCCAAGTACTGCTATTTGTTTTTTGCAGCGCTTTCGCTAAGCCATAGAAAGGTTCTGGGCCCATTGGAGCAAATCGTGTCCCTTCTCGGACTAGAGAGTCTGCCTCTTCATTGACCTTGTGATCTGAGTGGCCTGGTACCCAGGCTAAGGACAACCTATTATGATTGCTCAGCTTTTGTAGCGTCTCCAAGCAGTCCCAAGAAAGTTTGGAATGTATCTGCATGGAACTGATAGCTTTTATAGTCGGATTATATGGCAATGGTCTTTTCCTAGCACAATTGGAACCGTCTGTATAATTATCTGACTGATTTGAATTGGAATTTTAAGGGATCATTTAACATCCCTCCTGAATATCTAACGCGCTCAAATAGTTTTTTTTCCTTCTATGCAAACCGACAGATTAACATACCCTTGTTATCAGATTCAGGTCGAGGCACATTCATTCATTCATTCGTTTGGGTTGTGGTCAATAGCCCAGGTACTTGAACTGAATATTTGTACCATTTTCCATTCCAGAAGCTTCGTGTCTTCTATAAAGGCCACTAGTTTTACTGGGGTGATTTTCAGTAGTTGTAATAGTTGTATTGATTCCTCTCCAAAGTGCTTCCGTCTAAGTACTTGTAAGTTCTCGCAGAAGCAGGTGTTTCTTCATCAAGTTCACATTTTCTGCACATAGGTTCACTAACTCTGCCCATTTTGTGTAGATGTTTCCTCAGAGTGCAGTGTCCAGTCACCAGGTCAGTAACTGTCTTCAAATGTCTCTTACCCAGTTTCAATAGCCTGGTTGAGAGTTCCTTGTCTACCTTGTTCAGTAATCTATTTGTATGGAGATGCTAACCCCATTTGAGTTGGTGTTCCCTATCTAGCCAGTTCCCGATTTCCCCTCTTATGCAATCTTTTGTGATTCCACAAAACGGTTCCGGACCTATGAAGTCTCCTTTACAGCCTTCTTTAGCTAACTGGTCCGCCATTTCATTGCCTGCAATCCCCTCATGTGCCGGCACCCATATTATAGACACTTTGTTGTCTCTTGCCAGCCCGTTAAGGGTTTCTTTGCAGTTTTTTACCAGTCTAGACCTAGTTGTTGGATTACTGATAGCTGGCTATCAATTAATATTTTAATTTTTTGTCCGGTATATCCTCTTCTGATGTTTTCATCAATACAGGCTATAGCGGCAATCGTCTCTTCTTGAAACGCAGTCGTATATAGACCAAGGCTAAAGAACATTCTCTTTCTAGGTCCTTTTATACCAGCCCCAGTGCCATGGTTTGTTTTGGAGGCATCGGTGAACCAGATGATTTCTCCAGAATCACCTGTTCCCTAGATGGGATGTTCACTCGCTCAGTGAATATATACTCGGGTGTCATGATATCAAATCTCATGTGAAATATGGGTTCATCTAGTTTTGTCCCAGTTACCTTCTCGAACATTGTTCGGGAACCATAAGTCTCCCGATTTTAACCTAATAATTGCCATCATTGACTCCGCCCTTAGAAAAAGTTCCAAAGGAGGAAGTCCATTGATGCCGCCCCCGTGCGGTTCATTGCCCCGGTAATACCCAGAAAGGCTGGTCTTTGGATTGCAGTTAATATATTAACTGCAGAGGACATTTCTGTCTTCCTCCACCATAGGTGATCGTTGGCCTTATCACAGTTGTGTAAAGCCAGTGAACTACCTCAGGTCGTATTCCCCAGGTTTTGCCCATAACTCTTCCTATTCTATCAGTATTTTGGTTTTTTTTGTGTTTTTGAAAACCTGTAGACGCTTCCCCCACCGCTGAAAGGGGAAACAATATATAACCTTTAATTCATCCTAATCTTCAAAATCCAATAGTTCCCCACGAGACCCGAGCAAATCTCCATTTAGCCTTTAGGGCTCCACTACTACAGTGACTAGTTGGTAAAGTTTCAATTATAAGGAATGCTGACTTGCATTGTCCACCACGTATATTGCGATTTTAGTTTTTCCTTTTGCTTATACATCTGCAAGAAGTACCTTAGAATTCTAATAATCGCTATGTTAGTGTATCAGTGACAAAACTAAGGAAGTTTGACTACAGTTTTTGAACGAGAGATTTAAATTGAATGTAATATGTGAATATAACAAGTTATTTTCTGTTCTTTTGGTAATTGAAAATTCAGGCTTCTAATTTTATCCACAAAGAAGTTTCAGGAGGCTCCCGAATGGTTTGTTTTTGCTCTACTTGACAGATTTAAACGAAATAATGTCAAATCTCTTTAAGTCTCCATTAGGGTCTACAATTAATGAAAATAATGAGGTGCTATTTAAAAACAATTAATCATGAATTTACTGGTTTTCTAAAACATTATTTAACATAAAATTTTTTCCAAGGTTTAAGAAACCCGTCGATAGACTAGTTATCTACATTTTGATAACAATTAACCAGAACTTAATAGGTAATTTTCCGTACAAAATCTTGTACTTTTACATAGAATATATTCTAACATAAATTAATATTACAACAGAAAGCTGCACGATAAGGTATATCGCAAAGCATTTTCAAGTTTGCATTGAATAATTTTTTTTTCGGTTCTATTATTTTTGAAAAGTTTAACTTACAAGGCATTTCTGCTGTCTTTTGGTCTAAGTAGCCAAAATGGAATTAACAGTGTTACGGCAAAACAAAACGCTATGTATATCGAAAATTTTATCCATTTTTTACCTAAAGAACTTGACTTCCAAATGACTGGTAGTATTGCTAGGGATATTGATAAAATATACCACATCATACCTGAAATGAAGAAAACATAAAGTTTAAAAATGTTGATTAAACCATTTTAATTTTTAGTATATATTACGAATATTATTTCAAAACCAGAGAGTCCAAATAACTTTTTTCGCACAAAATATGTAGGGGAAACAGTTGAACCTTGGCACAAATTTAGGAAATATTGTTGTTATTGGTGTGTATACTTACAATGTAACAATTTTATAAAATTAAATTCTGACATTGTATCGTAACAAAAGTGCAAACGACAGCCTTTTGTCGCCTTTATAGGCAGTGTTGGAAAAAATCCGGGTTTTTTATAAAAAAAACCCAGCCCACTGGGCTTTTTTTGGGTTTTATTGGGAAAAAATATTTTTTTTAAATTTTATACAGATTTTAGTGAAAAAACATTTAAAAAGAAATACTGTTCATAAGAAAAGTAGAGTCGTTTCCAAATACTGTCAACCACAAATTAGCAAAAAAGTTGAGAGAGTAAGAACTCATTTGAACAAATGTAAAAACAGAGGTGCGAGTACGGGCAAGAAAACTGTAGAAGATGTAGAGCATCAGCTCCAGCAGCGATGATGAAGATCAGAAATTAGAGCATGCAAAAGAAAGTGAACAAGAAAGAAGAGAGTCGGTCCCGTTAGTGAAGAATAAGAATTTAGAAGAGTTTGTGATAAAAACCACTGTTGAACAAAAAGAAAAACTAGCGAAATTTTTCTTTGGTTGCAACATTACGTTTAATGTTGCAGAACAAACAGTGTTTAAAGAAATTAAACAGGGTATATTGCTCCAAATAGGAAGCAGCTGAGCGAAAAATATCTTCCACAAATTTGCACAAAAATAGAAAGTTCATTAAACCAAAAATTAGAAGATACCAGCAGCGTAACCCTTATTTTAGACGGGTGGTCAAACACATCCAATGATGCGATTATCGCGAGTTCCATACATACAGGCTATGGTGTATATTTAATAGATGCTGAGGATGCTGGAACTGAAAAGAAGACGTCTGCTATTCGAGCTGTAGACCGTATAAAAGAATTGTACGGTAAGACTGTATTTGCGTGTTGTACAGATAATGAAAATAAAATGAAGAGAATGAGACAAATTTTGAATGAAACAAAAGGAATTGTAGCCTATGGCTGTTCGGCTCATTACGTGAACCTGTTCCCTACAAACGTGACAAAACATATCGCCAAACTACAAAAGTTTTTTTATGAACCATCACCAATCACATGGATGGCTAAAAGAGAAAGGGGAGCCATGTCACAAACTCCAAACGAAACGCGTTGGAATTCCTATGAAGACTGCTTAAAAACTTTTTATATAAAATTAACACTTGTACACTCAAATAAGAAGTGAGCATTTAGAGGATTTTAAAACTTACTCAAATATTAACGCTATATTAAATAATGAATGTAGCTTTATATTCAGAAGCAATTGACTTGGAAAAAACTGTTTTATCAACTAGTTTGGATGAGATGCAGAGTGACCAAAGCTTTTTGAGTGATGCTGTTGTTGGAACTACTTGTTGTTGAGTGAAGTTTTTGAAAACCACAAAGAAACTATTAAAAAACGTTTAAATGATGCATTGTCACCTATTCATTATATTGCATATTTAAGTAGGGATGCGCGATACTATCCGATATTCCAGTGTATCGATACCTTTACTTCCGATACTCGATATTTTGTATCGATACTATGCTTTTCGATGCATTCCAAGTATCGATAAATTTGTAGTGTATCGATACCTTGCGATACGGGATTTTTAGTGGTAGCGGCAAGTGGCGTTATTTATAGAGATGAGCGATGTCGTGATTTTTTAATCACGTTGTGAAATGATGTCGTGCTTTTTTTAACGAAACTAAAAATAAAAAAACGAAAAATGTACAGTTTTTTGCGTTTTTCGAGCTAATTTTGAGTTTATGTGAAAAAGTCACTAATGAAAAAGTCACTAATGAAAAAGTTGTAGATTTTTACAAGATCTACAACTTTTATAATCAACTTTTTATTCTAGGAACTCAACTTTGGCCGGAAATCGCAATAATATTAGTCTTTTTCCACCCCCCCAAAAAAAAGTGTTTTTTTACCTAAAAAACGTCATAACTCGAAAAATTTCCAATATTTTAATTTGAATTTTTTTTTCATGGTTTGTGACTATCAAAGCTACCTTCTACTAAATTTTCATCAAAATCGAACATTTTTTAACGAAACCAAAAATAAAAAACAAAAAATGCAGTTTTTTGCGTTTTTCGAGCTAATTTTGAAGTTATGTGAAAAAGTCACCAATTAAAAAGTTGTAGATTTTCACAAGATCTACAACTTTTATCATCAACTTTCTTCTCTAGAACCTCAACTTTGGCGGGAAATCGCAATAATGTCTTTTTCCACCCCCCAAAAAGGTGATTTTTACCGAAAAAACGTCAAAATTAGCAAAATCTTGGATCGTTAACGTATCGATACTTCGAGTATCGATAAATTAATATTCGATATTCTACTGTATCGATACTTTACGTTCCGATACGTATCGATACCTAATATCGTTACTTTCTAGTGTATCGCGCAACCCTATATTTAAGTCATCCAAAATATTTAGAAAAACATCTCTCTGAAAAAGAAGAAAATATGGCAGAAAACTGGTTAATAGAAAATCATCCAGAAATGTTGCCATATTTTCTTGCTTTTAAAATAAAGGATCCTGAATATTTTCCTACATCGCTTTTTAAAGACACAGTTATCGAGAAATTTTCCGCTACAAAGTGGTGGAAAATACTTGAAGTAAAAAATGAAGTAACTAAAAAGTTACCAGAATCGTTTTGTACTTTTTTTTATAATTTGCATTGTTGCCCAGCTAGTGCAGCATCCATTGAAAGACATTTTTCAACTTATGGTCTTATTTGGAGTAAAATAAGAAATCGTTTGGAATTAGAAAAAGCTTTGCAAAGAACAATACGTCCACATTATGAGAGGATATTTGATATAATTCTATTCACTATCTAATTTATACAAATTTAAATTGGGGATTGTTTTAGTTTTTAACCTTTCAATAAGATGTCAACATTTAATTTTAGATTTTTATTACTGCTTGCTGTCTCTATGGACTTCTATAATATTATAAACGAATTATTTAAGGTGATTGATTAGTGTGATAAAACTCAGTAGGTCTGTTATCATTAAAGATTCCAGAAAAAGTTAATTAAAGCTGCCTAGCTTTATAAGCTTCATATTCCAAAATTAGTTACAATGTTACATATATTGCCAAGTTTTAAGCTTGTAAGAAGCGTTTTTTTTGAGATACAGTTTTGGATAAAGTAAATTAGGTTAGGTGAGACATAAAATCACATCTAGTATCTGTAGTTTGCGTTTGGCAGGAGAGTTTCTGGATACCCTATACATATTATTGGTGTATTGATTGATTGGTTCGGCACTACCAGTTAGAGGCTTCGAGACCTCGGCACCTTAGCCTTTTTATGCTCTTGGTTGTACCGTTTATGTGAAGAAACACTATCAGGTTCAACAGTCTTTTCACTAGGTCCTTCTTGGAGAAATCCTCGCTATATATGCCAATTGTATGCATATGCTTCGTTATTAGGGTACAGTGACCGCTGAGTAATCCCGTCACTTTTAGTTTTGTTTATAGGTTAGACTACCCAAAAACTGTTTTAGAACAAAGGAAATTGTTGATACCAAAACTAAAAGAGGCAAGAGAGAACGGAAACAAAGCAATCCTAAAATATAAAAAACTAATAATAAACGGCTTAGTATACAACTCAGAAAGGAAAGAAGAAATCTCTACAGGAGATGAAGAATATAAAAAATACGATAATAAGAGAAAAATTAGTCAAAGATCCCCAGAAAATGAGCCCCTACAAGAACAATTAAAGAAAATAGATAAAACAACAAAAAACTAACAAATGCAGATGAAGGAATTATAAGTAAAAAAGACAATGGCGATGAACAAGGCAATGAATCGGAGAAGCAATTTGAAGACAAATTCTTGGAAAATTGGAACATGGAAATGTATAACCAAAGGACAAAAGTATATAAGAAGATGGGAGGGGATCTCAGAAAGGATACTGAAAATCGAATTAGAATTGGAAGAAGAGAATAAAACAACATTGTTAGAGGTTTATGGACCAGGAGAAGATGAAAATAAACAAACTAAATATTCTTTTTGGGAACAACTCTCAGAAATAACGGAAGATATAACAGACAGTCTAATAATAATGGGAGACATAAACGCAAGAGTTGGGAAAAAAGACGAGGAAACAGGAGATACAATCGGAAAATAAGGAGAAAACGTTAGAAACAATAATGGGAGGAGATTAATTGACTTCTGCTTAAGTAACAACCTAATAATCACGAGCACGTTCTTTAATCATAAGGATATACATAAATATACGAGAAGTTATACGAGAGTAAAGAGAGGAGCAGAATTATTCACTGATCATTTTTTAGTAGTCGCAAAATTAAGAACAAGTTCAGAATCAAAAAGAAGAAAGATGATAAAAAAACTCCAACACAAAAGAAACGATACGTAACTATAAATTGCAGGAAACAAAAACAGCTGAAAAATACACGGTGATAGTACAAAAAGAAATGGAAGAAGTCACAAAGAATATGAATCAGTACAATTTAGAAAGCCTCTGGAATATATTTAAAACAACAATACTTTCGAATGCAAAAATAATTTGTGGGATCACAACAACCAAAACAAACAAAAACCAACTAATTGGTGGAACGAAGAAATAAAAGACGAAATCAAAATAAAAACAAATATGTGGCAAAAATACTTAAGAAATAGAACAATTGAGAAATATCTAAAATATAAGAACCAAAGGAAAAAAGTCAATAAAATAGTTCAAAGAGAGAAACAAAAATAATGGGAAGACTTTGGACATAAAATGGAAAAATATATGCACGGAAACCAAAAGCTTTTTTATAAAATTATGAAGACTTTAAGAAACTGAACGACTCAGAAATGTCCAAATATATTGTCAGAAGATGGGAAAACGTTAGTGGAAGATGAAGAGGTGGATGCAACACTTCCAAGACATGTTAAATGTAGATTGGACGAACGAACACGAGGAATATGACATCACCGAAAATAAAATAGAACAGAATGAATAGAAAAATATTAAAATAGAAGAAGTTACAGATGCAATCAGATTATTAAAAAGAGGCAAAGCAGCAAGAAATCAGTAAGAAAACAAAAGTTACAATTTACAGACCAGTCCTAGTGTATGGATACGGGAGCTGGAATCTTTCCAAACAACAAAAAAGCAGAATGCAGGCGACAGAAATGAAATTTTTAAGGAAAATTCAGGGAGTAACGAAACGAAGAAATACGAAAAGAGCTTGAAGCAGAACCTATAATGACTAGTATAGATCAACAACATCTTAGATAGTTCGGACATCTAATAAAGATGAAGGATGACAGAAAAACCAAGCAAATATGGGAGGCGAAATCAGCACAGAAGAGAGCTAGAGGAAGGCCAAAAAAAAAAGCTGGAATGATGTTGTAGTGGAGTGCCTAAATAAGAGGAACAAAAACTGGAAAGAGGCTAAAGAGATAGCACGAAACAAAAAGAAATGGTACAAACTTAGTTTGAAATTTTCGTTCACATAATTATAGATTCAAATAATTAGATTGTGTAAATACATTTTAAAATTCTTTTACATAAATATTTTTAAAGGGGGTTTTATCGGAAATTCAATTCAGTTATCAACGTTTGTGACCATTTCCTGTTATAAGAATGTCATTATATGGTATTTAATACAGTTAGTAGCGCGTCAGAAACAAGATAAGCGAGCAATAATAATTTGTAAAAAAAAAATAAGAAAGGTAACGATTTGCTCCGCATCACTCCGGAGGCGGTTATATTACCAATACTCTTTCTCTGATGATATTTTTATTCCTATTGTATATCTCTCTCCAACCGGAGAGCAAATAACCTTTATAGGTAGGTAGTAGGTGTATTATGATGTAATCAAATCCTTTTACTCAGAGTAAACACATGATACAAATAACGCAGATATGTATATTTAAATATAGTTTATTAAATAAAACATAAAAATGAATATTTTATTTTATATTTGATATGAAAGATGAAAATATTGGCCTAAACAATAAACACTATAGGTTCGTTTCAACTGGGCCCGTATTCTTAAGGGACTAGTGAGAATCTCACCATGAGATTGGTGAAACGAGAGAGATTCAATCTCTCATGGTTCGGACCGATAGAGAATCTCGCCTAAACCGGTGAGAAGCCAAGAAGCATGCGGAAGAGTGGAAGAGGAATAGTATATTGTGCAACGAGTGAGAAAAGTACTTTCCCCACATGTTGCACACTATACTTTTTCTACAACTGCACAAATTTAAAGAATACAAGTAAAGTAACTCAATATTTATTTTTATGGTTAGTAAAACAAAAAGAAAAGGTGAGCGGTCGTATAGAAGCTTGCTTCTTATGCACAATAGAATGACCACTTTTGACCATTTTTCAAAATTTTTGACAATTTTTGACAATTATTGACCATTTTTTCAAAATTTTTGACAATTTTTTTAAATTTTAACAATTATTGACCATTTTTGACAATTATAGACCATTTTTCCAAATTTTAACAATAATTATTATTGACCATTTTTGACAATTTTTGACCATTTTTGACAGGTTCTGACAATTATTGACCATTTTTGACAATTTTTGACAATTGACCATTTTTTCAAAATTTTTTACCATATTTTCAAATTTTAACAATTATTGACCATTTTTGACAATTATTGATCAATTTTGACAATTTTTCAAAAATGTTGATCAATTTTGACAATTTTTCAAAAATGTTGACCATTTTAGACCATTTTTCCAAATTTTAACAGTTATTGACCATTTTAGCCAATTTTTGAGCATTTTTGACAGTTTCTGACAATTATTGACCATTTTTGACAACTTTTCAAGAATTTTGACAATTTTCAACAATTATTGACCATTTTAACATTTTTTTATAATTATTGGCAATTTTTTCAAAATTTTAACAATTTTCGACCATTTTTCCAAATTTTAACAATTATTGACCATTTTTGACAATTTTTGAACATTTTAGACAGGTTCTGACAATTATTGTCCATTTTTGACAATTTTTGACAATTGACCATTTTTTCAAAATTTTTGACCATATTTTCAAATTTTAACAATTATTGACCATTTTTGACAATTATTGATCAATTTTGACAATTTTTCAAAAATGTTGATCAATTTTGACAATTTTTCAAAAATGTTGACCATTTTAGACCATTTTTCCAAATTTTAACAATTATTGACCATTTTAGCCAATTTTTGAGCATTTTTGACAGGTTCTGACAATTATTGACCATTTTTGACAACTTTTCAGGAATTTTTACAATTTTCAACAATTTTGACCATTTTTGACATTTTTTTTATAATTATTGGCAATTTTTTCAAAATTTTAACAATTTTCGACCATTTTTCAAAATTTTAACAATTATTGACCATTTTTGACAGTTTCTGACAATTATTGACCATTTTTGACAACTTTCAAAAATTTAGACAGTTTTTCATCATCATTCAAAATTTTAACAATTATTGACTATTTTTGACCATTTTTTAAAATATTTGACAATTTTTGACAGATTCTGACAATTATTGACAATTTTTCCAAATCTTTGACAATTTTTAACAATTATCGACCATTTATGACAGTCTTTTATAATTATTTTATAATTTTTCAAAATTTTGACAGTTTTTGACAATTTTTGACAATTTTTAACCATTTTTCCAAACTTTTGACAATTTTTGAAAATATTTGGCAATAATTAACCATTTTTTCAAAACTTTGACAGTTTTTGACAATTATTGACCATTTTTCCAAATTTTTGACAATTTTTGGCCATATTTCAAAATTTTTGACAATTTTTAAAAATTTTTAACATATTTTCGAATATAATCTGACAGTTTTGTTACAACTAAGTAGGTATTTGAAGATGACAGTAGCCTACTAAGTTTTTGTCGATTTTATTTGATTCTCCATATAAATATATGTGGCGTGAGTAAAGTGCCGTGAGAAATATTATTTCTCACAGTATGAGCAATATTTGGTTTTGAAATTAAGTAAGCTATGAGAAATACGTCACTTTTCATAGCAGTTGTAGAAAAAGTAATTTGTAGGACAGTAGAGCAGAGTATGCTCTACGATGCGGAGTTGTGGGGTGAAAGAGCGGGGGTAAATGCGAGGGATAGGCACTCCTGCGGGTGCAGAGAGGAATACTGCTGAGGGGTACAGGATAGTGGGTGGACTGGCAGCGGAGATGCTGGCAAGGTCCTACACATTGGAGGTGATGGCTAGAGCCAAGAGCAAACAATGGAGGGGTGCGAAGTAGAGGAATGGATGGTGGAGGAAATGGAGAAAAGGTGGGAGGAGTATGAGGGCGCGCTAAAAGGAGCGATTGGGAATAGGAGAGATTGGAAATTCGGGGAGGTGAACTACTTCTTGACACAGGTATTCACTGGACATGGGTCGAGAGTAGGGTACCTCCACAAGATTGGGAGAAGAGAGACTGGAGTGTGCTAGAGGTGTGAAGTGGAGGATGATGTGGGGCATGTGTTTAGATGCTGGTGGAAAGAGGAAGTGCTGAAGAAGTTGGAGAGGAAACTAGGGGAGGCGGTGTATTGGGAGAACATGGTGGAGATAATGTTGATGGGGAGGAGAAATGGGTGGAGGTGAGTGGCGTAGCGGGATTAGGGGGGAAGAAGGACTCTTTATGGCATGAGAGGTAGGAACGATAAATAAGGGAGGGACCGTCCGAAGCGGTGGTGACGGAGAGTTTGAGGTGGGTTTGGTTGGTAGGCATCACCTTGGGATGAGTTCAGCACGGTTTGGGTCCTGGATAGGACCCAATCGAACATGAGTTTCCCATCTCGACCCAAAAAAAATGCGGATTGGATATCGGCCGGCGTAATTAACAGTTTTTAAATTTTTAATACTTTATTTTTCATCAGAGTTCTAGTCTACTTCTTCCATTATTTTTCTTAGTTTTTATTTTATTTTTTTCACTGAGTTGTGTTGCTTCAAATTTTAGTTTGTAGTTTGTGTTGTCGATATTTTCGTTTCGAGTTTAATTTTTTGTTAAGAAATTTTTCTATATTTATTCCATTGACAATGAGTGATTAGCAATATCCAACGGATGAGCAAAAACTCAATCTGGTTGAATTTATGACGAACATTCTGAATTAATTAACTGGGTATATACGGAAAGGGTTTACCAGACAAGTTGCCAAAAAAATGTGGCAACAAGTTGCTGAGCAATTAAATTCGGTGATTGGAGGGGCTAATAAAGACTGGTTGAAGTGGCGGAAGGTTTACACACCGATAAAAAAATCACTTGTGTAATTTTTTAACATTTCAATATATTCTAGACATGGCAAGATTAAAAAAAATGTAATAGCCAAAGAAGGGTAAAACAGAAAAGGAATGACCTGCGCAGGTATGCCTGTGCAGGCAGGCAAAAGCGTGTTTGGGAATAGACCTGTGAACGGTGCAGTTTTTTTAACCTGTGCAAGATCGAAAATCAATTCTTTCGACTGACAACGTACGATGTACCTGTGCGTTTGTGCATGTACTCCGATTGTCTGCGAAACGTTTAGACCACTTTTTACGCTTCCTTTTCACTTTTGTTGTACCTTTTTTCTTTCAGTGCGTCCTCATTCGATGCCATCGCGAAAAAACTGAAGACCGCTCCGGTACACACCGGAGACACGTCCGACGTCCGGTTGACCTGCACAGGTAGATCGTAGCGTGTATAGCCGCTATAAGGAAACACGTTCAAGTATAAATAATCTAAAACCTGACCTTTTATCTCTATCTTGTTTGAATGTAGGTACATTTAAAAATGTTGAAATTAGTTTTTATATTATATTTATATATATTTATTGATAAGTCACATTTCTAAACTGATTACGATAAAACATACGAAAGTAATCAAAAATTTCGATGAAATATTGGTAATTAATAAGAGAAATTACCACAGAAACCAAAATTTAACTAACAAACAATGGAGGTACAAAAGTCTCGGAATAAGCTGAACTTCGGAAAAATGTTTTTAACGTAAATAACTAAATAACAAATACACTCCGGCAAAGGCTATACAGGATGATTGATTAGTGTGACAAAGCTCAGTAGGTCTGTGAACATAAAAGATTCCAAAAAATTGTAGATACTTTAAGCTTCATATTCCAAAATTAGTTGCAATATATTGTCATCACAAGCGTTCAACGTAGGGTTGCCAGATTGGAACTTACCGAGTCCGGTTGGATATATGCCATGCTCACTAATAGAACAGCCTCTGCTTCTCTTCAGGATGAGACCATTAGCTTCAAGGTTTCCAGGGACTGCCCACAAGGCGGAGTACCATATCCCCTACTGTGGTCACTCTTGATGGATGACTTGCTTAATGCTCTCGAAAGAAGAGGGGTAGAACTGCAAGCGTATGCAGACGACTTTGTCATCCTGGCAAGGACCAAGTCAGGAAGGAGAGCATATAATATCTTCCAAAAGACGTTGGACGATGTCCACAGTTGGTGCCAGAGGGAACAGATGTCTGTTAACCCTGGTAAAACTGTAATAGGAGGAAATTGGAGGATCTTCCACCAATTTCCTACAATGGTGAGGTTATTCCATTTGCAGCGGAAATAAATATTTGGGGATTATCCTAGATACAAAACGTACATGGAATGCTCACTTGGAAAAAGTTATCCATAAGGCCAGATTAACCTTGTGGACATGTCGCAGGATCTGTGGAAAATCCATTGGATATATGTAATTATTGTTAGACCAATGATCACATATGGAGCTATTGCTTGGTAGTCAAAAGCTATACAGCGAACGGCCCAAGCAAAGCTCTCTGGCATACAGAGACATGCTTGTCTGGCAATCACTGGTGCCATCAGTACCATACCGTCAGCAGCCATGGAAATGCTTCTAGACCTACCTTCTCTCCATATATTTCTGGAAAGGGAGGCTAGATGGACAACATATAGAATTGTGCATATTTCTAAATGCGCAAAAGAGGCTTATACAGAGCAAAGCAGAATGCTGGTGGACACTGAAAGTCACGGTATTCTGGGAATGACCTCTGACATAATACCTCCAACAGTAGACTACGTCCTGCCTTATACCGACCTAATTCCAAATAGAGACGAATGGGTCCTCCGTAAGGATGATTTATTAAGAGCACATAGCTGTTGGTACAAAAACACCCTCAGGCTCTGGTGTATACGGGCCAGAAATTTCAACTTCTCTAGGATCCTATGCAACCGTATTTCAGGCGGAAATTTACGCCATTGCTTCATGTGTGGAGAGATTGGAGCAAACCACACATAAATCAATAGAAATTTTCACGGACAGCCAAGCGGCTTTGAAAGCACTTAGCTCTTACCGTGTAACGACGAAACTGGTTTTATGCTGCCAAAAAAGACTCTTGCCAATAGGAGAACTCAATAGAGTAACGCTGGACTGGATCCCTGGCCATCCTGACATGGATGGCAATGACAAGGCGGGAGGGTGCCACACGCGTTTTTATCGGACCAGAACCTTCAATAGGCATCGCGATAACCTTTGCCAAACAAACACTAAATAACAGGCCACTGTCATCTGAATCATCATATGCTAAGACTTGGATTGTCGGAAGATCCGACTTGTCGTCTCTGACTGGAAGATGATGAAACAGCAGAACATATAATTTGTGTCTGCTGACTGCTCCGCTGCGGCACGAATCAGGTATCTGATGTTTGGCATGGTCTCTTTCTCGCCCTCGGATCTGAAATATCATTCACCAAACAAACTAACCGGCTTTGTTAAGAAGCTGAATTTGTTTGGTGAAATATGAATAGGTGTGAGCCACAATAGACTCTTGCGAGTCGCAGTGGAGGGCCTTATAGACCCACTTACCACAAACCTAACCTAACCTGCCGAGTCCCGGACAATTCCATGTCGGGCCGTGGCTGTAGCTATGAATATATAAAATACGGGATATCTAATTTATATTTGTATTTATTTTTAAAGGAAAATAAATTTAATTTTTCAAATTTATACTTTTATTAGTCCAGATAAAAGAACTTTGCTTTCATGGTAGGCAATCAACAAGTACATTATGATGTACTATCTTATAAACTAAATCAAATCAGACTTAAAACAAACACAAAATGATGACTTTGGTAGGAAATCAACATGTTAATCATAAATAAAAGTGAGTAATTTACTTACTAAATTTAAACTTTAGTAGACAATCAACATGTACTTTATACCACTATCTAGTATTTTAAAGACTAAATAAAATCGGAGCGAGCGGGTGGCCGGAACCAGACAGTCGCGCGATAGTGCGATAGGAAAGCGAGCGAGAGAGAGAGGGATGACATGACTCGGCGGGAGTCGGGGTGAGTGAAGCAAACCCGCCGATGTAAAAATCCGGGACAGTCCCGGACATCTGGTAACCTTAGTTCATCGTGGGAGGGACAACGGGTAAATTTGGTTGGTGTATTCCTATTTTGTGACTAGCATAAATTAAATTATAAACCTTTTGCAATTTCTCGCTACGAATACCTAATATTATTAATTATTGGAAAAGTTATTGATGGATATTCTCGCTATAAAAATAAGTATAAACATTTTTTTTAATTAAACTCCCAATATAAAAAAAATATTGTATTCGGAAAAAAATTATAATAAATAGGTACATACTGTAAGACAATTTTTTTTCTCACCCTGTTATTCTTAAAATAGTTTTCGTTGTCTGAAACATATAAGTAAAGTATCATAATGTCACGTAGTCTTCGAGGCCACGAAAGGGGAAAGAAAATTTTAAGAACGATTTGAGTTTTAGTAACTAGAAAATAACTAAAGTGTTCACTTGAGCCAAATAAATCTATTAAAATATAGTGTGTATTGTGGTGCATATCAGGAGTTAAATAGGTGAGTCTATCTCACAGAGTAATTCAGTTTTGCCTGTTATTTGATATTTGAATTTATTTGAATTTTATTTATTTGAATTTATTCATCACATAGAGTATATATATTTGCTAATTATTTTTAATAATTACTTTGTTTAAAGTTCTTTAATATTCAACGTTATTAAGAACATTAATTTGTTGTTGCATTTCCTATTCATCCAATCCTACTGTACTGTGGACAGTTTGTGCCACTTGCAGTTTAACTCACATACCTATACTGTACTGTGGAAAGTTTGCGCCACTTGTGGTTTGTCCATTCCTGATACAGGGTGACTTCTCGCGTCACCCATATCTCCTTCCACCCCCCTGTATTGTGGAGAGTTTGTGCCAGTTGCAGTGTAACCTTATTTAGCTGTACTGTGGAGAGTTTGTGCCACTTGCAGTTTAACTCACATACCTATACTGTACTGTGGAAAGTTTGCGCCACTTGTGGTTTGTCCATTCCTGATACAGGGTGACTTCTCGCGTCACCCATATCTCCTTCCACCCCCCTGTATTGTGGAGAGTTTGAGCCAGTTGCAGTGTAACCTTATTTAGCTGTACTGTGGAGAGTTTGTGCCACTTGCAGTTTAACTCACATACCTATACTGTACTGTGGAAAGTTTGCGCCACTTGCGGTTTGTCCATTCCTGATACAGGGTGACTTCTCGCGTCACCCATATCTCCTTCCACCCCCCTGTATTGTGGAGAGTTTGAGCCAGTTGCAGTGTAACCTTATTTAGCTGTACTGTGGAGAGTTTGTGCCACTTGCAGTTTAACTCACATACCTATACTGTACTGTGGAAAGTTTGCGCCACTTGTGGTTTGTCCATTCCTGATACAGGGTGACTTCTCGCGTCACCCATATCTCCTTCCACCCCCCTGTATTGTGGAGAGTTTGAGCCAGTTGCAGTGTAACCTTATTTAGCTGTACTGTGGAGAGTTTGTGCCACTTGCAGTTTAACTCACATACCTATACTGTACTGTGGAAAGTTTGCGCCACTTGCGGTTTGTCCATTCCTGATACAGGGTGACTTCTCGCGTCACCCATATCTCCTTCCACCCCCCCTGTATTGTGGAGAGCTTGAGCCACTTGCAGTGTAACCTTATTTAGCTGTACTGTGGAGAGTTTATGCCACTTGCAGTTCAACTCACATACCTATACTGTACTGTGGAGAGTTTGCGCCACTTGCGGTTTGTCCATTCCTGATACAGGGTGACTTCTCACGGAACCCGTCAGTTACAAGCCCTTACGCTAAGCGCAGCGCTACGACTTCATTAAAGGGATTATCATACTTGTTGAAGAAAATAACCGCAATTCGAGAGTAGGATTAGCGATCCTTTTCTTGACCTTTTAACCTGTCACCGTAATCCGAGTACGCCATTATAATTTAATTCCAGCTAGTCACAAAATAGGAATTTATCTGGGGCTTTTACAGTTAAAAATTTTTCGAGTCGCCGAATAGGAAAAATTTTACCTGAAAAGGGTCTAGTCACAAAATAGGAAGACACGATTTGGTTAAATGTTTTGACAAATTTTACATTAAAATCAAAAAACTATAAGGTATAATAACTTCATAATAACATTTTTCTATAAAAGTAAATTCAGTTACTGAAAAGTAAGGAATAAATAACAATAGTCAACATGTTAATTAATTCTTACAAACAATCCATATATCGTGAGTATGAGCAATAAACGTATCCAGTTGTTATTTATGTTCCTAACTTCAATGAAACATCTAATATTTCTCAATAAATACAAACCATTTTTATCACAACAATAATATTTACATGTGTCATTGAACTTGTCTACTCTTCCCACTCGATAACACCAACCAAAACACGAATAAACATGAAATTCTACTCACCGTTTAAATTTTAAATGAATACGCACGCTTACACAACAATCCCTACTTGTGAACTGAGGTTGTACTATTTCGATCTATTTATATAAAACGTAGAAATGCGCGATGAGAATAATTCACACCACTACCATGTGTGTACAAAATCTTGATTAAACCGGGCTACCCAAAAATCTAAAAAAATTTATATTTTTGTTCTTAAAACATTCTATTGTAATTTTGAAAATTTCGAGGAGAAAACAAGTATGTCGAGTAGCTGATGTTATGTTCGGTTAGAGGGAAAGTACGACCAGAATTATAAATCACCAACCACTCGAGTGTAAGGAGGGAAAAACTTGACTTGAGGAGAATGAGTGATTTGTAAAGATTGATATATTTAATTAGAATTTAACTTTTAATTACTTACTGTGTACTTACACTATATTGTTTATAATATAGATAATAAAACAAATCTAAATGTTGAAATGAACTATTTACAAGACACTGGACGTGATGCCTGGATTTAATTGAACAGTCCATGTGGACATGGTCCAAGTAGGTTGAACAACCGAGATGACGTACCTGGAATTAGATAGAAAAACACTCTGAGTATTCAATTTGCCATAAATAATAATTATTATTCAAATAAATATCAGTATAGTTAAAATCCCCAAAAATTAATGAAAGTGTTATTGATATACAAGGTGCATCTAGTGTGTTTGAATTGTGATTAATTATGCATATCAGTACTAAAGTAAAGTTGAAACTTTACGTGATCAAAGATAAATGCCTAGTTGTAAACATTTAGGGTTATTAGGAAAGGTGCAAAGGGGCGCAAACTCTCCCATGTGCATGCAAGGAATATGTGGCACAAACTCTCCACAAACAATATTATAACTACTGCAAGTGGCACAACTCTCCACAGTACAGCTAAATAAGGTTACACTGCAAGTGGCTCAAGCTCTCCACAATACAGGGGGGTGGAAGGAGATATGGGTGACGTGAGAAGTCACCCTGTATCAGGAATGGACAAACCGCAAGTGGCGCAAACTCTCCACATTACAGTATAGGTATATGAGTTAGACTGCAAGTGGCACAAACTCTCCACAGTACAGCTAAATAAGGTTACACTGCAAGTGGCTCAAACTCTCCACAATACAGGGGGGTGGAAGGAGATATGGGTGACGTGAGAAGTCACCCTGTATCAGGAATGGACAAACCGCAAGTGGCGCAAACTCTCCACAGTACAGTATGGGTATATGAGTTAGACTGCAAGTGGCACAAACTCTCCACAGTACAGCTAAATAAGGTTACACTGCAAGTGGCTCAAGCTCTCCACAATACAGGGGGGTGGAAGGAGATAAAGGTGACGTGAGAGGTCACCCTGTATCAGGAATGGATAAACCGCAAGTGGCGCAAACTCTCCACAATACAGTATAGGTATGTGAGTTAAACTGCAAGTGGCACAAACTCTCCACAGTGCAGTAGGATTGGATGAATAGGAAATGCAACAACAAATTAATGTTCTTAATAACGTTGAATATTAAAGAACTTTGAACAAAGTAATTATTAAAAATAATTAGCAAATATACTATACTCTATGTGATAAAATATCTTTTAAAATCAAATATCAAATAACAGGCAAAACTGAATTACTCTGTGAGATAGACTCACCTATTTAATTTCTGACATGCACCACAATACACACTATATTTTATATATTTAAATTTATCCGACTCAAGTGAACACTTTAGTTATCTTCTAGCAACTAAAACCCAAATCGTTCTTAAAACCTTTCTTTCCCCTTTCGTGACCTCGAAGGCTACGTGACAATGTGATATTTTACTTATCTATTTCAGATAATTGTCGAGAAATGCATTTCTGAAATATTAGGGTGTACCCATGATTTAATTTATTTTACTTGAAACGAAAACTATTTTGAGAATAACAGGGTGAGAAAAAAAATGTCTTACACGAGTTATCACTAAAGCGCGGAAAAAATGCAACGTGCATTTTTTTGCAGTTTTTGCATTTTTTATACTTTTTCCAAAAAAATGCATTTTTTAAAGATTTGAGCATTTTTTGCATTTATTTCCAATTATTTTAAAATCCTATTGAACAGAGAGTTTTCATCGTGGAATTTATTAAATCTGTTTGGGTTTGGAACTACCTGCTACCCCAAAATTGAAAGAACTTGAAAGAGTACCTACTTTATTGAAAGGGTCTTACTATAATGATGGCGGGGTTGTTGGCTGTCTTTGCTCATTGTAGCACTGCTTGAGCTACTGCTTGCTGCTTTTGCATGTATGTTAGCTTAGGTTATGGAATGGCGGGCAAATTCAGCTATCGGGTGTCTGCTTCCACGTTAGCACCGCTGGTAATGGGAATAACAGGATTATTTTTGGTGCTGTTATTCTTTGACTAAATGACATCCCAACGGTTTTGGCTTAATCCTAAGGTGTGCGTATCCGTGCCGAGGGGATGTATGACAGTGAGCCTATCATTTGTCACTAACGGAACCTTCGAGATACTAGGCGCCCTATCGTCGTAAGTAAGCCTTGTCACGGTAATGCAGGGCTCTGCCGTGATGGACATCTTTTCCCTAGCTACTCGTGGGACTTTTTATGGAAGAAGTAAAAAACAAAAAAAATAATCTGGAATCTACAGAGGAGATGGAAGTCGATCAATCGGCTCCAACTGTAACCTCAGATCAGGAACGAGAGCTCCTTAGTTCTCCAACTCCTGAGAGCAATCCTAGGAAACTAGGAGGTGCAGCCAGGAAGCGACTCAGTCGCCTCCTCAAGAGCGGGGTACCTTACCAATCCGCCTTGAACCAAATTCTAGAGCAGCGGAAGCAGGATCAGCCGCAAGGGGGTGAAGAATATTCCCTCTGTGGCTGGTTCAAGCAAGCGCTTACGCTCTAATGATGACTCACCCGGACAAGAGGAAATAAGGCCCTGCGCGGCTGAATCAGTTGTAACGTCAGATAAAATTGACTTACAAAAACCCTCTTATGGGCAGGCTGTATCCGGCATCAAGGTGGGAATATTACACCTTGAACATCCGACAACCTCCATAACGTCCAACCAACTGGAATCTCTTCAGTACGCTATTATGGCCGCTGTAGAGGATATTCCGGAAGGTGGTCCACAAGTGCAGTTCCAGAGCTGTACATTCCGGCCTGGATGGCTGCAGGTTACCTGTGTAGATCAGGAGAGTGTTTCGTGGTTGACTGAAGTAGTCAATACCCTTCAACCATGGGATGGTGCCTCCCTGAGATGCGTCTTGGGTGACCAACTTCCAAAGCCACACATCTGTGTGGCTTACATACCTGATGAGGGCAGTCGTTAGACTAACCTCTGAACAGGTCCTCACTAGGCTGAGGAAAATGAACCTTGGTCTGTTAACCTTGGAGTGGACTATTCTACACAAGGAAGTTACAGGCCCTGGCCAAACATGGACCTTCGCCATTGACGATGGATCTATGGCCGAGCTGGAGAGGGTGGGTTTTAAACCTTACCTGGGTTTTGGGCAGGTTGTTTTCCGCCCTAAAACCCGGTCTTCCCCCAACAGGCAGCAAAACCGGGTCCCTCGAAAGGATCTGAGAAAATCCACGGCCCGGGGCCGAGCGTAAAACCCCCTGCGGCAGTGAGGAGAACCAAAACTCCTCACAAGCTTAGGGGTAGTGCACCGCCGGCACGTAGCCAAGGCACCAGCCAACCAAAAGCTGTGAAAGCTGGATTTCCCAAGATGAAGACGGCTATCGTCTCTTCTAGGAAACCAGCAAAAGAGACTGGACCTGGTGTCCTGAAATCGAAGACCGTCATGGCCTTGACAAAGGCACCAAAAAAACCAGCTGGGCCGGCGACGAAGGGTGATCAAACCTCGTCGTCTGCACCAAACACAGCCTCATCATTGGCAGGAGCAGATGGTGGCGTCTTAATTGACCCACCGACTGATCCTTCCAATATTTGAGGAGATATAAGTTTGCCTGCGGCACTCAACACTCTGCAACATTCAACTGTTTACAGGCAAACTTACAGCATGCCAAGGCCGCTTCTTATATCCTTGGCAAAAGGTTCAAGGACGAATTAATCGACCTTGCAATATTCCTGGTGAGGTACAGTGCTTACAGGCTTTTGCACTCCAGATGTAGTAGCCATCCAGATGTACTTACCGGAGAAGAATGGTATGACATAGTCGCCTGCTCTGCATACTTCCCAGGAGACATGGATACTGTTCCCCCTCTTGCTATACGGCGATTAATCGACTATAGCAAGAAGAACGGACTTCAGTTAGTCATGGGCTGTGACGCCAATTCACACCATACATCATGGGGCAGCACGAATATAAATCGCAGAGGTGAGTTACTCTTTGATTATATACTAGGGGAAGGGCTATCTGCTATTAATAAGGGCTCCGAACCAACCTTTGTAACTAGAAACAGATCAGAGGTATTAGACTTAACTATCAGCTCAAACTTTCTGAGCAATAAGATACAGCATTGGGCTGTATCTACTGAACCTTCGTGTTCAGATCATAGACATATTCAATTCAACCAGAGGCCAGTAGTGGAATATCGCGACTCAAAAGCTACTGATTGGAGTGGATATAAAAATTCCCTTCAACTGTACATTGAGGATGGTTTCACCACAATTAACAGTTGTGATGGGATAGATACTGCAGCGGAAAAACTTCGCGAAGCAGTGATCTTCTCCTATCATGAAAACTGTCCACTCAAGACTAAAAGAGATAATCGCAACTCTACTTGGTGGAACAAATGCCTAGAAAAGCGAAGAAAAGAAGTTCGACGACTATTTAACCGAGCTAAAGAGTCAGGCAACTGGGAGCTTTATAGAACTACTCTAACAAGTTACAATAAAGAAATCAGAAAGGCGAAGCGGGAGTCTTGGAAAAAGTTCTGTGAAAGTATTTCTGATATACCTCGTAGTACTAGAATCCACAAGATTCTCTCTAAAGAGTCGATTGCCGAGATTGGGTCGATGAAGCGACCTGATGGCACTTTCACGACCTCTAGAAAAGAAACGTTAGAGCTTTTGATTAAAAATCACTTTCCTGGAAGTTTGACTCTGGATAACAGTCGACCTCCGCTCTTTGAGGGCGCAAGGCGGCCAAAAAAGATCGATTGGGAGGCCGCCAAGGAAGTTATCACAGCACCAGCAGTTGAATGGGCAATCAAATCTTTTCAGACTTTCAAATCTCCTGGTGAGGATGGAATATTTCCAGCTCTGCTGCAAAACGGACTGGAATTACTTTGACCCATCCTCATTAAACGGTATAGAGCTAGTCTGGCGTGGAATTACATACCACCCAGTTGGTTGACGGCTAGGGTGGTATATATACCGAAAGTGGGCCACACAGACCCACACCCTAAATCGGTCAAACCAATTAGCCTAACATCTTTCCTGCTTAAAGGACTTGAAAAAGCACTGGATTGCTACATCAGGCGGGTAGCTTTATATAATTCCCCCCTGAGCATCCACCAATATGCTTATCAAACTGGCAAATCAACAGATTTAGCATTACACAACCTTGTTGAGAAAATCACACAATCCCTTAACAACAAGGAGATTGCGGTGGCCATATTTCTTGACATTGAAGGAGCATTTGACGATGCACTACCGACCTCCATTGGTTCAGCTTTGACTGAAAAGGGCATCAAACCAACCATTACCGGTTGGATATATGCCATGCTCACTAATAGGACAGCCACTACATCTCTTCAGGACGAGACCATTAGCTTTAAGGTTTCCAGGGGCTGCCCACAAGGCGGAGTACTATCTCCCCTACTATGGTCACTCTTGATGGATAACTTGCTTAGCGCTCTCGAAAGAAGAGGGGTAGAACTGCAAGCGTATGCAGACGACCTTGTCATCTTGGCAAGGACCAAGTCAGGAAGGGTAGCATATAATACCCTCCAAAAGACGTTGAACGATGTCCACAGTTGGTGTCAGAGGGAACAGATGTCTGTTAACCCTGGTAAAACTGTAATAGTTCCCTTCACTAGGAAAAGAAAGTTGGAGGATATTCCACCACTTTCCTACAATGGTGAGGTTATTCCATTTGCAGCGGAAGTAAAATATTTGGGGATTATCCTAGATATGAAACTTACTTGGAACGCTCACTTGGAAAAAATTATCCATAAGGCCAGACTATCCTTGTGGACATGTCGTAGGATCTGTGGAAAATCTTGGGGCTTGGGACCCAAACAAATCTATTGGATATATGTGATGATCGTTAGACCAATGATCACATATGGAGTTATTGCCTGGTGGCCAAAAGCTTTACAGCGAACGGCCCAAGCAAAGCTCTCTGGTTTACAGAGACAGGCTTGCCTGGCAATTACTGGTGCTATCAGCTCCACACCGTCAGCAGCCATGGAAATTCTTCTGGACCTTTGGATTTTGGATTTTTTTTCTTATCAATTGTAGACATTTCTTTATGATTTTTGGATTGTTCGTACTGAAGCTGACAGTTATCAAATTGTACACCCTATAAGTGGACAAAGTTTTGTAGACAGCGAAGTTATAATCATCTTTATATTAAAAAGCCTCCCAATTGCTAGCAATCGCTTTAAATTTGTTTATCAAACTTTTGAAACGTAACAAATACCAAAAATAAATGGATAAATCTTAACCGGAACCAATCTCAATTACAAAACTAATAAACAAACAACAATATGACATCATATCCCAGTTATTACACACCCAGCAAAGAACGTAAATAATTAAAAACAATTTATATAAAATTAAAATGACCCCAATTATTAATTCCATAAAAGAAGAAAGTGAACCCAACTGTAGGCAACCAACTGTACACTATTAATGCGTGAAATTAACTGCGATTACCAAGTATTTAGACCAATCCCTGTGTTTACTCCAATACCAACTAATTTTGTAAATCAAGAAAGTTTGGTAAAGCTAGGATAAATGTTGTAATAAGTAATGTAACTGTTATTGTAAAAAACTGACCGCTCTGCTAATTCTTCGGATTTTTCGTCTCTACCAATTCCTTCGTGATTTAAATAAGAATTATTAGTTATGTGAATACATTAATCATTAGAAGTCAATAGTTCAATACTATTATAACACTTTACAAAATTTCGGGACATATAGCCCGAGAAGTAGTTGTTGCTTTTTAGTGAACGGTCTGTTCTTTGAAAAATATTTTTCAAATTGTGTAAAGCGTTATAATAGTATTAAACTATTAACTTTGACGTCTAAGGTAACCTATATGTCAAAGAGCTAACAACTTAATAGCATATCCGGCTCGAAGGACCATGAAAATAATTGGGTAATGCTTTTAACCCTTTTCTTTGAAGTTATAAGGTATCCATAGGCAAAACAACACAAATTCACTACAAATATATTTTCTTTTCCCTTAATATGTACATAAAAATTGCATTTATGCTGTTCGTTATGACATCTTATTAACAACTAACTCTGTGTTGTTTCGTTGTTTAGACGGAACACATGGGCGAAATAATGAAGATTTAATTGTAATTTGTATAAACTCAGGTGGAATTATCTATGAATTTCACCATACTGGGCCCGCCAGCAATGGGAAGTATGCCTTGATCGACGCGCAGAGGGACTTTGCATTACTACTTATTCTCATACAGCTGGTGTTATTGCATACACGAAAGGAAAAGGAAACTTAATATTTAAATAAACTATGACTAGTACAGTGTTGTATTATAGTAATTTGAGCAAAGGTAACCTATATGTCAAAGAGCTAACAACTTAATAGCATATCCGGTTCGAAGGACCATGAAAATAATTGGGTAATGCTTTTAACCCTTTTCTTTGAAGTTATAACGTATCCATAGGCAAAACAACACAAATTCACTACAAATATATTTTCATTTCCCTTAATATGTACATAAAAATTGCATTTATGCTGTTCGTTATGACATCTTATTAACAACTGACACTGTGTTGCTTCGTTGTTTAGACGGAACACATGGGCGTAATAATGAAGATTTAATTGTAATTTGTATAAACTCAGGTGGAATTATCTAAGAATTTCACCATATAGAGATCACAGGGTGGAGCTTTTGACAACACCTCCTACGAATCCATAGCCAAGGCAACGAGGAAAATTGGGATCGATGCCACGAGCTGCAGATGGATAGACTGCATGCTCAGAAGCAGGCTAATAGAAACAACTCTTATGGGGGAGACAATGGCCGTGCGTGCAACCAGGGGTTGTCCACAGGGGGGAGTACTGTCCCCGCTGCTGTGGAACCTGGTTATGGACGGGCTCATTAGAACCATACACAGAGAAGGATTTAACACCATAGGATATGCAGATGACCTGGTAATTCTATCCCAAGGTAAATTCAACAGTACAACCAGAGACAGACTCCAGATGGCTTTAAATGTAGTAACAGGCTGGACTGTAGAAGAAGGGCTACGCATAAGTCCCTCAAAAACACAGATAATTGCGTTTACCAGAAGAAGGAAAAGGGAAGGACTTGGCCCTCTGACGCTTCAAGGTGAACCAATACGATTGTCGGATGAAGTAAAATATCTTGGGGTTATCCTAGACCCAGGTTTAACTTGGAACCGACACCTGCAGCACGTGATCAAGAAGGCAGAGGTAACCTTCATGGTTGCCAGACGCACTTACGGCACTAAATGGGGACTTAGACCAAGCATGGTACACTGGTTGTACAAAATGGTTGTCATCCCCAGGATTACATATGCATCTCTGGTCTGGTGGCCAAAGATCAGACAAACATCTGCAATGCTAAAACTAAACAAGGTCCAAAGACTTGCATGCATTGGCATTACAGGGGCAATGAGGACTACTCCTACAGCGGCACTGGAGACAATGCTAGACCTTCCGCTACATTGTGTCATAATGTGCGAAGCAAGGGCAGTTCTAAACCGACTGGAGAAAGTATCAGAACATGACGTGGCACATGGGAGAGGACACACAGAAATAAGGCATGTGGATGACGACATCTTTAAAATGCCAACAGACCACATGACCACTAGATATATCTTTCGCAAGAACTTCGAGATTGTCATCAAAGATCGAAAGGAGCTTGAGGAAGAGAACGCACCACCACTCAGTAGAGCAAATGAACTGATCTGGTACACAGACGGATCAAAGAATGAGCTCGGCACCGGAGCGGGCATATACAGCAAGTCGAGCAAATATGAAGGAATCGTCTCGCTTGGAAAATACGCCTCGGTATTTCAAGCAGAGGTCTATGCAATACTTGCATGTGCAAGGGCAAATAACATGAGAGCCTACAACAACAGGCAGATCAGGATCTATAGTGACAGTCAAGCTGCCCTTAAAGCACTTCAGAGCTCTAAGGTAACATCTCGGCTGGTATGGGAATGCGGCGAAGAACTTAGAAGACTGTCGACTCGGAACAGTGTAACACTGGAGTGGGTCCCAGGTCACAAAGGAATCGCTGGCAATGAAAAAGCTGACGAACTCGCAAGAGCAGGATCGTCAACCCTGATGAACGGACCCGAACCAGCTGTGGGCATTCCCAGATGCTCAACTAGGTCATGGTTGAAAGGGTGGGTAAAAGAACAACACAATAAACACTGGAAGAATACGCCCAGGCAAATACATGGAAAGAAATTTATAAAAGAACCATCAGAAAAAGTAGCGAAAGAACTGCTCTCAATGAGCAGGAACAAACTACGCACCATAACGGGGCTACTTACGGGACACTTTCCCACAAAGGAGCACCTGAACAAAATAGGGCTGTATAACGGAGACCTCACATGCAGAAGATGCAAAAAGTATACTGAAACAGCTCTGCATATACTATGCAACTGTGAGACGCTGGACCACAGGAGGCAGAAACTGTATGGTAGACCCAAAATGACTCCAGAAGACTTCTACAACCAACCAGCAAAGAACCTGTATGAGCTAATACAGGGAACGGATTGGCTGAATAGGCTGTAGTCAGAATACTAGGAGTATCCACAATAAACCCAGGAGGCTGAGGTGGTGCCGGCGAAGGGACGGCTCCTTATAAAAAAAAATAACAGAATGAGTGAAAAAACTGTGGAAAGAAGAGTGCCAAATATATCGACTGACAAAAAAAGAAACCTTAACAATCTAAAAGGAAATTGTCAAATACTGAGAGACTCGAACTTTACCAGACGAATTTTTTACTAAGTAAACCCTACCTATCTTTCAGACTTCTACTTATCCTAGCAACGATGCCATCTTTTTTTGGAACATCCTGTATATTATACTATATATTCACTAGTTACATCACAAGAAGTGAATATTTTTTGACATTTTTGTGTAAAATTTCTGTAAAAATTGCGCGAAATTTTTGTCGAGGGCTATTTTTACAGAAATTTTGCGGAAAAATGTCAAAAAATATTCAAAACAAAATATATACCTGGAGTGGTATATGGTCAGATTATATACCGAAAAAGACGAAAACATACAACGAAATTTTTGTCGAGGGCTATTTTTACAGAAATTTTGCGGAAAAATGTCAAAAAATATTCAAAACAAAATATATACCTGGAGTGGTATATGGTCAGATTATATACCGAAAAAGACGAAAACATACAACGAAATGGAAGATTTTCAAAATAATTTATGTAGCTACATAATAATTTATATTTTTATTGGGAAAAACGGGCAAAACGAAACGAAACCTAAACAATTGACAATGCAATAAAACCAACATAAAATTAATTATAAGTATTGTTAAATACACAGTTATTATAATAAACAGTAGTGGCTTGGAGGTGTTGCTGGAAACTCTTCGAACTGCAAGAGACCGAAGCTTCGTGTCGGTCGAACCCATTTGTTGGAGTGGAGGGTGACCTCTTAAACCTTGAATAGTGTTTTCGTGATGAGTTTTGTCCATTTTCAAGTTTGACTTTATGGATTCAGCACTACCATGTCCAGTAATTTTTGTTCGCTTACATCTGCTTTGCTAAATGTAGACACAGCCGTGGCTCGATTGGAATGGTTTGTGATTTTTTCCTTTTCAGTATCTAGTCCAATTTTTTGTGCAGCTTGTTTTGTCCATTTAGAAAGAATATTTTTTCCAATTGGACAGTTTTTATACCAATTTCCGATTCTCCAATTTGGATTTACTGTCAGAAATAGTCTATTTGTAGTTATATTTTGCCCCCTTTTTGAAATTTTTTGTATAGGCGAACTGGACATAAATTGGCATCTTTTGTGTTTGGCACTAACCATTTTGAGTTTGAAAGTTTCTTGTCCCCGCCTTGGGATGTTTTTGAAAAAATTGGGTTATATTCCAATCTACTACTTTCTGTACCATCGCTATATTCTTCTCTGAAATACGTAACTAAGCTTGTGTAAGACTCAAAGGGATAATATTATAATAAAACTCGGCGATAACGTAATATCTGGATTTACTCTTTCATTTCTTGACAGCTATACGTCAAACTGCCCAAAATGATCCCATTGATTATGAATACGAGCACAATTAGAGCACAAAACCTTTTACTTGAAAGTAAATGCTTCATTTTTATAAATACGGCCTAATGGATAAATATGAAATTGAAGTAGTCGAAAACTTTTAATATCTCGGCAAAAATATTAACAATCGATATAACAAAAAAGATAAAATTACACAAAGCTTACAGGCAGGATATCGAACATACTATAAATACAAACCCCTAACCCATCGTTTCTCAAGCGGGGGGTCGAGTTTGTTTTTAAAGGGGGTCGCAGTTTGTGGAAAACTACATACAGGTACAAAATATTCGTTTATTAAAGGAATGAATTTTAGTGTGAGTGAGATAAGATGTGTGGTATGTACTCGCTTCCCTGGCCTATACTTCTTCCCTAATAATGTAAATAACAATGAAGCTCGGCCTCGCTAGTGTTGCCAGTTGCCAGTATTTTTATACAAAAAAAATTAATCTATTTCCAACAAAATAGTGACGAGGTCGCAAGACTTTTTACTTAACTTTTTGGCTTTTTCGTGAGTCGCGACATAAAAATGGTTGAAAAACGATGCCTAACCTAATGCAAAACAAAATAATCAAGAGAACCACAAAAATGAGAATATACAAGACAGCAATAAGCATCTATGCAGCCGAAACTAAAGCAGTGACACGCGGAGATGAACAAAAGTTAAAAATATTCGAAGGAAAATTTATTAGGAAAATTTATGGACCACAAATAAATTAAATAAATGAGACTGAGAAGAATAGTAAAAGCATAAGATGGTTTGGACATATCAAAAAGATGAGAGCGGGTCAGTGCCGTAAATAGGGCGGTGCCACCAGTGCCCAGGCACAGGGCGTAGACTCTGGAGGGCGCAGGAATGGCCAGACCAGACAGTTACCATAGAAGAACGTTTCATATATTTTATTCTATCTCATGGAAAAACGGACGAAGGATTGTCAAAAGAAATTTTAACAAAATTAGAAGCTGACGGATTGAAAATTGATGATGTTCGTAGCTAAGGGTACGATAATGGCAGTAACATGGCTAGTAAATAAAACGGAGTTCAAGCCAAAATAAAACAAATTAATGTAAATGTTGAATACCTACCTTGTGCAGTACATTCTTTGAATTTGTCTGGCGTACATGGCGCTAGTGTAACACCCGACATGATCACATTTTTTGGAACAATTCAGAAGATATTTGTGTTTTTTCCGAGTTCTACCATCAGATGGAAAACTTTAATGAAAAATTTAAAAATTTATTTAAAGAAACTCGTCGACACTAGATGGGCTTCTAAAGCTAGAGCCGTTAAAGCTTTAAATATGCAACTGCCCCAAATCTGGTGCGCACTTAAGATTTTAACTACCAACGATTACAATGCAGAAACAATAGCTACAGCTAAAAGCATTATGGGTCTAATAAACTATAAATTTATATGTACTTTGCAAATTTGGGATCAAGTTTTGGAGTCTGATGATAGGGTGACCGTAGCTTTACAGTCGAAAACTATTGCTATCGACAAAGCCTCTGAATTAATCAAGGGATTAACAAGGCAGATTCAGAATATTCGCGAGATTGTAGATAACGTTTTCGAAAAAGCAAAAAAAGTTTGTGAAATTGAAGACGATTTTCCGAGTAAAAAGACATGACCTAAGAGAAAGCTCAGACGCCGGCTACGATATTACACCACAGCAAAGTTTTGAAATTAATATGTATGAAGCAATTCCTAAAATGGTTTCTGAATTCACATGGCAATTCGAGAAACTTCACAACATTCACCACCATTTTAATTTTTTGACAATAGAACAGCTGATTATCCAGCTGAAGAACTAAAAAAACATGCCGCTGATTTGAGTATCAAATATTCAGCAGATATTAATGCTACTGAATTTTGGGCTGAATTAGACACTTTAAAGAGTCAAGTTGAAACGACTATGCTATTTGATAAATGTGACCGTAGTTCAAGTCTAGGTCTTCTTAAAGCTATAGTCAAACTAGATTTATAAGAGATGTTTCCCAATGTAGTAGTCGCTATAAAGATTTTTTTAACAATGCCAGTGACTGTAGCTTCCTGCGAAAGATCATTCAGTAAGCTCAAATTAATAAAAACTTACTTGCGCTCGACGATTGGCCAAGAAAGGTTGACCGGCCTAGCAATTTTGTCGATTGAACGCGACATAGTACGGTGCCTGTCGTATGAAAAGGTTATCAACGATTTCGCAATAAAGAAAGCGCGAAAAGTAAATCTTTAAATACGTTTATGGCTTGCTTTAATAAATCTTTACTATCTGAACTCAGTCATTTGTGGTCTCATTCATTTTTTCACCAATTCATACTTAATCGTAATTTATATTATGCCACATTCCTTATTCAAAACTCTACCATACCAATTACTGAAAATTAAATTAATTTACAGTTTATTGAAACTGTGCAGGGTGTTATTTTATTATAGAAGTATGAAGACCATAGTGGCCCAAGAACTAAATATTAAACATCAGGGTAGGCAACGCATTTGCACTAGTGAACTTGCGTTTGAGTTTTAGTGAGTGAGACACAGTGGGTGGTATAAGAGGGAAGGGTCCACTTAACATCAGATGTTTGCTCACATCGTTCTTTAAAAAAATAGATTTTTCTTCCAAAATATTAGATAATTGGTCCACCAACACCAAGTTCCTTGTGCTTTATTTTATCACTCTGAATGAATTAAAGTAGACCTTATACATAGCATTGCTCTAGGGTGCCTATAATATCTAAAAAAAAACAAGGGCGCTTTTATAGAAGCTCGCACAGGGCGCAGAAAAGGCTATTTACGGCACTGGAGAGGGTAGTAATGTAAAGAGAATAACAGAGTGGACACCAGTTATTTTCAACCTTATATTATTACAAACTCCGCGAATCTCTATGTATCAAAAATGTTATAAATGTAAGACAATTTTTTTTCTCACCCTGTTATTCTTAAAATAGTTTTCGTTCCAAGTAAAATGAATTAAATCATGGGTATACCCTAATATTTCAGAAATGCATTTCTCGACAAAACAACCAATTGTCTGATACAGATAAGTAAAGTACAATAATGTCACGTAGTCTTCGAGGCCACGAAAGGGGAAAGAAAATATTCAGAACGATTTGAGTTTTAGTTTCTAGAAAATAACTAAAGTGTTCACTTGAGCCAAATAAATCTATTAAAATATAATGTGTATTGTGGTGCATATCAGGAGTTAAATAGGTGAGTCTATCTCACAGAGTAATTCAGTTTTGCCTGTTATTTGATATTTGAATTTAAAAGATATTTTATCACATAGAGTATATATATTTGCTAATTATTTTTAATAATAACTTTGTTTAAAGTTCTTTAATATTCAACGTTATTAAGAACATTAATTTGTTGTTGCATTTCCTATTCATCCAATCCTACTGTATTGTGGAGAGTTTGCGCTACTTGCGGTTTGTCCATTCCTGATACAGGGTGATTTCTCACGTCACCTATATCTCCTTCCACCCCCCTGTATTGTGGAGAGCTTGAGCCACTTGCAGTGTAACCTTATTTAGCTGTACTGTGGAGAGTTTGTGCCACTTGCAGTTTAACTCACATACCTATACTGTACTGTGGAGAGTTTGCGCCACTTGCGGTTTGTCCATTCCTGATACAGGGTGACTCCTCACGTCACCTATATCTCCATCCACCCCCCTGTATTGTGGAGAGCTTGAGCCACTTGCAGTGTAACCTTATTTTGCTGTACTGTGGAGAGTTTGTGCCACTTGCAGTGTATTATTATTTTGCTGTACTGTGGAGAGTTTGTGCCACTTGCAGTGTATTATTATTATTTTGCTGTACTGTGGAGAGTTTCTGCCACTTGCAGTGTATTATTATTATTTTGCTGTACTGTGGAGAGTTTGAGCCACTTGCAGTGTAACCTTATTTTGCTGTACTGTGGAGAGTTTGTGCCACTTGCAGTGTATTATTATTTTGCTGTACTGTGGAGAGTTTGTGCCACTTGCAGTGTATTATTATTTTGCTGTACTGTGGAGAGTTTGTGCCACTTGCAGTGTATTATTATTATTTTGCTGTACTGTGGAGAGTTTGTGCCACTTGCAGTGTATTATTATTATTTTGCTGTACTGTGGAGAGTTTGTGCCACTTGCAGTGTATTATTATTATTTTGCTGTACTGTGGAGAGTTTGTGCCACTTGCAGTGTAATATTATTTTGCTGACCTGTGGAGAGTTTGTGCCACTTACAGTAGTTATAATATTGTTTGTGGAGAGTTTGTGCCACATATTCCTTACATGCATTGGGGAGAGTTTGCGTCCCTTGCACCTTTCATAATAACCCTAAATATTTACTATTAGGCATTTATTTTTGATCAAGTGAAGTTTTAACTTAACTTTGGTACTGATATGCATAATCACAGTTCAAACACATAAGATGCACCTTCTATATTATTAATACTTTCATTAATTTTGGGGATTTCAACTATACTAATCGTTAGTTAAATAATTAATCATTATTTATGGCAAATTGAATACTCAGAGTGTTTTTCTATCTAATTCCAGGTACGTCATCTCGGTTGTTCAACCTACATGGACTGTTCAATTAAATCCAGGCATCACGTCCAGTGTCTTGTAAATAGTTATTTTCAACATTTAGATTTGTTTTAGTATCTATATTATAAACAATTGAATGTAAGTACCCAGTAAGTAATTAAAAGTTAAATTCTAATTAAATATATCAATCTTTACAAATCACTCATTCTCCTCAAGTCAAGTTTTTCCCTCATTACATAAAGACGTATTTAATTTTTATTACACACGTAGTAACCGTACTAGCGTCTTGGAATTAAATCTCTAACCCAAATGTTGTCTGCTAATTAAGTTTAAATAACAATGTTCAACCGAACTACAAAACGAACAATAACAAAATAGCAACTTTACCTCAACTTGTTCATAAGGTAGAAACGTCGAACTGTATGATTTTATTTATCTTTAAAATTTTATCATTCCAACTTCTGTCATGGTCGTATGATTCATTCGCGAGTTTGTAGTCGTTCGAGAACGTGCGTTGAGTTTGTAGTCGTTCGAGAACGTGCGTTGAGTTTGTAGTCATTTCTCGTTTTGTTTACCTTCAAGGAACAGTGTTTTTTTTAAAGTGTCACAATGACGGGTGGTAATGCCGGTTTGGAACACTTAATTCCGGTGGTGAATAAATTACAAGATGCATTTACTGTGTTGGGTGTGAACTTAAGTTTAGATTTACCACAGATCGCCGTGGTGGGGGGTCAATCAGCTGGAAAAAGTTCGGTTTTAGAAAATTTCGTAGGAAGGTACAAGACATATTTATTTTTATATTTATATTATAATGAAAAGATTTAACCTTAGTTTTTTCATGGTCATTCACTGATTTATTGGAATTAATAAAACAAAAACAAAACTACAGAATGGAATACAATATTTTATTATTGCTACTATAATAGACAATAAAAATGTATATGATAGTTATATTAAGTTATACAGGGTGTCCCAAAGAGAACGGTACATTACAAGTTACGAGATATGGTGTGGTAAGATCCTTGTCGCGACCTCATTTAAAACATTTTCAACAACTTCATACTTCCTGTTGCACCGGAAGTCGATACTCGCATGCTAATTTTAAATGAAACACCCTATATATGATTGCGTTATTATTGACAGATGCAGATGTCCGAAGAATTGCAAATTGTCAACAAATAGAAAAATATTTGGTAATGCTTTACTGCAACGATTTTTGGTATTTTAAACAATGTTTCACAAATATCAAGAAGTGGATATATTCCGAAAGGGCAAGGAACATGATTCATATTTAAGGGAGCATACAGTGTTGCCGGAATAATGAGTATTTAAATGGGTATATTGGCAAAGATTACAAAAAATATATAAGATTGTTCACTCGTACGAATTCTATCGATCAAAGGATTCATACCGCTGGTTACTGTCTGGTGACTTGCCGGTTGGCGCCATGCTACAGTATGTCGCTAAATCCTTACTTGCATTTAATTTTGCATATTATACGGGTCGTCGCCTATCGAGCGCTGGTATTTTAGAATTCGTTGTTCGTGTTTTATGTTTATGTTGTATAGATATTTTAAATTTATTAATTAATTATTGCAATAAGGAAAAAATAATATTCATATTTTTCTCTTCAATAGCAAAACTTATAAAATAAATATTTTGTGATATTTGTTAATAGTCTTAGTTGTATACATAATAAATCGTGGAGTTTATCACTTTCCCACGAATTCTGAATGCAGTCTTGATTTTAAGTACTTATAATGTAAACAATGATAAAAATATAGAGAAGCAATTAAGGGCCAGAAATGTGCCTACAATCTCTAGAAACTTTGTAGAAGTATTTCATTTAGTTTTTCGGGAAACGTTCCGGAAGTAAAATTTCTTGTTCGCATTATTTTAACTCCTGTCTTCCAAAAGTAACATTAATAATATTATAATTGTGGTTTTAAAATGCCTGTGTGTTGTGCTGTGATGGGTTGTTCCAGCAAGGTGGGAAAACCAGAAATATCCTTTTATCGTTGTCCCAAAGACGTTGAGAGGTGGGTATTAAATTAGTTATTATCAAATACGGAATTCAACTTTTTCAAAACTATTGTAACAAAGATATTTGATAATAATAAATAAGTTAGTTATTTAGTACTTATAGATACTGGGTATTCATAGAAATTTGAAAATTCACATATCTAATTTATTAATAAATATATCCTGCAGCTGCATAATATGTTTTTACTGTTTTAACCTTGTGAATCTAAAAAATACGGAGTGTCTAATTTAAAGATCAAAATTGTTTTAGTGGTCCTATTATTCTGGTGGCCAATAAGTATGTATAATTTAATTTGTGATATTCTGTATAAATAACCGCTAGATCTTCAATAAGCATCACAAAATTACTAAACTGTTGAATAAAATCTGTCAATTGATTCATTTTAAAAATTTTAATGTATTTTTTACTTATACCTAAACTTTTCTTTTCAAATTCATATCCTGAACTTTTTTCGAAATAATTAACATTTAAAAACATTATATAAAAAAAACCTTTAATAAATCATCCCATTACTTTGAATATATATTTCTCAAGTTACCCCTGTATAGCTTGGAATAAAATATACTTTTCTAATGCCCTGGTACCTAGCGGTGTCGTTATTCACAACAAAAGCGAGCCGTAAATATGATTTATGAGAGCGGCGATCGTTTAAAACACTAAGAAGAATCAGACCGCCTTCAAGTGAACTATCTTATATTTTTTTTGTAATCTTTGATATTGGGAACAATAGGATTCCAGGTCAACAAGTCGATAAACTTTGTATATTACTTTAACTTGGCAATATGTTATAATGCTTAGAGTACACATTTCTGTTGTTGGTATTTTTGTAATAATTGTGGACTTATTTTTTAAAACCTTTATTAGTTATCAACAAATAATAGTGATTTCTGGATTCCTTGTTCCATAAAGAATCTATAGGTATGCTTCTTTTTCTTGTCTTTAAAGTGACCGTTTCTACAGGGTGTCTACGATAATTGAGCCAACTGGAACATCAAAAATTGCTCAAAACTTTTCTAATTTTAAATAGAACCCTTGTATTATTTTATATATTATGAAACTACGTCAAAAAAGAGTCTATGTTCATATATAATTATCTAAAGTGAATTTTTTTCAGCTTAAGGCGCTGACATATATAGTGTGTTCCATTTAAAATAAACAAGCAAAATTCGAAATTGTGAGGTCATTGACAATATTTTAAATAAGGCCGCCATAAAGCATCTAGCAAACCTTAAAATTTTCGTTACATTGCTAACTTCTAATGGGTCATTCCAAGTAGGACACTCTATAGAGAAAACGCAGTCATATATATGTGTGGAAACCACTTATGGAATAAAATTCTTTATGTCATTATTTTAGAAAATTATAAAAAATACCGAGACACGTCAACTTTTGAATTGAGTTGTGCGTTATGTAAACATAAATTTAAATGTACAGGGAGATTCACGCAAGTATGCCATAGTCGGTGTGGTTTTTTTTAATGAAATACCCTGTATATTTGCATATTTTAGAAATCCTCTTAATGAACCGATTCCAACAAACTGAATAATGTATGGTCAATTATGAATTATACAGGATGAAATTTTAAAATTAATAATTTATTACACTTGAAATATTGGTACTTTTTTAAATTAGCTAAATATGGATTTATCAAAAATCTAAACTAACTAATTATTAGACGTATTTGTATATTAAACAAAACCTGCTACGCCCATGAATTTTATCATAAATACCTAAAAATTGCCTAAAAACGTCAATAATTAGACAAAATCGGTAAATAATGTGGATTGTTTTCTATTCTGTCAGTTGTTGATGTGTTGACAGTTTATACTGAAAAAGTAAAATCTTTGTCAAACACTCTTTCCTTGTCGACATAACAATGAAATATTTAACTGAGACTCGCCGAATTGAGATTTTAATGATTTTATGATTTTAACTGCAGAAGTCAAGTTGAAGTGGCAAACATATTTAATCACAGGTATCCCGAATTGCCTAATATTTCACAAAGTACTTTGTCTAAAATTCATGCACAATTCAGAGAACTTGAACATGTCAAACCATTGAAAAGAAAACCACACTTCGTTGAAGATGATGTGAAAGTGGATATTTTGTTAATCCAACTTCAAGTACACGTCAAATTGCCCGTGAAAATAATGTTAGTCATACAACTGTTCTAAGATGTCTTCATAAAGAAAAACTTCATCCCTACAAATTAACTTTTGTGCAGGAGTTAACAGAAGACGATCCAGATCGTAGAATGGATTTCTGCGAAAGATTGATGAATAAGCTGAACAGAAATGAGATAGCTCTTGGTACCATTCTTTTTTCTGACGAATCAACATTCACATTGAATGGAGAAGTAAACCGACAGAACTGTAGATATTGGTCAGCAGAGAATTCTAATTGGATGCGTGAGACACATACTCAGTACCCTCAAAAGGTGAACGTTTGGGCCGGTATCATAGGCGACCATATTATTGGTCCTATATTTATAGATGGAAATTTGACAGCTGAAAAATATTTAAATATGCTTAGAAATGAAGTTATTCCTGCGTTGGCAAACTTATATCCCAACGCAATAGATTCTAGCTTACCGAATGAAAATGTTTGGTTCCAGCAAGACGGGGCAACACCCCATTATGCTTTAATGGTAAGAACTTATGTAGATGAAATCTTCCCCAATAAATGGATTGGACGAAGAGGTACTATTGAGTGGCCAGCTAGATCGCCAGACCTTACGCCGTTAGATTTTTTTCTGTGGGGTTATCTCAAGAACAAAGTATATGCAACACAACCAACTAGCATTGTAGACCTCAAAGACAGGATAACTACAGAAATACGGAATATTTCACCTCAAACTTTAAACAAAGTTAAGAAGGAGTTCTATAGGAGACTGTGCTATTGCCAACAACTAGGTGGAGAACATTTTGAGCATTTATTTTAATGTATTAAAATCAAATACATCAGGTATTTTATGTATGTGTTTAATAACTGTAAAAATAAAAATTTTACTCCATAAGTGGTTTCCACACTGTATATCTATCTATCTATCTATCTATGTATATATATATATATAGGAAATAGTTCGTTGCCGATACTAGTTAGGTCAAACAATAAAAGTTTGACCTATATATATATATATATATAAACACTGTGTTCATTTGAAAAGGACCCACTCTTAATATTTCAAAAATGGGACATATTGGAAGGAAATGCCGAAACACGTCAACTTTTAACTTGAGGGGGACACTTTTTGACGCTAATGTCATAAACGTCAGATTCACCCCCTCCCTACTAGAGACACCCCTTACATTTTTTCAAATGGCACTAGGTATCAAGTCATATTTCATTTAAAAGGTCTGAATGTTAACGGTGGACACTTTGAACGCATGATTAAATAGCAGTTTATCCTTGTTAACAGTTGTCTTTTTCCTATTTGTAAATTTTTTATTCTTTAAAGAGTCTTTCTATAATAACACAATATGGGAGCATACGAAAAGTTGAAAAAGAGCCAATTTTAAACAACGATTAAATAACAATGGAAGGCTAGTATCAAAGGCAAAACAAAATGATTGAATAGAGATTTACCAGACCTTTAAAATGAGGTGTGACTTGATACCTAATGCCCTTTGAAAAAATGTAAGGGGTGTCTCCAGTAGGGAGGGGGTGAATCTGACGTTTATGACATTAGCGCCAAAAAGTGTCCCCCTCAAGTTAAAAGTTGACGTGTTTCGGCATTTCTTTCTAATATGTCCCATTTTTGAAATATTAAGGGTGGGTCCTTTATATATATATATAAGGCAAAATGATGTATCATCGCACAGGCCAAACCCTTAAGGCTAGAAAATTGAAATTTCGCACACGTATTCCTCATATGACGAAGGCATCCACTAAGGAAGGATTTTTCAAAATTCAACCCCCAAGGGAGTGAAATAGGGGATAAAAGTTTGTATGAAACTTTTTATTCTTTGGACATATTTGCATGAAATTTCGTATGAATTGAGTACGGCAAAAATAATGAGTTACGAATTTCAGCGTTTTCTAAAATTCAACCCCTAAGAGGGTAAAATAGGGGATGAAAGTTTTAAATAAACGCACAGGCCAAACCCTTAGGGCTAGAAACTCAAAATTTCGCATACGTATTCCTCTTATGACGTAGGCATCCAATTAAGAAGGATTTTTCAAAATTCAACTACTGGGTGTAAAAAAAAGTAATCTATCTATACATATAAAATGCTTTGTCCTGAATGACTTACTGACGGATCAGCGCACAGCCTAAACCGCTGATCGTTGAGATCTGAAACTTGGAGGGTGTGTTTTTTGTATGACGTAGGCATCCGATAAGAAATTTTACCCCTAAGGGTGTGAAAAACGGAGGCAAATTTGTATGGGACGTAGGGTTGCGCGATACACTAGAAAGTATCGATATTAGATATCGATACGGATCGGAACGTAAAGTATCGATACACTTGAATATCGAATATTAATTTATCGATACGTTAACGATCCGAAATTTTCCTAATCTTGACGTTTTTTGAGCAAAAATCACCTTTTTGGGGGGTGGAAAAAGACATTATTGCGATTTCCAGCCAAAGTTGAGGTTCTAGAGAAAAAAGTTGATGATAAAAGTTGTAGATCTTGAGAAAATCTACAACTTTTTAATTGGTGACTTTTTCATATAACTTCAAAGTTAGCTCGAAAAACGCAAAAAACTGCATTTTTCGTTTTTTATTTTTGGTTTCGTTAAAAAATGTTCGATTTTGATGAAAATTTAGTAGAAGGTAGCTTTGATAGTCACAAACCACGAAAAAAAATTTCAAATTAAAATATTGGAAATTTTTCGAGTTATGACGTTTTTTCGGTAAAACACACTTTTTTGGGGGGGTGGAAAAAGACATTATTGCGATTTCCGGCCAAAGTTGAGTTCCTAGAATAAAAAGTTGATTATAAAAGTTGTAGATCTTGAGAAAATCTACACTTTATCATTAGTGACTTTTTCACATAACCTCAAAATTAGCTCGAAAAACGCAAAAAACTGCATTTTTCGTGTTTTATTTTTAGTTTCGTTAAAAAAAGCACGATATCATTTCACTACGTGATTAAAAAATCACGATATCGCTCATCATTATAGAAAACGCCAGATATCGCAAGGTATCGATACACTACAAATTTATCGATACTTGGAATGCATCGAAAAGCATAGTATCGATACAAAATATCGAGTATCGGAAGTAAAAGTATCGATACACTGGAATATCGGATAGTATCGCGCATCCCTAATGGGACGTGATTCCTTGGTCCAATCTACTTCAAATTTTGCAGAAACATTCTTTAACAGAATTGACGTTCAATATAATGTACAGATTGGACCACTCAAAATAACCCACCTGTTATTAAATTGTATAGTGTCCTATTTAAAAAAAAATAGTGATGGCGTCATAACACGATAGTAGTTCACCCTAAATATTAGATTATTATTAAAAGAAAAATTAAAGATCGACCAGATTCAGTATTTTCTTAAAATTTAATGAATACTGTCGAATATCGGAGTGGACTGTTTTCATTGACTCACTGCGTATATTAGTAATAATGTATATTTATTGTTCATTAACAGTAATAACTGATAACAATTTGCCAACCGAACAATGGAGATAAAAAAAAACATGAAACAATATTTTAATCAAACGCAAAGTATAGAGATAGACAAATACAACAAATTAACTAATACTATTGCATTGACATACAACAATCACAGTCGATTAATTTTTATTACGACTATCTAAAAGATGATTATAAAATTTGTAAAGAGTTCAAACCAACTGGAGCATTTAATTATGTTGAATTTAATTACAAAGCCACTGAGATAAGGCCGTTTTTCGTCAGCTGTTAAATACCAATTCACTTTAGTGAATCATTTAATTATCTGTATTCTTTGAAGTTGGGGTAATAAAACGTAAATTTGCGTGGAACAGGGTGGACAAAATAAATGGCTCATTGTTAATACCCAATTATAATAATAATAATTCAACTAAGAACTAGAAAGAAAAACAAATGTCTGTCATACATAATTATGAAAATAGAAAAAGAAAATAGAAAAAGAGTAAATATACTGGTATATATGTAAAGTATAACAAGTGTAGGAGAGAAAACAATTAATTACGATTACCTCCGAAGTAATATATGAGGGAGCAAAGTGTGTACTTTCTATAGGGGTAGGAGGGAAAATATTTTGTTTCACATTTTATCAGGGCTATGGTCTACATGGTCTACTGTGAATGGACCTTAAAAATTTGACAACAAATTTTTTGCAGTCTTGAACTTCAAAATATTGTTGATTGTCTAGTTGTCGAATTTTTTCGTTAGTGTCAGATAGGGACCAGAATTTTATAAAATATTAATTGTTCTTGATAACGGTAGCTGGAACGCTACCGAAACGTTGAATTAAAAAATATAAAAAAGATTGTGGTTTGATTTCCCAAAATAAATAACGAAAAGAATAATGAATACACCACAAGGAACATACAGAAAATATCATGCAAATGGCGGCATATTCAGATGAAAGGAAAAAGTCGGCAAGGGAGACGAGCACGTGCTTAAGCTTTTGCAATTGATTCTGGTTAAACTTTATCTACTCTAATTTATAAAATAACCTGCAAATTTTGGGACAGTCTGTACATAATTTAAAATATTTTTTTGCGAATTTTTAAAAGCAGTACACATTAACACTCAAAAAATATTCAAACGACATACAAAATACTTATTACTTTAAAAATATAACAATTTCATCTGCAGGTTGAATGATCAAGGCATATGGAGGAAGGGCTTTGCGAACGACATAGTGATTGCCACTAATGGGAAATTCCCAGAGGTGGTTATGTATTTCCTACAAGAAGCACTACGAATCGCGGAGGAATGGTGTCTTAAAGAGGATCTTTCAGTTAATCAAAAAAACAACCAAACTAGTTGCTTTTACGAATAGAAGAGTTCTCCCGCAGGGTAGAGTACTGATGTTCGGAGAAGAACTAGAAATATCCAAAGAAGTTAAATATCTGGAAGTTACCCTTGAATCCAAACTGAATTGGAAGGCACACCTGGAAAAAATTACTACCAGGGCCACTAGGCCTTTCTGGCAATGCAGAAGAGTTATGGTCAAAACCTGGTTCACTGGCTTTACACAACTGTGATAAGGCCAACGATCACCTATGGAACAATAGTCTGGTGGAGGAGGACAGGAGTGTCCTCTGGAGAAATCATTTGGTTCACCGATGGCTCCAAAACAAACCATTGGACAGGGGCTGGTATTGGTATAAAAGGACCTAGAAAGATAATGTTCTTTAGCCTTGGTCGATATACGACTGTCTTTCAAGCAGAGACGATTGCCGCTATAGCCTGTATTGATGAAAACATCAGAAGAGGATTTACCGGACAAAAAATTAAAATATTCACTGACAGCTAGGCTCTGCTTAAAGCTATCAGAAATCCAACAACTAGGTCTAGACTGGTGAAAAGCTGCAAAGAATCCCTTAACAGGCTGGCAAGACACAACAAATTGTCTCTAATATGGGTGCCGGCACATGAGTGGATTGCAGGAAATGAAATGGCGGACCAGTTAGCTAAGGAAGGCTCTAAAGGAGACCGTTTTGTGGAATAACAAAAGATTGCATCAGAGGAGAAATCCGGAACTGGCTAACTCAAATTGAGGTCCATACAAAGAGTTTACTGAACAAGGTAGACAAGGAACTCTCATCCAGGCTATTGAAACTGGGTAAGAGACATTTGAAGACAGTTACTGACCTGGTGACTGGATACTGCACCCTGAGGAAACATCTGCACAAAATGGGTAGAGTTGTTGAACCTATGTGCAGAAAATGTGAACTTGATGATGAAACACCTACTCACATGCGAGAGCTTACAAGTACTTAAACGGAAGCACTTTGGAGAGGAATTAATACAACCATTACAACTACTGAAAATTCCTCCAGTTAAACTAGAAGACACGAAGCTTCTGGAAAGGAAATAGATAACATGGGAAATTGTACAAAGTTTCAGTTCAAGCTGTTGTGCACAACCCAAACGAATGAATGAATGAAACCTGCAAAATTTGGGACAGTTTGTACATAATTTAAAATAGTTTTTGCGAATTATTAAAAGCAGTTCACATTAACACTTAAAATATGCAAAAATATTCATCCGACATACAAATTACCTATTACTTTAAAAATATAACAATTTTAACGGTAGTTCATAAGGAAAGTCAGCATATCCGTAAATTATTTTACTAATTTAAATGTTGTTGAACTTATTTCCATCACATTAATAAAATTACTTTTACAAAAAAGTTCAATCGACTTAGATTACTTATTTTCAATATTAATAAACTTATGGAAACTTATTTATGGCCGTATTTTATAGAATTGTAAAAAACGCACCGAAACGTCAACTTTTCGATTTAATTATACGTTTTCGGAACAAAAATTTAAATATACAGGTTGATTAACGTCAAGTCTTGCACAGTCGGTTCTCTTTATTTTTAATGGGACACTGATTAAGTATTAATGTTGTTACTCCTTTTACTATCTCAAACTTTCTTTATTTTTACAACTTTAAACTTTTATAGCACAATACTATGAATATACACGTCTTACTTTTACATCACAGAACTCAACTCTCTAATACTTCAAAAACCAACTTAACTAATGTCAATTGTCCCGCCTTTTCTATTTTTCACCTGTTCCAGACAGTTCTCGACTTTTCGATGACAGTTTTCTAGATATATGTCTTCTTCTTTTTCTTCATGGACCTCTACATATCCTCAGTGCAAGTCCGACGTATTCTAGATAGTTCGTCCCGAATAATCTGACTGCTGGTTGAAGCCAACAAGGTGGATCGGGCCCGCAGTAAGTGGCTAACCTATCGACATGGTTCACCTTGGGCTTACTCCTCGCTAACGATTGGTCTTCACCCTATCGTTGCAGAGCTTCAATTCACGAGCAAAATTTTGGACCTTTTCCAATTTTTCTTTCAAGCTTTCTATGTAGGTACATAGGAGGTGTACGTTCTTCCGTTTCTTCATAAGGAGGAAGTCTTCCGAAAAGAAGATCATTTCTCTGCCAGTGACTAGCAAAGATGGACTATAACCGGTTGATTCGTGTTCAGAACTTCTATAGGCTAGCAGAAATAGAAGAACTAAAGTGTCCCAGCCTTTTTGGTTTTCAGAGACAAACATTGAAAGATATTGGCAAATAGTTCTATGATGTCTTTCTACCATTCCATCGGACTGTGGGTGGAGAGGCGTAGTGAGTGTTTTCGTAATGTCTAATATCTCCATAAACTCCTGCCATAATTCGGATTAAATGATCAGAATGCAATTCCAGAGGGACTCCGTGTCTCGCAATAAATTTGGTTACAAAAGCCTCTGCTGCTATCGTCGCTTCTTGATTAGGAAGAGGTGCTATTTCGGAACACTTGGAAAAATAGTCCATTACAATGTTTCCTCTTTCTGTCAAAGAAAGTGGGCCTAGAATATCAATTGCAAGTCTTTCAAAAGGCTCTCTGGAAAGATACTGTCCGACGTAACAAAGTATTTGAGTTATTTTTTTAAATAAATACAACCTGACACGTTAATGAATGGTGGTTTTAAAAACATTTTTGCTTGAATAGGTAAAAACTAGACAACGACAACAATAATTGAACAAAAACACTTTGCTTTAACGTACTTGAACGAAATCTTCCCTAATCAAACAGTTTGAACGAAGAGGTACTATTGAGTGGCCAGCTAGAACACCAGACTTTACATCGTTGATTTTTTTCTGTGAGGTCATCTCAATAACAAAGTGTAAGCAGCACAGCCAACTAGCATTGTATATCTTTGAAAAAGGATAACAACAGAAATCCTTAACCTTTAAATAAATTCATTTATATCAAACTGTATTATTGAATTTAAATCAAAAGTTGACGAATCGCAGTGTTCTTTCAATTCTATAAAAGCCAACAAATAATATTATCCCAAAAATATCTTCTCCACACTATATTATACTAAAAATCCCCTCCGGCTTCGCATTTTTTCACCTTTTGTAACTTCTAAACGAAAGGTCTGATTCGAATAATTTAAAGAGGTATCATATGTACATAATCAGCCTTGGTTATGAAACCATTTGGGTGGATAAGGATTTATATCATCATCTTTCATTTCTACCCGTGTTTTGATTGGAAAATGTTGACTTTTATGGTCAAATTTTTGATACCTTGGGTTACATTATTGTAATTTTCATAGAGAAAGAATTTTTTTAATATCGGTTAAGTAGAAGAACAATGGGAAAAGTTAAATAATTGCATTGTTTACAAAATAGCGCAAAACCAATTCGTGGAAGTTTTTGACAGACCAAACTATAATAAAAATTATGCCTGTTTTCGCAAATTTTATAATCGTCACATTTTTTTTAGTTTCAACGACCATATATTTGAAAATTTTTTTGAAGGTCAAACATTTTATAACGTAATTAATTTTTTATGTATATTAAAAAAATATAAACATAATTTTCCAGAAGTTGTTGTTTTGAACAAAATTAGTCAAACTTAAATATTTACGTAGGTATATAAAATGTAAATAATGCAATAAAAGTTAATGAATATAATATTGTAATCTTACATAAATATTTTGTTTTAGAGATTTCTTGCCTAGAGGATCAGGAATTGTAACAAGGAGACCCCTTATTCTCCAATTGATTCATTCCAAATTTGGTAAGTTTTCAATATTTAGTTATCCATAAAGCGACAGGGTGGGTCCTAATTACATCTAGTAAACTATTACATACCCAAATGATACTTTGTATAGAAAAATGAAAATATCTCAAAAACTAATAACTCCAAGTATGCCAAATGATTGATAAAAATAAAACTATGGTCATATTACTCTTCGAAAATGTTATAAAATACCATTTAAAATTGAGATTTGACTCACCATGTATTTGGTTCAATGAATATTTGCAAAATCATTCATATTTCTAAATTTAGATAATCATTGAAAATCTCCGGCTTTAATAGATTATCATTCTTTTACTCCTATCCAACTATACAGGGAGTTAAACTTCTTACAATTTTGTCGTAAAAAAGGTTATAACCTCATATTGTTGTGATGGTGAAGTCAAGCGGATTTCAGTTTTACAGTAATTTATAGGGTGTTCCATTTAAAAAACCTTGAGTTTGATCTGGCACCGAGGTATGGAACACCCTGTAATATTGTAACTAATTTTAAAATATGAAGCCTAGAAGCACCTACAATTTTTATTATTAAGTTATATTGGTACCTTCCTTTATCGCACTAAGCAATCACCCTGTATATTAGATACGCATTTAATATTTAACATACAATAAAGCATATCTTTACGGCAGATGATGCAGCTTCATAATAAATCTTTTACAAAAGCCATTTTAAATAGTAAATTAAAGATATTGTGACAGTAAGAAGAGAGAGCTTAGAGCTTAGAGAAAAAAATATATGTATTACAAACTCGCATAAGAGAAACTGCTGGAAATTATTTTCAAGTTTCCTACTCCACCGCTAGAGGGCGTAGTTCACAATAATATCACAAAAACATCATTTTTCCATAATAAATGTACCGTTATACTATCACAAAATTTAAATATTCGTAATCATTATACGTAAGTTTGTTCCAGTACTGTTTCCTCTATCTTGTAAAATAACTGGTATGGGTGAATGGGAAAGCCGACTCAATAAAACTGTTATAACTCAAACCCAGTTGAAAGGGAATTTAATGCCTAATAAAATATTATATCATCAATCATCGTTTTATTCCAGTAGTTCTAACGGTCGCTAGGTAGAATGCGATGCTACATTTCCTAATGATTCACTGGAAAGAGGATGGAATTTAAAAAAAATGGTGAAAACCGCATTTGTGCATATATACACACTGAACGCCACCATGTCTCCCATTCGCACTACCACCCATCCGTTTCCCTTCCTCACTTCATCCGCCCTCAGGCCCCCACCATTCTTATTCATGCCTCTCCTGTATCGTCCATAATCCATCCATGCTTTCCCACATATCTAGCTTTTAATTCGGATCCACAAACCACATCCACTTCCCTCCAAAATATCACTTCATCACTCAATATATCATGCGCTATCCTGCATTTCCCTAGATTTATCTGTAACACCCTCCATCCATCCCCTACATTAATTCTTCCCGCACACTGCTCTCCCCTTCCTCCAATATAACCAGACTCGTCCACTCTGAGGGGTCCAGAGGGTCCCTTCCATTTTTTCCTTCCCCTTTTCCATCGTCTTCATCTACTTCCTTCCTTCCCCTACTACATTCTGTGTTCCCTGGCTTATGTCCCCTTTCCCCACACACCCTACAAAGGAAGGCCTGCCAACAGTCTCTGGCCATGTGATCCTCGCTCTTACATAGCCAGCACTTACTCCTCTCCTTGACTCCCTTCACCTTAAACCCTGATACTTTGTGCCCCTTCACCCCACTCCAAAGCATCTGCTCTCCTCTCTACCCTCTACAATATTTACCCTTTTGCACTCAATCTAATCTCCCTTTTTCCCATTCCGCCTTCACCACCGCCATTTTCATTCCGTTCCTCTCCCTTACCACTTTAACCACCTTTGTCTCTTTCCCAATCAATTTATCTATTTTCACCCTCACCCCTTCATCTTTCATCCACGGGTCTATTCCTACCATATTTATGGTTTTTGTTCCCCTCCCCGCTTCCACCGTCCTAACTCCTGTCACCCTTACCACCTCCTCCAGAATTCCCCTCACCTCATCCTCCCTTCTTGATCATCTCGATCCACTCCTGATCCGACTTTCCCAATATCCTTCAGGATTATCCCCCATTCCTACCCTCATCTTCCATTTCCCCATCTGTATAGATTGTTACCCCCGCCTCCTCTCCGTCTTTGGTCTGGAGTATTTATCCAGTAGGCTGCACTAAGTTCCTTTTCCCATTTTTGACTTCTTCCACGATGCGACTGGCTGGTTGAGTTGAGACGTTTTTTGAGGCACTCTTGAGCACATATATATCTATTGCTAATAGTTCCGCTTGGAAAATTGTTGGAGTGTTTCCCAGGACTTGTCCCGAAATTTTGCAACGGACCGCTTTTAGTGCCTGAGTAGTTATTTAATAGTTTTTTTTTGCGGAAGTCATTTGAAATTTTGCATTTCCGGAGGTTCATCCCTACTATATAATTTCCCGTAAATATAGCAGCTATAAGTTTACTAAAGGTTTTTCCTTTTTCTCCAGGAGTTTCTCTCTTTTTCCCTTCTCTATACTAGGATCTGTCTATTCACAGGATTCGGACTATGTAGCAAACGTTTCGGCTGCTCCATCCCTCTTCCTGTTTGTTCAAAAATATTTCATCAATAACATTTTTAAGTGACTTAATCGGTGGTAGTGTTGGGCAAAACAGTGATATAATAAAAATATGGATATTTCTAGATAGAGACATTTTAAATTTATCATTAACAATGTAATAATGAAATATGGTATTGATTAGGATACTTTTTAATAATAAAATAAAACATCCTAATTATGTTTACAAAATTGTTTTAGCACTTGCTATGTGTTAATTATGATTCATTTGTGGTTTCTTGGAAGGTATTTTTCTAATAAGTATTTTTTTATCTTTATGTACAGTACAGTTATAAATATTATTTCGTTATTTTGATAAGGATTTAATTATAGGGACAGAATTTAGAATGGCGGTCAATCAAAGTAAAACCAAAGTTACGGTAATAGGACAGAAATAAAAATAGTTAAACATACAATTAGACGGAATAAAAATTGAACAAGTGAGAAGATATAAATACTTGGGAGTAGAAATAGAAGAAAATGGAAAGAAGGAAGTTGAAATTAACAGTAGAGTACAAAAAACTATGAAACTTTACCACACGATGAATTCGACATTTATAAATAAAAAAGAAAGATCCATGAAAACAAAGATAAATGTTATCAAAACATTCTACCGTCCAATATTAACATTCGGGTGTGAAACTTGGGTATTAACAAAAAGACAAAAGAGTAAAATACAAGCAGTTGAGAGTTAAAGGAGTCACAAAGAAAGATAAATTAAGAAATGCAAAAATAAGAGAAGACCTTGACATAGAATCAACACTTAAATTTATTGAAAAGAGACAATTGAGCTGGTGGGGACATTTACAAAGAATGAACGATACAAGACCAGTTAAAAAAGTATGGCAATCAAAAAAAGAACGAAAAAGGGAAGACCAAAACAAACATGGGATGGTGTTATGGAAAGCATACTGCAAGAAAAATGAAAAACATGGACAGAGGCAAAAACAATGGCAAGTGATAGAAAGCAATTGAAGCTGGACCGACAAAGAATCGATGAAAAAATGGATATATGTCTTAAGCATAATGCAATGTTCTTGGAATAAGTGTAAAAGTTTACCCTATAGCACATGTTGGCCACAATTAACGACAACCAGCCATACCATATCCAGCTAAACTGGGATGGGTTGGAAGCATGCAGTCAGGAAGGAACGTTGGTGTGGTAAACAGACGGATCTAAAACTGACATAGGAACAGGAGCTAGAGTCCTTGGTGACAGACCCAGGTGAAATGTCCACGCAGAAATCTACGCTATCGACACGTGTTTGCAAATGAACATCGAAAGGGGGTATAGAGGCCAAAAGATCCTCATACTCTCAGATAGTGAGGCAAAACTTAAATCTTTAGCATCTAGTCTGGTCTGGGACTGCCTACAAAAACTTTTAACCCTGGCAAACCATAATAGAGTAACACTTAAGAGGGACCAGGGGCACAAGGGTATTGTAGGCAATGAAAAGGCAGACACCCTAGCAAAGCTTGGGCCTGAAACTGCATTCACTGATCCTGAACCAGTATTTGGAATATCAAAATATGCTGCACGTGGTGTGGATTCAATCTAAACATCAGACGTACTGGAGACACTTGCCAAAACAGGAACATAGCAAACTCTTGGTCAAAAAACCCTCGGAGACGCCGACTAACGAAATATTAAACCTCAGCAGGGGTCAGATAAGGAAAGTGACGGGATTACTCACCGGTCATTGTACCCTAAGGAAGCACATGCATACAATTGGCATATATAGGGAGGAACCTATCTGTCGGTTGTGCTTGGAAAAGGAGGAGAGAGCCTATCAAATTATCTTCGAATGAGAAGCACTGCCTCATTGGAGATATAGACTCCTAGGACTAGAGTATCCAAGGGAGGATTTCTCCAAGAAGGACCTAGTGAAAAATCTGTTGAGCCTGATAATGGCTACTGGTCTCTTCACATAAACGGTATAACCAAGAGCACAAAAAACCTAAAGGCTGAGGTGTCGAGGTCTCTAAGCCTCTGACTGATGGTACCGAACTAATCAATCAATCAATCAATCAATACCCTACACCATATACTACGGTACTTAATTGTTTTTTTATAATGTATGATTTTAAGTTTTTAATCGACCACAATTGACAACATATTTTTAAATTTGACAGCTCTAATTTGTTCACAAGAATTCCAAAAAAGGGTTGTATGTGGTACAGGTACAGACATTAAAAAAAAGGATGATGAATGGGTACTTTGAATCCCTCTCATCGTAGAACGTTATGAAATGTTGTTTTTGATGCTAACCGAATATAACGATCGGCGTCAGTTTGAAGGGGATAGCAGGTGAAACACACAAACACTTAAGCTACGGGGTGAAGCGGCGCATTTATAAAAAATTTGTATATACATATGAATCATAGACAATTTTAATAGAATTAAACAATAATTTTAAAACACTTTTTTGCTTGTTTTTTTTTATAGATTATGCCGAATTTCTACACAACAAAGGACATAAATTCACTGATTTCGATGAAGTTAGAAGAGAAATTGAAATTGAAACGGATAGAATTACTGGTAACAACAAAGGAATTTCAACACTGCCTATTAATCTAAAAATTTATTCTCCCCATGGTAAGTTTTTTTTAATGCAAAATTTATTAATTCGAAGTTAGTTATAAATTCATTAATACACATAAATCCAACACAATCAAAACAACGTAGGCTAAACTATAGATTGTAATCTTTGGCTAAACAAACATAAAAGATATTCTTAAAATATCAGTCAGTTATTCTTCTCAAGAGGAGTCTAGGGCACCAGTGGTTACGCTACTGGTGTAGTGTGACCTAATCGTAGCCTAGTTAGAATACCTTTGCAGTGATCTTTTGTTAATTGAATGCGACCGAGGTTTCACTTCCGGTTTCACATCATGTAGTTTCGATTGGGATATTTGCCAATTGTTTTGCCACAATTTTTGCACTTTCGAAGCGGTTTTATGTCGTTGTACAACAAACTACACTTTACTCAAAGGAATCAATTTTTCTTACTATTTTCAGTACCGTTGTATGCTTCACCGGGCCATATGCGGCAATAGGTATCCCTTTGACTAATTATTGTAATATTTGTAATAATACTCTGATAGTATTCTAATCCACTAGAAATGGAATCTAGTACAGAAACGGTTTTTTAAGGATATCGGTTAATTTGCTTATCTTAGAAATGATAATAAAACGCGTTTGTTGTTACTTTTTTGTAAGATATGATTATTTTTTGTATAAAAATTTGTGTTTATCAGTTTTGTGTGACAAAGTGTGTTTTGTAATGATTGTATAGTTTGTGGTTCTAACGACAAATTTATATAGGTAGAACTTTCAGGAACTTTAAAACTAGAATTTCAGAACACAAACGTACCTATGACAACAACAAATTAGACTCCAACTATTCAAATCATATATTAACTAACCAACACACTTTCGACTCAAATTTTGAAATTTTGCATGTAGAACCCAATTCCTTTAAATTAAATCTTTTAGAAGCCCTCGAGATTAACAAAAACAAATATTCAGGTAATCTGCTTACCGACCAAATATATATCAATCATTCTCCCTCATTGAACCTTTTTACCTTGAAGATGTGATGGTTGTGGACAAATTTTCCAGGAAATGATGCGCCCTTCAAAAGTTCCCTGCAGCAATGCTATCGATTATCGAGCAGTGTGACTGGTCGCCCCTTCCTGTTGAAACCACTGGTTTTTTCATCCGAAGGTTCCTGGAACGACAGATCCTGGACAAATGGCGTTACCACCATGTTTCTATAACGTTACTGGCTAACAGTTAGAGGTTTGCCATCATTATCCTCAATCAAATACGGACCAATCACACCGTGTGCTTATACTGCATTGGATAATAACTTGTGGCTTATCGAAACCAAGGAAGCGAGTTTTTTGCTTGTTAATGTAACCCTCCAAGTGAATGTGACTTTCTTTTGAGAATTATTCGAGAAATCTCTAAAAATTATCCACAATACACAACACTGTCATTAATATCTTGGTTTGTCAATCGTTGTCCAACTAGAATTCGGTACAGAAATTCACCTACGTCTTTGAACAAACGCCGAATCGACGTATTGCTGATATTCAACTTGAATGACGTTCGCCGAAGACTTCGATTCGGTGATTGCAAAACCTGATTGGAGATTCGTTCATGGTTCTCATTTGTTCTCACAGTTACTGGCATACCAGACCTTCTCTTCCGTTGGCACAATACACTGCCAGAACGACCAAATTTCTCAACAATGGAAAGCATAACTGCGTTGGTTGGTTGGTGCCTCTTTATGAAATTGTTCGCGATATTTTTCCGTCACTAAATTCAAACTCGTTTCACCTTGTTTGCCTTTTCCTTACGAACGAAAATAATGACCAACAATAAACACTTTTTCCTCAGTCGTGAGACCCATTCTCAACTAACACATAACAACGTTCTTTGCACTACTAAAAACACAACATACAGTATTCGCCAGCTAACTTGATGTCCCAGAAATTACCAACTAAGAGAGACAGAGTAATAGTGCCCTGCCTACTCGGCTGCTATTGGTGGTAAAATTTTGACAAACGCCAATTGCATCGAACCTTATCAGTAGCGTAGCGTTATTGTTTCTGCTTTGTACAATAAAGTGTTTGTAAAAATGTCAGCCGTTAATGAAGAAAATCGTGAATGTACTGAAGGACAAACTCGTCAAGATAGGTGATATATAGAGTGTTTAATTATTTTAAGACATTAAAAGTGATGAAGATACCTTAATAAACGTGAAAATTAAAACATCCCAGGCAACAGGTAAGCCAGCTAGCTAGCAAGCCATCACAAGCAAGTTAGCACAGCATATTTTATTTATCTGCGAATTTTTGAAAAATTGTCAAAAACTCAAAAGTTTTAGAAAATTGTCAAATATGGTCAATAATTATCGAAAATTGTCGAAAACTTTTGTTAAAAATGGTTAATAATTGTCAAAAATGGTCAATAATTGTCAAAACTTTTAGAAAAATGTCAAAAATTATTAAATGATTATTAAAATTATTAAATGATTGTCAAAAATGGTCAATAATTGTTAAAAATTATAAAAAATTTTGAAATATGGTCAATAATTTTTAAAAACTGTCAAAATTTTGAAAAAATGGTTAATAATTGTTAAATATTTTCAAAGACTGTCAAAATATTTGAAAAATTGTCAAAATTTTGAAAAAATGGTCAAAAATTGTAAAAATTTCGAAAAAAATGTCAACATTTTTGAATAATGGTAAAAAACTGTCCAATTTTTGGAAAAATGGTCAATTGTCAAAATTTTGAAAAAATGGTCAACAATTGTCAAAAATTTTGAAAAAATGGTCATAAATTGTTAGAAATTGTCAATTATTGTTAAAAACTGTCAAAAATAGACATTTATTGTCAAAAACTGTCCAAAAAGGGTTAAAAATTGTAACTAATTTTGAAAAACAGTCAAAATGGTCAATAATATTAAAATTTTAAAAAATGGTCAACATTTTTTAAAAATCGTTATAAAACTGTAAAATATTTGAAAACTTGTCAAAAATGGTAAAAAATTCTCAAAATTGATCAATAATTGTCAAAAATGGTCAATAATTGTCAAAAATGGTCAATCATTGTCAAAACTTTTGGAAAAATTGTCGAAAATTTCGAAAAATGGTCAATAATAAAGTGTTTGTAAAAATGTCAGCCGTTAATGAAGAAAATCGTAAATGTACTGAAGGACAAACTCGTCAAGTGATATATAGAGTGTTTAATTATTTTAAGAAATTAAAAGTGATGAAGATACCTTAATAAACGCGAAAATTAAAACATCCCAGGCAACAGGTAAACCAGCTAGCTAGCAAGCCATCACAAGCAAGTTAGCGCAGCATATTTTATTTATCTGCGAATTTTTGAAAAATTGTCAAAAACTCAAAAGTTTTAGAAAATTGTCAAATATGGTCAATAATTATCGAAAATTGTAGAAAACTTTTGTTAAAAATGGTTAATAATTGTCAAAAATGGTCAATAATTGTCAAAACTTTCAGAAAAATGTCAAAAATTATTAAAAATTAGTCAATGATTGTCAAAAATAGTCAATAATTGTTAAAAATTATTAAAAATTTTGAAATATGGTCAATAATTTTTAAAAACTGTCAAAATTTTGAAAAAATGGTTAATAATTGTTAAATATTTTCAAAAACTGTCAAAATATTTGAAAAATTGTCAAAATTTTGAAAAAATGGTCAAAAATTGTAAAAATTTCGAAAAAAATGTCAAAATTTTTGAATAATGGTAAAAAACTGTCCAATTTTTGTAAAAATGGTCAAAATTTTTGAAAAAATGGTCAAAAATAGTCAAAAATTTGGAAAAATGGTTTATAATTGTCAACAATTGTCAAAAATTTTGAAAAAATGGTCATAAATTATCATAAATTGTTAGAAATTGTCAATTATTGTTAAAAACTGTCAAAAATAGACATTTATTGTCAAAAACTGTCCAAAAAGGGTTAAAAATTGTAACTAATTTTGAAAAACAGTCAAAATGGTCAATAATTGTTAAAATTTTGAAAAATGGTCAAAAATGGTCAACATTTTTTAAAAATCGTTATAAAACTGTAAAAAAATGGTAAAAAATTCTCAAAATTGATCAATAATTGTCAAAAATGGTCAATCATTGTCAAAACTTTTAGAAAAATTGTCAAAAATTTCGAAAAATGGTCAATAATAAGTGTTTGTAAAAATGTCAGCCGTTAATGAAGAAAATCGTAAATGTACTGAAGGACAAACTCGTCAAGTGATATATAGAATGTTTAATTATTTTAAGACATTAAAAGTGATGAAGATACCTTAATAAACGCGAAAATTAGAACATCCCAGGCAACAGGTAAACCAGCTAGCTAGCAAGCCATCACAAGCAAGTTAGCACAGCATATTTTATTTATCTGCGAATTTTTGAAAAATTGTCAAAAACTCAAAAGTTTTAGAAAATTGTCAAATATGGTCAATAATTATCGAAAATTGTAGAAAACTTTTGTTAAAAATGGTTAATAATTGTCAAAAATGGTCAATAATTGTCAAAACTTTCAGAAAAATGTCAAAAATTATTAAAAATTAGTCAATGATTGTCAAAAATAGTCAATAATTGTTAAAAATTATTAAAAATTTTGAAATATGGTCAATAATTTTTAAAAACTGTCAAAATTTTGAAAAAATGGTCAAAAATTGTAAAAATTTCGAAAAAAATGTCAACATTTTTGAATAATGGTAAAAAATTGTCCAATTTTTGTAAAAATGGTCAATTGTCAAAATTTTGAAAAAATGGTCAAAATTTTTGAAAAAATGGTCAAAAATAGTCAAAAATTTGGAAAAATGGTTTATAATTGTTAACAATTGTCAAAAATTTTGAAAAAATGGTCATAAATCATCATAAATTGCTAGAAATTGTCAATTATTGTTAAAAACTGTCAAAAATAGACATTTATTGTCAAAAACTGTCCAAAAAGGGTTAAAAATTGTAACTAATTTTGAAAAACAGTCAAAATGGTCAATAATTGTTAAAATTTTGAAAAATGGTCAAAAATGGTCAACATTTTTTAAAAATCGTTATAAAACTGTAAAAAAATGGTAAAAAATTCTCAAAATTGATCAATAATTGTCAAAAATGGTCAATAATTGTCAAAAATGGTCAATCATTGTCAAAACTTTTAGAAAAATTGTCAAAAATTTCGAAAAATGGTCAATAATAAGTGTTTGTAAAAATGTCAGCCGTTAATGAAGAAAATCGTAAATGTACTGAAGGACAAACTCGTCAAGTGATATATAGAATGTTTAATTATTTTAAGACATTAAAAGTGATGAAGATACCTTAATAAACGTGAAAATTAAAACATCTCAGGCAACAGGTAAGCCAGCTAGCTAGCAAGCCATCACAAGCAAGTTAGCACAGCATATTTTATTTATCTGCGAATTTTTGAAAAATTGTCAAAAACTCAAAAGTTTTAGAAAATTGTCAAATATGGTCAATAATTATCGAAAATTGTAGAAAACTTTTGTTAAAAATGGTTAATAATTGTCAAAAATGGTCAATAATTGTCAAAACTTTCAGAAAAATGTCAAAAATTATTAAAAATTAGTCAATGATTGTCAAAAATAGTCAATAATTGTTAAAAATTATTAAAAATTTTGAAATATGGTCAATAATTTTTAAAAACTGTCAAAATTTTGAAAAAATGGTTAATAATTGTTAAATATTTTCAAAAACTCAAAATATTTGAAAAATTGTCAAAATTTTGAAAAAATGGTCAAAAATTGTAAAAATTTCGAAAAAAATGTCAAAATTTTTGAATAATGGTAAAAAACTGTCCAATTTTTGTAAAAATGGTCAAAGTTTTTGAAAAAATGGTCAAAAATAGTCAAAAATTTGGAAAAATGGTTTATAATTGTCAACAATTGTCAAAAATTTTGAAAAAATGGTCATAAATTATCATAAATTGTTAGAAATTGTCAATTATTGTTAAAAACTGTCAAAAATAGACATTTATTGTCAAAAACTGTCCAAAAAGGGTTAAAAATTGTAACTAATTTTGAAAAACAGTCAAAATGGTCAATAATTGTTAAAATTTTGAAAAATGGTCAACATTTTTTAAAAATCGTTATAAAACTGTCAAAATATTTGAAAACTTGTCAAAAATGGTAAAAAATTCTCAAAATTGATCAATAATTGTCAAAAATGGTCAATCATTGTCAAAAATGGTCAATCATTGTCAAAACTTTTAGAAAAATTGTCAAAAATTTCGAAAAATGGTCAATAATAAAGTGTTTGTAAAAATGTCAGCCGTTAATGAAGAAAATCGTAAATGTACTGAAAGACAAACTCGTCAAGTGATATATAGAGTGTTTAATTATTTTAAGACATTAAAAGTGATGAAGATACCTTAATAAACGTGAAAATTAAAACATCCCAGGCAACAGGTAAGCCAGCTAGCTAGCTAGCAAGCCATCACAAGCAAGTTAGCACCGCTTATTTTATTTATCTGCGAATTTAATGATCCTAAGAATAGGAATAGGACTTTACTTTATTAATTGTACAAGTTGTGTTAATTTGTAACAGAAAGCCTCAGAACTTGCACGGCACTGTTTACAGTTATCGGATGGGCGGCGTCAGTAGCTCCCTAGAAAGCATTGAGGACATCAAGTTAGCTGGCGAATACTGTAACGCTGTTACTATCATACGTCAAAACGCAGACATGCGCATAACAATGGCGCGCAATTCAGTATTATGTATTAAGGCGCATACCGTATATTTAAGTTTAAGACCATGCAATGAAACAAATTTAATTTTTCTGTATGTCTCTAATAAAACATTAAAAAGTATCATTAGCACAATTTTTAAATGTGTTATTTTTTTTTAATCCCAACCTGGATTTTTGTTATTATTATTATAGTAAGTAATTTAATTAGGCTGTGATTGAGAAACTAATATCAAAAATGTATACGGAGTAATTCGTTAATTATGAATTCACAAAGAAATTAGAGAAAAGTCGACGAACCACCCTGTATCTCGGTTACAAAGATGGTAATAACCAATAAATAGGGTATTAGATGTCGAAGAATAAAAATATATTATTCTAACGCTTTGACAAAGTTTTGAAAAATAATTTTTCCAAAAACAGTGACCGTTCAACGAAGAAGAAACAACTACTTCCCGGGCTACATGCCCCGACAGACATTGAATTACACTTCTAAGTCGAACGGGGTTGGTAAATCTACAAGATTTAAACCAACCATTCTGGTTTACAACTAGAAGGGATAACATAACTTGTAGACCGGTTTCGGCGTATTGCGCCTCATCAGTACAAGGTATATGTTATCGTTATTGTTAGAATAATATATTTTTATTCTTCGACATCTATTGTTAAAACGCTTTACTAAATACGACAATTTTACAGGAAACTGTAATAATTCAAATAGGGTATTTCCCTTTCCCAGTGAAATACCCTGTATAGATCAATTTTTCGATATAATAATCTAATCAGAAACCAATTTTTTTTTTAGTACTAAATTTAACTCTAATAGATTTACCGGGCATGACAAAAGTACCGATAGGTGATCAACCTGCTGACATAGAACAACAAATCAGAAGTATGATCTTGCAATTCATCAAGAAAGAGTCTTGTTTGATCCTTGCGGTAACACCTGCTAACACGGATTTAGCAAATTCAGATGCTTTGCAAATTGCTAGAGAAGTTGATCCTCAAGGTAGGTTTTTATATATTTAACATGACTTAGAGATAATAAATCAACGTTCCAGCTGCAAAATATTATTCAATTATAATATTTTTAGGCATTTAATTATTGCCATTTTAATTTTTCAGGATATCGCACAATTGGAGTGATTACAAAACTAGATATAATGGATGATGGTACCGATGCCAGATTAATTTTAGAAAACAAATTATTACCGCTAAGACGAGGTTATGTTGGAGTTATTAACCGTTCGCAAAGGGACATCGATGGTCAAAAAGATATCCAATTAGCTTTACAATCAGAAACAAAATTCTTTTTAGGGTAATTAACATAAACATATTTATTTTATGCAGTGTGCAAAAATGGAATACTTCAATTATTTCAGTTATTGTTAATATTTTTTATAGAAAATCCTTAATTATATCAGTTTTAGGTTAGGAATTAAGATCCTTTATCCTCAGGATAATGTAATTTTAGGCTCTGTAGCGTCAGTCGAAATAGCACTAGGTTAAAATTACGCAGCACAAAAATAACGCAGAACAAAAACAGCGGCGGACAAAATAGCGTCGGTTCAAATATCCCTAGAAAATTAACTATTAAAATAGGACGTAATTGAAAAATCAAGTTTTCAAAATTAATTTTAATACAAAGCAAGGTTTATAACAATTAACAAATTAAAAAAAATTACATGGACAAATTATGAGCCACAGACCGTAAATATTGTTCAACGTTCTTGAAAGCATACGTTTGAACCAAGGTTTTCAATATGTTTTTTAGCTGGACGTATTTATTGTTAAGACTCTCTTTTTTCCTAAATCCTGAACGGTATCTAGTAATAAAGATTTCTGAAGAGTTTTTTTCTTTTTTCAATTGATTGATCAATTTGTACACATGAGGATGCTGCAGTGGCGGCTCGTGAACTTTCTAAGAGAGGAGGCTGGACATAAAAATTGTTGAAAATTGTCAAAATTTTTGAAAAATGGTCAAAAATTGTCAAAATTTTGAGAAAATGGTCAATAATTGTTGAAAATTGTCAAAATTTTTGAAAAATGGTCAAATTTTTTGAAAAATTGTCAAAAACTCAAAAGTTTTAGAAAATTGTCAAATATGGTCAATAATTATCGAAAATTGTCGAAAACTTTTGTTAAAAATGGTTAATAATTGTCAAAAATGATCAATAATTGTCAAAACTTTTAGAAAAATGTCAAAAATTATTAAAAATTAGTCAATGATTGTCAATAATTGTTAAAAATTATTAAAAATTTTGAAAAATAGTTGATAATTGTCAAAAATTGTTAAGTTTTTTGAAAAATTGTCAAAAATTTTGAAAAAATGGTCAAAAATAGTCAAAAATTTGGAAAAATGGTTTATAATTGTCAACAATTGTCAATAATTGTCAAAAATTTTGAAAAAATGGACATAAATTGTTAGAAATTGTCAATTATTGTTAAAAACTGTCAAAAATAGACATTTATTGACAAAAACTGTCCAAAAAGGGTTAAAAATTGTCACTAATTTTGAAAAACAGTCAAAATGGTCAATAATTGTTAAAATTTTGAAAAATGGTCAACATTTTTTAAAAATGGTTATAAAACTGTCAAAATATTTGAAAACTTGTCAAAAATGGTAAAAATTTTTCAAAATTGATCAATAATTGTCAAAAATGGTCAATAATTGTCAAAAAATGGTCTATCATTGTCAAAACTTTTAGAAAAATTGTCAAAATTTCGAAAAATGGTCAATAATTGTCAAAAATCGTTAAAAACTGTCAAAATGTTTGGAAAATGTTCAAAAATTCTCAAAATTGATCAATAATTGTCAAAAGTGGTCAATAATTGTCAAAAATGATCAATAATTCTCACAATTAATCAATAATTGTCAAAAGTGGTCGATAATTCTCAAAATTGATCAATAATTGTCAAAAAAGGTCAATAATTATCAAAACTTTTAGAAAAATTGTCAAAAATTTCGAAAAATGGTCGATAATTGTCAAAAATCATTAAAAACTGTCAAAATATCTAAAAAGTTGTCAAAAATGTTCAAAATTGATCAATAATAGTCAAAAATGGTCAATAATTGTCAAAAAATTGTCAAAAATCGTTAAAAACTGTCAAAATATTTGAAAAAATGGTCAATAATTATTGAAAATTTTGAAATATGGTTAATAATTATTAAAAATTGTCAAAATTTTGAAAAAATGGTTGATAATTGCAGAATATTTTTTAAAAATTGTCTAAATATTTGAAAAATTGTCAAAAATGTTCAAAAATTCTCAAAATTTTGAAAAAATGGTTAATAATTGCCAAATATTTTCAAAAATTGTCAAAAATTGTTAAACACTGTCAAAATATTTGAAAAATTGTCAAAAATTCTCAAAATTGATCAATAATTGAAGAAACTTTTAGAAGAATTGTCAAAAATTTCGAAAAATGGTCAATAATTGTCAAAAATCGTTAAAAACTGTCAAAATATTTGAAAAATTGTCAAAAATGTTCAAAATTGATCAATAATTGTAAAAAATGGTCAATAATTGTCGAAAAATGGTCAATAATTGTCAAAAATCGTTAAAAACTGTCAAAATATTTGAAAAATTGTCAAAAATTCTCAAAATTGATCAATAATTGTCAATAATTTCGAAAAATGGTCAATAGTTGTCAAAAATTGTTAAACACTGTCAAAATATTTGAAAAATTGTCAAAAATTCTCAAAATTGATCAATAATTGTCAAAACTTTTGGAAGAATTGTCAAAAATTTCGAAAAATGGTCAATAATTGTCAAAAATCGTTAAAAACGGTCAAAATATTTGAAAAATGTTCAAAAATTCTGAAAACTAGTTGATAATTCCCAAAAATTGTTAAGTTTTTTGAAAATTTTTTAAAAATTTTGAAAAAATGGTCAAAAATATTCAAAAATTTGGAAAAATTGTCTATAATTGTCAATAATTGTCAAAAATTTTGAAAAAATGGTCAAAAATTAGCAAAAATTGTTAAACTATTGTTAGAAACTGTCAAAAATGGACAATTATTGTCAAAAACTGTCCAAAAATGGTTAAAAATTGTCATTATTTTGAAAAATGGTCAAATATTGTCAATAATTTTGGGAAAATTGTCAAAAATTCTCAAAATTGATCAATAACTGTCAAAAAAACTGGTCAATAATTGTCAAAATTGATTAGTAATTGGTATTTGCTGGATAAATTGGTGAGGAGGCCGAGCCTCCTTTGCCTCCTTCGAGGAGCCGCCACTGGGATGCTGGCAGTAAGACCTTTCTGTAAGGAATTGTGCCATGCTTCAAGAGAATTAACTGTTTTTGGCAAATCGTTTTCACCCGCTCATATTGATTCTGAATCGAGGCTTGATATTATGAATCCTTTTACCAACGTCATTATCTTCCCAATAGTCGATCCAGTGCGAACTGCACATCTTTTTCTGGGATATAACTAGGAGCAAGAAGCATCTTACATTTTCTTCTTATGTTTTCGTTGTCTCTGTATAGGTTTGTTAATTGACAATGTTGAATTTTCCACCATAAGTTCTGCGCCAGATGAAACGAACAACCGACAATACGCATGTTGGACAATACTCTTTTCACTGCGTTGATAGACGATTGTTCAAAATCAACGAGTATAGTTTCAGGCTCAAGTTCAGCATCTAAGGTTTTCAGTGTATTAAACACTTGAACGTAAATATAATAGAATTTACTGTTTGGGCCCTTACTTTGTGGAATCTACTCATATTTATTAAATAAATAAAATAAAAAATAAATAAAAATTAAATAAATTAAATATAATATCTTCTGATTTATTTTTGGTAACAGAGCATATACCAGCGGTACAGCTTTTGAGTCAATTAATGCATGTATAACGAATAAATGACAAAACAAAGTTGGAAATGTTCTTGAGCCAGTACCAAAAATCAGAAGTTTATTTCGGTTTTCTTTTCCTGAATCCCACAGTAAAAAATTAATTTTAATTACTCGACATTTTTTAAATAACCCTCAAAATAAACCGTTTGTCGTGATCACGCACCTAATATAATATCCTAATTGTTTTGTCACGTCGCTATTTTGTCTAGATATATTTTGCCCGCCGCTGTTTTTGTTCTGCGTTATTTTTGTGCTGCGCTATTTTGACTGACGCTATTTTAACCTAGCGCTATTTTGACTGACGCTATTCTGCTACAGAGCCGTAATTTTATGTTATCTGCTTGGTTCGGAACATGAAAATCTTAATAAATACATGTTGTAAGGTAATATCGACAAAATAAGAAAATTCACATTAAATCAATAAATAAATAAAATTTATTTTGTTATAATTCATTTGAGCTCAATAGATTATCGCCATATCACGTAAATAAACATGGTCGGCATTGAACCACAAACGTTTGAAAAAGTCATTGACGGTTTCCGGAAAATAATTAAGATTATACTTAATTGTGTCAGCAGATCAATCTCTCGATATTTTTTCGCACGTATTTTATTAATGAATAAACCGTTAAAAGATTTTTTGAAACATTTTCAACAGTTAGAGGTGAATTTATTTCCTTCTGTCACAGGCGTACGATGAAATTTTTTTAAGTGATTAATGTATTTGTGAAAATTTCTATGTCGTGGGCGATGAAATTTTTAAAGGGGGTTAGTTTATTTGTAAAAAGTCCAGGCGTAAGATAACATTTTTAAAAGGGGTTCAATTATTTGTTTTTTCACTTCTGTTGACTCTCCTTATGACTGTTTTATTTATTTTTTTATAACTTAGTTTACCAAAAATTTCTTCTCACTATGTTCAACATATCTGATAAAAATCTAATGAAATTACACTTAAATACTTCCTACCAGCAAAATAAAAGTGTCACTAAAATTGTTTGCCAACATTGACAGACCCAGAAAGACCTTAAATCTAAATACATTTATTAAAAAAAGTTTTCCAAAGTCATATATAAAATTTACAGTCGAAAGAAGCAAACAAGAGCCCTGGGTAGGCGTGTCCATGTCGCTGTAGTTGTATTTTTGAAGTAACAATCGATATTTTGAATCGAAAACCAATTATCGAAACCATAGGTGATAACTGTCAAAATATTTATCAACAAAGTCGAATCTGTTTACACATTAGGATCTTTTGAAAAAATGGTCATAAATTATCATAAATTGTTAGAAATTGTCAATTATTGTTAAAAACTGTCAAAAATAGACATTTATTGTCAAAAACTGTCCAAAAAGGGTTAAAAATTGTAACTAATTTTGAAAAACAGTCAAAAAGGTCAATAATTGTTAAAATTTTGAAAAAATTTGAAAAATGGTCAAAAATGGTCAACATTTTTTAAAAATCGTTATAAAACTGTCAAAATATTTGAAAACTTGTCAAAAATGGTAAAAAATTCTCAAAATTTATCAATAATTGTCAAAAATGGTCAAAAATTGTCACAAAATGGTCTATCATTGTCAAAACTTTTAGAAAAATTGTCAAAATTTCGAAAAATGGTCAATAATTGTCAAAAATCGTTAAAAACTGTCAAAATATTTGAAAAATGTTCAAAAATTCTCAAAATTGATCAATAATTCTCACAATTGATCAATAATTGTCAAAAGTGGTCGATAATTCTCAAAATTGATCAATAATTGTCAAAAAAAGGTCAATAATTATCAAAACGTTTAGAAAAATTGTCAAAAATTTCTAAAAATGGTCGATAATTGTCAAAAATCATTCAAATCTGTCAAAATATTTGAAAAATTGTCAAAAATGTTCAAAAAGTCTCAAAATTGATCAATAATTGTCAAAAATGGTCAATAATTGTCAAAAAATGGTCAATAATTGTCAATAAGTGTCACTAAAATTGTTTGCCAATATTGACAGACCCAGAAAGACCTTAAATCTAAATACATTTATTAAAAAAAGTTTTCCTAAGTCCTATATAATATTTACAGTCGAAAGATGCAAACAAGAGCCCTGGGTAGGCGTGTCCATGTCGCTGTAGTTGTATTTTTGAAGTAACAATCGATATTTTGAATCGAAAACCAATTATCGAAACCATAGGTGATAACTGTCAAAATATTTATCAACAAAGTCGAATCTGTTTACACATTAGGATCTTTTGGAGTAGAGCCGTTGAATCCAGCCGTTTTTTAACTTTTTATATTCAGAATTGTTAGTTTTTCCAGTGTTCGTTGTGTTTAAAAATTCGTTTTTCTTAACAACAGCCGAAAGTTAAAGTGCATAACAGTGTTAATATTGAAATGTACACTTCACCACTACCAATTATCTTATATATTTAGTTGTTGTTGCTATAAACAAGAACGTATGTGTTATTTGTCAAACAAATTCCAGATAATAAATACAGATTGTTTTGTAATTTATGAATCAAATAATGACGTATATAAATATAAAAGCAGATTTTAAATGACAGCCGACATCAAATAGAATGCAGTCCAGTGTTACCGATGCAAAAATAAAAATTATCCGAATTTACAATTCAAATTATCAAAATTTTTCAAAATGACCCAAAGGACATCGTGTCAATATTAATAATCCCCCAATACAATGGCCGTTCTATATAAGAGCATCTGTCCGTAGCTCTAGGCGCCGACGTTGCCAAATTTCAAAAAAGTGACATTTAAAAAATGTGGAGAATATAAAATGAGGTTGTGTTTTTTTAGTTTTATATAGTATCTTAGCTCCTCGCAGCTCGCTAATGGTTATTTTTCCTTCCCCTTCTTGAAAAAGTAAGAGCTAAGATATATAAAACGAAAACAAACACTTATCCTCATTTTATTCTCCACATTTTTTAAATGTCACTTTCTTGAAATTTGGCAACGTCGGCGCCTAGAGCTACGGACAGATGCCCCTGTTTTATATATCCTTCCTGCAAAACACTCGAAAAGTATTCGATCCAAAAATTATCCGGTTAGTGAAATTGTCTGAAAATCGGATAATTATCCTCACATTGACAACACTGATGCAGCCACTGAAGGAGGCCCTAGACGATCAATCTGCTTGATCAAACAATTAAGTCAATCAACCTCAATCAGCCCTTCATTCTTTTGATCAAAACCCCCTCATCAGTGGAAGTCGTCAAGTGGAGCAGTGCACGACTTCACAAACCACCTGTCGTTTCTTCTAACCTGTGGTTAATTCTGGTGATGAACAATTGTTTCCAATACAGATTTGGGTTTCCTCGCCCTTTGGTTGCCCATTGGTTGCCCTCAAGCGGAAAAAAGAACAACAGAAAAAAACGACGGGAGGAGTGGTACAAACTGAGAAACCGCTTCATTCACTTTTCTGCGTGATTCGGAACCAGAGGACGACAGGATCTTTTTGAGAATGGATCAAGAAAGTTTTGATTATCTACTGGAGTTAGTACGCTCGGACCTCGAGAAGAAAGAAACAAATATGCGTGAAGCGATTCCTGCAAATCAGAGACGCCATGGTTTGGACTGATTACCCTAGATGATCAAGCGCCCTCTTCAACCGCTTGAGTTATTCAAATTTTCTATCAATAACCGTCAAACAGGTTTCTAATCGGTCAATCACGCTTGATACAATCGATTGACTCAAGCTTTTGATCAAAATGATTGATCGTCTAGAGCGTCCTTAAAATTGATGATTATGTTTACAATTATTAATCTACAATCGTTAACATTGATTCGTGATTGGCTGGTTGCGATGACCTTTCTTTTAGTTCGCATATTTTCCGGGTCTCTTGTTTGCTTCTGTCGACTGTACAATAATGGTTGAATATTGGATTCTCCTGTATTAACTTTTTTTAAATATTTTTTTAGGCATCCTGCTTATAGAAACATTGCAGATAAACTAGGAACTCGTTATTTACAAAAAGTATTAAATGAACAACTGACGAACCATATCAGAAACACCTTACCTGCCTTAAGAGACAAACTACAGAAACAAATGATTATTTTGGAAAAGGAATTGGGTGATTTTAAAAAATTTAGTCCAGATGATCCGAGTTTAAAAGCTAAAGCTATGTTACAGTAAGTAGGTATTTAGATTGAAGAAATAACATTAATATTATTTTTTAATAGCAACAACAGTATGATTTAGTAAAAAAGACACACAAACAAACTTGATTGTTACGTGAGCATTTTTACATGTGACCACTTCGTTTAAACGGTTTCTTTAGATTGAATTAGATTATATTACAAGGGGGTCGATTGGTCCGGAAGGATCTTTTGTGTATACCCTACATCTTAATTTTAATTGCGCCAATGTTGTAATTTAATTAATAAACCCACAAAATCAGTTCATTTGTCAGAAATTTTCGATTCGATTACAAAATCTAACCATTCAATAGGACTCCACCTGCTGCGGTGAAACAGAGTCGGACTTGTGAATATAGTTGTACATACGATGAATACCAGTTTCGTTGAAACAAAATAATAGGATTATATTTTTCAGTTGTATAAAGATATGATAGATTGCAATCAAATTATGTAAAAAAGGTACATCTCTCAATTGACAATCTAACATCTTTACATAAGTTTGTCATTTTGTAATAGCAATTTATTATAACGTTTTCTATATTATAATAGTAAAATTATAATAGGTACATTTAATAACTGACCGACACGTATTTCGTAAACAATTCCGGTGCAAACGAATTCCCGTCAGGATTCTTAAATGACTATAAAATACACATGAGTTCCCGTCCGACACTTGCAGGTATCTTAATCGCGCACTCGAATTGCCGTCCAGTTTATTTAATCCGCTTACAGGTAAACTAAATAGTTTTGAAAATTCCAGTAAATCGTAATATTCGTAATCCTGAATTCTAATGAAAAAGTTGAATAACCTATTGGGGTGGCTAGGGGGTCTGTCAGTACTAATTGCTATGAATATATTTTTCTATTATATTTTCTATTATATTAAGTTGTCATTTTCGAAACGGCAGTTTATTAATATACATATTTCCGAACGTTTGTTGTCGTACGCTATAGTGATACACAAAATGCTTGAAGTAATACTAAGTGAAAAGGGTAAACCCTTTCTGGTTAGGTTATATGTTATGTTAGGTTAGCTTCTTTACATGTATGTATTTATGACTCAGTTCAGTAGTAGTACGCAATAAAATTATAGAATTAAAATTCCGTATTTTATTCCAATAATGATATCATATAAAATAATATCGTTTAATAGTGCCAAACATAAGACATTTATAACTATTTCTTATTTCATACATCTGAAAACGGACCTCCCTTAAAACATTTACTGTTCACTTATTACAATTTGCAATAAATACATAGCTAAATATCAGATGATTCAGAGAATTTACCGCAATTACCATAAACACCTTTTGGACAGGTCAGTTTTCACCCTGACGGGAACTCGAGTGACGGCTTAACGTATCCTAATTATGGAACAGGTAGACTGGTTGACTGTAGTTGACGCTGCTGATCGAACTATACCTAATCATGAAGAAATATAATGATGCAAATTAGATTTCAGTTAACAGTGCTTTTTATGTCACGCAAGGGAAAACACTCATCGCCATCAAAATATATATAACTCAAAAACCGGCTTCGTCTATCATAAAAATACAAAAATTAAACAAAACCCGCCAGGCTTGGTTGCCAGGACTAGTCCAGGCTCGATTGCCAAGACTGGACCAGGCTCGATTGCCAGTACGGGACCAGGTTTGGTTGCTAGGACTGGGCCATGCTCAATTGCCAGGGCTAGATCAGGCTTAGTTGCCTGGAGTGGGCCAGGCTCGATTGCCAGGATTGGGCCATCCTTGATTGCGAATACTGGCCCAAAATTAAATACTAATTATTGGCTATAAATTAAACAATTGGATTAATAATGGTACACACATATTAACAGAAACTCTGGGAATATTTATTTATTTATTCTTTAATGATAATAATAATAATAATCCATGTCTCGTAAGGCCAAGGTCAAGTTCAACCCACTTCTTCACCTTGTCTTCATCTTTTTTTTGGTGGCCTATACAGGTACTCCAAAGCTAGGCTTCCCAGTACTGGTTCAGGCTCGGCCCCTTTGTCAACTCTGTGGAACTCCTGCATGGAGCGTCAGTCAAAATAGCACACCACAAAAATAACGCAGAACAAAAGCATCGGCGGACAAAATAACGCAGAACAAAAACAGCGGCAGACAAAATAGCTTATTCCCTTCCCCTTTTTGGAAAAGTGGAATACAAAAATTCTTTGATATATTTTCGAGAAGGGGAAGGGAATAAGCTATCTATTTTGTCTGCTGCTGTTTTTGTTCGGCGTTATTTTGTCCGCCGATGTTTTTGTTCTGCGTTATTTTTGTGCGGCGCTATTTTGACTGGCGCTATTTTAACCTAGCGCTATTTTGTCCAGCGCTATTTTGACTGACGCTATTCTGCTACAGAGCCCTGTCGAATAGTTATTTGCCAGTTCAAGTTCCAGATAAAACTTTATTTGGCGGATTAGACATACATTTGTATATATCTAACCTAAAAATTATTTTTAACTGTGTTGGTGTTTTTGGATAACATAATAGAGGAACGTTTTTTTGTACACCATTGATTTACTATTGGTTGACTGACGTCAGTCTCCGCTGCACCGACATGTTAGAGTCACCAGTGGCAAATAAGAAAACGCAGTTGTTGTTGTTTATATCATTCATCATTATATCTGATAACTCGAAATTTCTTCAATTTCTGACGCTGTTAATAGTGCAGTCAATACTTTAATTATCACATTCTAAATTGATTTCTATTTATTCGTCAAGTTCTTTAATAATTCGCTATAACCGCTTCAAATCTTTACTTTTTTGAGGTTAAGCCGTCATTTTCTAAACCACCAAATTTATCCACCACCTCGAAAAAGCGGTGGAATGGTTCGCAATTTTGGTATGATGCACCGCAAACAAGAAGCGAAGCTTCAGCTGCCTATCCTCTTTTTGTATGCGCATGTCTGAAAGGCGTCATTTTTATAATAAGATACTTGTCATACTTCACTTTGTCGACCAATTATATTGCCGATATTTAAAAATTTAATCATTTTCTTAGTGTACTTACTAAGTTATCTGTCAACGTCGGACTCTCAATGTAATAAAATAAAACTATCTATGTTATAATAATTGAATCCAACACCCAGATATGAGTAAAAGGAGAAATGCTTATTTTGCTATTTGACAATTTAGAAAAAATTTGCTCATATGTTTTTTATTAAATTTAATCAGTTTTTCAATAAAGAAACTAAGTCGCGTCATTTCTTCAATCTGAAATCCACCAATGAATATAAAAACTCAGTTGGTGAATTGGTGGATCTAGCGGTGACTAAAAAGCATGTCTTAGTTGTAAAATTTAACAATGGAAGAAATTTTTGAAGATTTCGATTTGATTGAAGGAATTAATAATCGAGAATATCACATACGGACAAGACCTGATCATTTCAATAACACTCTTTTTTATTCTTCCAAACCAAAGCATCCGTTTTTTATTTTCGATAATAGCTTTAAATTAAATCTTAAAGCTAGTATAATTTCAGCTTGTCTGAAATTAGGAGCCCTCCATCGTTTTTGTTTATCCATATCATATAATTATTTGACAGACACTCTCTGAAGACACACACAAATCTATACAAACTTATTATTATTATTATTATTATTATTAAACAGTAAATTCAATATATATATATGTACAAACTTAACCAATCAACCGTATGATCTGTCAAAAATCAACTCAGTGACGTTAGAAATATATTCCAGGTCCGTTCTTGGTTACAAAAACTGTTATCTGTCAGATAGTAATCTACCAGATAATATGACGTGAAAAGACGCGTTGGACTTATTCGATGGATAAAAAATTATTCTAAGGATAACTATATGTCGGATAAGGCTTATTTATTCGTAGATGAAAAGACCGGGCCTTAATCATCTTTATATCTATTACGATTTAGAATTTATAGTAATTTTACCATGTGATAAAAACAAGAAAGTTATTAAAACCACGATCATGATAATAGTGATTAGTGTTTTTGAAATAACGACTCATCTCTAGTTTGGTCGCGAATGACGTTGCATTAGCAACCTAAAAAATAAAAAGCTCTATGTCATTTATTTGAAATATAAACTTTGTAATATGCATTTTGTAAACGGGTGACTTAAGAGTAAACAGCTTTCGAATAATTTTTTTAAATCCACATATGAAATGAATTCTCAAGAATACTTGGCTGAAAGCATAAGGTATATCATTATAGTCTAGAATAATATAAGCCATTAGGATTTTCTATAATAAAAACAAATATTACAAATCAAATACTATATTGGTTATATTTTGCAGATATACCAACCCCGTTCAACTTAGAAGTGTAATTCAAAGTCTGTCGGGGCTTATAACCAGAGAAGTAGTTGTTGCTCTTCTTAGTGAACGGTCTCTGTTAAATTTTTTTCAAAAACTTTGTAAGGCGTTATAATAGTATTAAACTATTACCTTTGACATCTATTAAGTAATTTTGTTAGAAAACAACAATAAGAGCAATAGTTTCCTACTTACCAGACTGTGAAGACGTCCTTTATGAGAGTCAAAACAATGTGTCAGTTTCCAATTCATACAAAATTTCATTACAAAATTGCCATTGGTTTCGAAATAATCAGTATTCTACTTATACTAGTAACGGGCTACATTTTTTTTTAAACATTTTGTAATTTTTGTGAAATAATTCGATTGTAAAATGTGTTTAAAAATGTTTTAGAATGATCCAACAATTTGCCTTATGTTTCGAAAAGGTGCTAGAAGGTTCAAGATCAGACGATGTGAATACGTCTGAACTTTCCGGAGGTGCTAAAATTAATTGTATATTTCACGAAAGATTTCCATTCGAAGTAGTCAAAATGGAATTCGACGAATGCGAATTAAGAAGAGAAATAGCCATTGCCATTGCCAATATACATGGAATTAGGGTAAATTTCAAAAACCATGCTATTGTTAAATATTTATACCTACCAATTTTTTTTAGATCGGACTTTTTACTCCCGACTTAGCTTTCGATGCCATTGTGAAAAAACAAATTGCAAGACTGAAAGAACCGTGCCTGAAATGTGTGGATCTTGTAGTAACCGAACTTTTAAACGTTATTCACACGTGTACAGATCAGGTAATATTGTAAACATTTTAATGTCCAAGCGGCAAACGTTTATTTTCGGACCAAGCACTACAATTGAAGCTATTAGTGCATGAAGGTGTTAAGTCAGATTATGACAATTTTGAGATATTAAGGGATAAAGTAATGTGATCGGAGCTTTTTCCGTTTAAGAAAAAAACAAAATCAAATTGCGTCAATACACTGCCTATAAAAGTAATTTTAAAATTATAAGGCAGTTTTTATTGATAGTTGTGTAGGTATAAACGGTTTTTAATTTTTTTTTGCAAAAAAATTGAGTTGGCACCTTCTTGCACAATCATTTAAATATTTATTCCAAATTACGACGAATTAAGAAAGGACTCATGTTTATTAGCAGAAAAATACAAACACAGGACGTATCCTAATTAGCTTCAGATCGACTTAAACTAATGTAAAATCCCCTCAAGTTTTCAGGAACAAACGGCAGCTGCTCTTGGATATTATCAAATTTTTTGGTTGCTATGGGTCGTGACTTATTTAAAGGAACAAAAATATTTTCCCGTTGTCCTGTTGTACGGGTTGCTTTGTGTTTAATAATATCTACTTCTTTCCATTCTTCCTTCTCATCTAGTGAGTATCTATACTTCGTTGTGCCAAATGTATAGACACTCATCCATCTGACATTGCGAAAAAGTATCTTTTCGCCCTTGTTAGTTTTCTTCCTGTCAAACAAGCTTAACTTCAGATCAACAAATTTATCTTCCATTCTCGTTAGCGCAAACGGATTCCTTTTTCTAGCTTCCCTCACTAATGTCATGTATTGATCAACTGTATAAATGTTTTGGGCTTTTGGAATAATTTTCTCGACAGCGCCAAAGTCTCTATCAATATCCATAAAACTGTGGCCAACCTCTGGAAACTTATGGTCAACAATTTTAAAAATTCCTTGGTGTATTAGGTAATGCCATAAGCACCAAGTCTTCGCAAGAAAATTAATTGTTGAGCATTTTTATATCCGTTGCAGCTTCTTAACGGAAAGTTAGGTTAGACATATAGCCTCGCGGACTATTTTTGTGAATAATGATAGGATATACCTAAAGATCATAAGGGACATAATCACCTTAAAATTTTTCTAAATTAATAAGTACTCCAATTGGGTTTAAAAAGATACACTTAGTAAGACCCTATAAATGAGGTATTTTTAGAACCGCCCCTGTGTTAGCCTTGCTTGAAGTGCTTGTTCTTAGTACTAATTCATGTATGCCAATTCATAAGAAATTTAACATTTTCAGATGTCCAGATTTCCAAGACTAAGAGAGATAGTAGAAAGAATAATAACAAATTATCTAAGAAGAAGAGAACAGTTTTGTAAGGATCAACTTTCTGAGTATATACATTGTCAGCTTTCCTACATGAATACAAACCATGAAGACTTTATCGGATTTGCAAAGTATGTTATGTATTCACAATTTGAAATATTAATTTCCATTAAATTTGCTTTTTTGGTCGTACAGAACTTGCGTTGTCTTGGTGGAGGTCTAACATTTATGCATTGATCTAGCTATATGATCGTTCTTTTGAGCAACGTACTTTGCGCACCTTTCACTTCGAGATTATGTATGTCGAGATTAATTAGAAATTTTGCTCACTTGTGAAGGACCGATGACAATACATTTCACATAAATCACGTTACTATTTTTAGTGCTGAAAATCAGGCAAAAAAATCGGTTCCAGTTCACAACGATCATTTAGGTAATCAAGTAATTAGAAAAGGATATATGACGTTACACAATCTTAGTATTATCAAAGGAAGAAGCTTTTGGTATGTTCTATCATCGGATAATTTAGCATGGTACAAAGATGAGACAGAAAAAGAAATTCAGTACATTTTACCTCTCCACAAACTGAAGTTACGAGATGTAGGTTCTGGATTTATCAATAAGAAGCCAACGTTTGCTATATTTTACCCTAATGGTGCTAATGTTTATAAGGTAATGTTGTTTTAAAGTTTTATTCCAGGTTTCTTATGCCCGTTTGGAATTTAAGCACGGCTTTCGTAAGTTGTGCTCTACTTTAAGAAGCAATTAATTATCTCACTTGCTGCACCGCTGCAGTTGCGTACATGGCAACGCTGAGAAAATCTAGTAACTTATTAGTGACTTTCCAGATTTGGCTTTGTATCGAGTGACAGTTAACTTATTATGAGACACGCTATTATTTCTGTAATAATAGGTTTCCTTATTAGGTATATAATATTTTACTAATAATTTCGAAATCTCAGAGCTTCCTCTATCAATCCTAAGACCCGTAAGTAATTAACATTGCTTTGTCACTCGAAATCTTTAATAATATGCAAATACCTTAATGTCGATGAAATTTTCGGATCGAGTGGAAACCATCTTGGGAATTTGAAGTGTATTATTTCGAGAATATCAAAATCAACTTCGAAAATGTCACCTATAAAGACAGGTTAAATCAGCTGTCAACCACGACTATCTTAAAGTAAACGCCGTTCAAACTGAGTGTGAGTGTTGTGGAAATCCTCAAGGAAACTGTACTTAAAAAGGCTTTGAAGATTCTTGTTGCTTTACCTTGTACGACTTATACTGTTGAAAGGTCATTTAGTAGCCTTAGGATAATCAACACCTGGCTGAGGAGCACCATGTCTGAAGCTCGACTCAATGGCCTCGCAATGATGAGTGTACACAGGCAAACACATTTTCAAAAACTTCGCAAAGAATATTTTGTTCGTCATTACTTTTATGGTGCCCCCCCCCCCTAGCTTACCGGCTGGCGACGCCCTTGGTAAACGGTGCAATCGGGCATTAGTGACACAACAACAAAAAAACAATCATACATTTATCTTGAAAATATAATGCATGTAACTTTAACTTTCTTAACTGCGAATGGTTTTCTCTTATCTAAAACTCACTAAAAATCGTTATCTGTAATATCATTTATATTAATTTCCAATATAATGAAGCGTGATTGACTTATGCCACTATTTTGAATTTTAAACCATATCAAACATTAATACATTTTAGGACTATAAACAATTAGAGCTTAGCTGTAGTTCTACAGATGATATGGATTCGTGGAAAGCATCATTTCTAAGAGCAGGTGTTTATCCGGAAAAAACAGCAAACGATGAAGATGAAGAGGATAGTGTAAGATATTTTGTATTAATTACACAAGTCTGTAAACAAAAAAATTGAGAGCTATTTTGGTTTTTTTGCGTAGGTAATTCTTATGTTTTTGGGTGTGCTAAATCCGGAAATGACTTTCATTTTGTCATAGAACGTCACGTTTTCTGACAATGTAAGTATCTATGTTAAACAAGCCATCATCTTAAAATAAATTCTTTTTAAATGTATAATTGCGTAACAAAACTTTTTTTTTTCTAAAATACTTTCATTAGTTATCACTAAACACATTTCTTTTTCCCTGTGAGACTCCTTTTTATACATTTTCGCTTGAGGGAAGCATCTGGAAGGTCTCTCTGAAGCGTCCAACAGTAATCTGCCATCATAGAGATGCTCCATGTTCCCTGGTATCTTTTTCCCATCTCCTTAATATCTTGGTGAAATCGTTCACCTTGCTATTCACTCACATCTCCTAACTTTTCTAAAAAGTAATCGAGGTGGGAATGAAGAAACTTTACTTTTAAACTTAACAGACAACCTAAGCTTGAAACACTGTGATACACCGTTGAATTTAAAATAAAAAGCCCTTTCATTTGAGCTAAGTTTGATCCCCCCCGTTCCATTGATTTTTTTCATTGCTTCTATGATGAAATTACTGTAGGTCCCAAAAAGATTACCCAATTTTCAAATAAACCTATTCGTTAGTTCCTGAGTTACAGCCTGTAAAAAAAATCTTGTATATAGCTTTGCATTTTGATGAGACGGGTACAATTACATTTATATTTACAATTATAACTTGAACTCCGCTGAGATCAGTTGGGCTGATACATGTTTTATATAAACTAAGTAAAATAGAAAACTACAAAAGTGACCTTTAATAAGTGTTTTATTAACGACTACCATAAAACCATTACGACCTCTTTAAAGACAATCTCTTTAAGGATCCGTCATGGTTGAGATGAATTGTGGATCAGCCATAAGCCGTCTAATATCTGATTCAACGAAAACACCTGTCTTCAACTTTGCCTTCGAGAGGCCTGGAAACTTTGATATTAGGTATTTGAAGCAATATCTCTTGGAAGTGACTTTACAAATTGCTTCATCAATCCTAGCTTTATGTGAATGCGGTGGTTGAAGAACTTTATGAGGAGGCACCAAAGTTCCATGCAGGACGTTCTTTTCGCCAACTTTAAGCTCCCTCGGAGGCCAACACTTTTTGGTCCAGTGAATTGCTAGGTCTCTACTATCCCAAAGACACAAAAAGCAAGGGAATTTGGTAAACCTAGATTGTTATCCCAAGATTTTTAAATCACCGCACACTTGCCAACCGAGGTCTTTATATTTTGATTTGCAAAGAACCAATTCCAAGTTCTTGTAGGTTTTCTTGAGGTGTACGGAATGATCGACAGGAATGGAAGCATAGAAACCGCCATTGTGAAGCAGTACTGCTTTATGTCTTCTTTTTGAAGACTCTATTATTTATGACTTCAAGTTAGCCGAAAAAAAACCCTTCTTCTAATAAAATTTTGCATTTTGCAAAAAACCTGACGTTCTTGAATTTTTTGAGTATTTTTTTAGTTTTCAGATAACCTAAATACATAGAAATCAGTTGAAAACATCCAGACAGCATTTTTGTTGCAGACTTGTGTTATTTGAATAGAACTTATTAATTTATTAAATTATTTCAAAATATTTTAATAAATCCTTATAGTGAAAGATTTAAAATGACCAAAAAACATGAATAGTACCTTCCTTAGTTTTTTGTTCACGTATCAGCAGAAGTTTTTGCATTATTAAAAATTGTAATTATCCACGCCCATGTTAGACTTTTTTGCTGCTTCAATTTGCTGTAGATCGATGGGTAGTATAAGGACGATAGTAAACTAGACAGTCGCTCAAAACTCATTTTCCAAAGGGGATACAACTTTTTATTTAAGGACAGTAGTAGGTAAGTTTAAATAAGTTTACATTGTTGAAGTAGAAGAATCAACAATCACCACATACAGTTATCCCTAACTTGAAGTGGATTTCCATAATATATAAAAGTGTGTGAAAATTTGAAAGTGTTATAGTCGAAAATACACGTGCGTAGTAGAAAAATCGTACAGTCCATAATAATGGGAATTTTAAGCAGAAATTTTAGATACACACTCTCAAATAATGAAGGAATATGGAAAAAAATCGGTAAAATCGTATCTACGATATTTTGTATACGAGGGTATGCGAAAGCGAAAGGTAGGGAAATTTAAAAAGAAATTTAACTATGGACTTTTGTTTTTGATACCCCAAGAGAGCAAGGTTGGATTTTATAATATAAACTCTAACAGCGCTAAATTGTCGCTTATTTTTAATACCTTTCAAAGAAATATTTTTTAAAATACATTTTTTTTCATCTACAGATTATCATTGATAACGATGTGGATCCTCAACTTAAAAGACAAGTAGAAGTAATTAGGAATCTAGTCGAAAGTTATATGTCAATAGTGAGCAAGGCAACCAAAGATTTAGTACCAAAGATAATTACACATATGATCATTAAAAATACGAAAATGTTCATATTCGAAGAGCTGCTAGTTAGTATTTATGCTCATGAAGATCAGGTAAGTTGAAAATCATTCTACGTAGGTCAACACTAGATTTACACTAGGGGTACTAGGGGCTAATGCCCAAGTCGGAAATTCTCAGTACGTTCCTGTTTATAGTTAAGTACCTATCTTGATTTGAATGTTTTCTTGGTGTATCTTCGAAGTCCATGGTACTATATCCATGGGAAGACCTTGGATCTATACTGATTTTAAGGAAATCATTGAAATCGGTCGATAAACAAAGAAGTTCCAAATAGAAAAAGTTGTACACTTCGAATTGAGAACCTCCTTTTTTTAGGTTAATTTATTAGAAGAATCTCCGGTGGAAGTTAAAAAAAGAGAAGAAAAGATGGCCATGTTTCAAGCTTGTAAATCTGCTCTAGATATAATTGGCGATTGTACGATGAAGTGTACTAGTAGTACTTCTAGTATAGAAGGAGAACGTCAATATTCTGTATCACCAATTCCAAATACATCTTCAGTAGCAGTCAAAAAAAGTAATATTTAATTTATTTCGATGTTACACCCTCACAAATTCTAGAACTAACAATAAAAACCGTAAAAATCAGCACTTTGATCAAAATCATATGCCGATCAAAAAGTCAGCAATTGATTTTGGACAAACTATACCTACAAATCCTAACAAAGCTACAGAATTCCGAATTGTGATCAAAGCAGAGACAACCGTGAGACACCCAAGTGCATGCAAAATTTTAGTTCGCAATACTTCACTGGTCCATTTTGTTGGCAAGGTGCGGGTAGGTGGCGCGAATGTTGATACAGAGGTAAGGATGGTTCCTAGATCACGAAACTGTTTAAAAAATTTGCTGGTTACAGGTGGATACTTTTTCAACTTGTCCCCCATACAAGACGGTTCTTCTTCCTTCTACCCTCCACAAACACAAACATAAACCAAATATGGCGACACAGCAAATGTCAGATGTCTATGTCAGCGATTACACGATACACGAAATGAGAATGGCCAGAACAGCCAAAGGAATTGCAGCGCTACTACCGCCATCTGCCTCTACCTTGAGTGTTTTCATACAAAGACGTATTTATGCAGTTCCAATGTATCAGACAAAGAATTCTTCTCATGTTCTCACCGAACTAATTTTCCTATGCACTTGTGCGTCTCAGGGTTGTCTCTGATCAAAGTAACGGGTAACTGGTGTGCAGTGCGACATAAAGTGTTAATTTTATCTAGATGTCGCAAGGTTTTGGTACTAGATCACTCGGTACATCTACAAATTTAATAATAACACGTTCCTAATTTAAGTGATACAAACAACTATTTATTTATTTTCAGGCTATAGGTTATCAACACCCCCACCGGTATTCTCCAGACCTGCTCCACCGCCTCCACCAGGTACGCCTCCTTCGTTACCAGAAAGATATTAAGTATAAGAATATATTTACGAACGTTTTTAGAGAATATTTTTATTTACCCTTTTTAATAACAATAAAAACTGGAAAAATTAGTCATTGTTGATTTTAATTCAAACATATTTTACTAATATAAAAATTATTTTGACTTATCAGTTGTACTTAAATCGATTTCACATATAATTATTAATTGCGACCATGAAACTTGGAAATAAAATCAATCGACATCAACTAGATTTGTAGAAGCAGACGTAAATTGGATTTGGTGGATAAAGTACTTTTAAGGGTCACTTGTATAAACTGTGGTTACCATTAGATCAAATTTGACCGATTGGTTAAGTCTTAAGGTTAGTCTTTACGTGACACACATGTGTCTTTTCCGCACTAATCAATTTTGGATACCCGTTGGGGTATATTATAAAAGCCAGATGAGTTACAAGACAGCTTCTATCCATCATTTACTCTTAAATTTGTTTGTAAATAACTCGATTTTTTTTCTCTATTCTTTCACTTTTCATCTAGTTACTAACAATTTTCTATTTCCATTTCGTACTAATCATTATCAGAAATAAATTGTAACATTCTGAGCTCCTGTGTTTCGTTAGGACGCCTTCTTGTTCTGTTCTTTTTTTAGTCACCAACTGGAATTATATAACTCGATCTACATAAGAGAAACTACCCTAATAACACGGAAACATCCCAAAAATATTCCAGAAACATCCTTCTGGGACAATAGAAACATACCAACAACATCCCCATTTCCCTCGAAACATCTCTAGGATGTATCTGGCAACAGCCATGTCATCATTTTCAACGTTCTACAAACATCCCAGTAGGATGTTTCTAAGATGACATAGGATGTACTAGGTTCATTCGGGGTACTTTGTTTAGAACATCTCAGAAACGTTTCTAAAAATACACTGGAAGTGAAATCACTAGGTGCAAATAAAACATTTCAATATTTCTTAAAACAAGAGCAATTTATTATAAATTTCTAACAATATTTTCCATAAATAACATGTTACATTTTCTAGTAGGTATAGGAAGTGTATTATAAAGCATTGGTAAACAAGTATTAGCAACCATAGCATGGTTGCTATGACTTGTCTACCAATGCTTTATTTCCCTATACCTAGTACAAAATGTTACATAGGGTAATATGATAACAGTTCATTTACTTATGTTTTAGTTCCATCCTCAATCGTCTTTCTTTTGCTCTTCTCAGCCAATCACCAATTTTCAATTCGATTTTCGTTTTTCAGCCGTTTAAAGCGCTGACTATATTTATTTAATAATTTTCTTTTTTTCTGACTATCCATTTTACTATCCAATATAAATACTCACTTTATAAATAAGCCACAACACTCACAAGGTTACCGCTTATTTTTACCACAAAAACTCAACAACAGCGTGCTGTGAACTCAACACTTCTACTTCTAACCTTACTTTTTGCAAATTAAGTCTTCTTCTTTTTTTTCTAATCTTCTTTTACCTCTTTGCAATGTTGAAGCAGGGAGATATCACAAATACTTCAGTCATAATATTTTAATAGGTATGTATGGTTTAATAAACATTGTTAAAGTTTAAAGACAATTAACAATTATTGGCAAATATGTACGAGTTGTATATTTTGTAATGAAAATCATGTTTATGTACCAAGAGAAACATTCTAGGGACATCCCAAGGATGTAACATTATATCAATCGTATTTATGTACCAATAGAAACATTGTAGGAACATCCCAAGGATGTTACATTATATCAATCGTATTTATGTACCAATAGAAACATTCTAGGAACATCCCACCTAGGTCGGAAACATTGGGACACTAGTAGTACTTTAATGGTATGTCCCAGGTAAATACTGTGTTATTAGGGTAAAGGTGAATTCATACAAGCAAATTTAAAACTTAAACTATGCAATTAACTACAGTTTGCCTCTATATACAGAGCACATTACTAAAAATACATAGATATACTTATACACGTATATACATTTCAGCTTTATGATCTGACCAATTTGTTAATTCAACTTAGGGCGGGTATTATAAACATGTCTAGAAGTTATCTTTGAATTGAACAGTCAACTAACTTTAGGTTTTAAAACGTTAGTTTTATAAAAGTTTCATTTTCAAAATAAAGAGAAGAAATGTAAAAAGAAGAAACGGGCAAAAGAAAAATATAACCTAGATATTTTTTAATTAGAGTTCTGAAATTTTGATTTTTATGGTGTAGTTTTGCAAAATTCAAAGAAAACGAAGTAAAAACTCAATCAAAATATTCACAATATAATTAATTGAAGTTATAAATGCCAAATCGTTGACAGAACCGACAGAACAAAGTTAACTTTAATCGATATCCCTTCCTCCCGTCAAAGTTAACTCCGCCATTTTGAAGTTAACTATAACACGTGACGTCATTCTACAAGTTAACTTTTAGTTATATGTTTGTTTTAAGGTTTTCTTGTCAAATTTAAAATGAAACGATAGAGATTATTCACACAAAAAAAATTCACAGGTTTCATTGTATATTTTTTTTAATTTTCAGGAAAAATGAGGAAATATAAGAGTGAGAAAAATATTTGTGAGCCAGAGCCTATAGCAAATTCCAATTTAATTCCAAAATTTTATGTATTATCCATTCCTTAATAACATATATGCGTTATCTACGTAAAAGAAGTACCATTTTTTCTATTGTATGTATACCGACAATATGGGCATTCCGTTTTTCTGTAGATATATAGCTGCTTTTATCTTTTTTATTTTAATGCATAATTTAGAACTTGCCATAGCACTATTTATGTGGATTAAATATTTGCATTATTTTACTGATATTCATCTTATTGCTGCTTATTTCTTATTGTATTGGTGCTTAACGAACTGTTCAAGTTGGTTCTATTTTTGTGGACAGCCTGTAGAAAGTATAAAGAAAAGATTAGTATCATGTCAATAAGAAATTACAAAATGTCTTTTGTTGACAATTCTGCATATATTTCGAAAACTGTTCAGGTCAAGAACACCATAAAATTTGTATGTAGAACTCAAAATTGCAATCATATAAAAGGTTTCATTTAAAATAAGCAAGCAGGTATCGATTAACGGTAACCTTCTCTTGTCAGAATTACCTTATTCAATCGACATGGCATCGAATTAATAAGATTAGTAAAGAAAGGATGAGAAATTGTATCGAATTCTTTTTGTAGTGCAACTCGAAGATCCTGGAGGCTGTCAGACAACGAGTGTTTCTGCAGTTGGTCCCAGAGAAGCTCAAAAGGATTAAGATCACGGCTGCATGCCGGTCAAACCATTCGTTGAGAAATTTTGCATGCGACAACTGCGTTTGAAAAATTTCCTTTAAAAGCGTATAACTTCTTCTGCACATAGGTTCACTAACCCATTTTGTGCAGATGTTTCCTGGGTGCAGAGTCCAGTCACCAGGTCGGTAACTGCCTTCAAATGTCTCTTACCCAGAACCAATAACCTGGTTGAGAGTTCCTTGTCTTCCTCTTTGTATGGAGTTGCCCTTGTGTCAATCTCCATTTGAGTTGGTGTTCCTTATCTAGCCAGTTCCCGATTTCCCCTCGTATGCAATCTTTTGTGATTCCACAAAACAGTTCCGGACCTATGAAGTCTCCTTTAGAGCCTTCTTTAGCTAACTGGTCCGCCAGCAATCCACTCATGTGTCAGCACCCACTTTCTTGTCCTTTGCCAGCCTGTTAAGGGTTTCTTTGCAGTTTTTTACCAGTCTAGACCTAGTTGTTGGATTACTGATAGCTTTAAGCAGAGCCTGGCTGTCAGTGAATATTTTAATTTTTTGTCCAGTATATCCTCTTCTGGTGTTTTCATCAAGCGGCAATCGTCTCTGCTTGAAACACAGACGTATATCGACCAAGGCTAAAGAACATTCTCTTTCTAGGTTTGTTTTGGAACCATCGGTGCACCAGATGATTTCTCCAGAATTACCTGGGTGCATCACCTGCTCCCTGGATGGGATAATAACGTTCACTCGCTCAGTGAATACGTTCTCCGGTGCCATACTATCAAAACTCATGTGAAATATGGGTTCATCTATTATTGTCCCAGTTGTATCGAACATTGATATCCTCTGATGTTTTGATAGCTCCAGTTCGGCTTTTCTTTGATCTGTTTTTGACCACCAAACTAAGGCTCCATAGTCCATCCTAGTGTTTCAAATTTCGGGCAAAAAATATCTTCACACTCAGGCACTCAGGTATATTTTCAAATTTAACTCTACATCAAAATTCCAAGCACAGTATGTTACAGAAGAATTGATCAACAGTTCACAAAAAACATCATAAAAATCAAATGAATGGTTCAAGAGATAACCACTTTTGAAAATGTGTCAAATTTTTGGTGAACTGATTTAGTTTTCACCTAACGTATAAAGGTCTTGATAATCCCTGATCACATAGTTTCTTACGTTGATAAGGTCCATTTTCGACTATCTTATAGGCAGTTGACAGAGGAATTTCAGTTAAATCAGAATTTGCCTTTGTATTAGGAATGTCCAAGGCTGCTGAATAGGTCAACTTAAAAACAATCAAGGATATGCATCATGCTTCCTCTTTTCATTTTAAAAACTGTGGGGGATTACAGTAAATATTTTTAATCTGATAGATCTTTACTTCAGCACTTCCTTGGTTTGAAGTATGGAGGGTAGAAGGAAGGAGAACCATCTTGTATGGGGGACAAGTTGAAGAAGTGTCCACCTGTAAACAGCAAATTATAATTCGAAGTTTCACCGAAATGGCGCTCGTGTAGCTAATGGAAATTATGTGAATTTAGCGGTCAAATGTCATTTAGTAAATATAACCTATGAAACTCCTGAGATAACGTCGATAGTGATTTGATTTTTATAAATTTTTTTTTAATACATTTTTGTTATTTTAATGATTTTATTGTTGGTCATACAAGGAGAAAAAAGTACTACTTAATTGTGAAACATATTTTTGTCATTATTATTGATGAGTTGTAAAAATTACAAATCATGTCAAATATCTGCTGAAATCAGTATCATATAACTTTTATAATATTACCTAGATAAATCAACCTATTAATATATTTCCACTTGCTACTATGGCGCCACCTTAATTTGCTCCCTTTCGATGGACACTTTTTAATACATTCAGATGGTCCTCCTTCCTTCTACCCTCCATAGTTTGAAGTGAATTCATGAAACCTGAAACCATCTTGAAATACTGAAAACGAAATAGTCGTAAATGATTTCCAGTGATTTAAATAAAATATAAAAATGTATATATTTTGTGTAGGTTGATTTTGAAGCTTTAACGCATGCCAATGTCGCTTAATGTGCTGTGAAGATATCTGTAGTTCAAGAAGACTTATTTCATTTTATATTTTCAGGGTCAGTAAGCAGTATTATATTTTGTAAATCTGTCAACTAACAAAACGTGTTTTATTATTTGCATAAATTTTTAACAACTTTTGTTTATGTTTTAAACATTTCTTGATGATATATTTTGTTATAAATAAAAAATATATAATTTTTATATGAAATGTTTGTATTTTTTAATATACACCCTGCAAACATTGAAATAATATTATATGGTTGTAACTTAACAAAGTAAGGTTGAGGAAAGGCTCTGAAGTCTACAACAGTCTGGAACTGCAAACAACTGGCTAGAAAGTACCTAACTTTGTGCCAGGACATAAAGGAATTGTCGGAAATGATATTCCAGATGGTCTCGCAAAGGAAGGAACTTTTACTCCAAAGCAATTTGTTGTATCCCAAAATGCCGCATCGTAGAAGAAGTCCGAAAATGGAACTTAGATAAGCCTACTGGAGATATACTCCAGGCCAAAGATGGACAAAAAGGTTAATACGAACTTCTGCTCACCGCAAAATTGCTCTTGGAGCTTCAGAAATTTGATCTCAGAGTAACCACAGGAATTCTCACTCAGATACCATATCTGCAGGATAGGCAAAGTGGAACCTGCAGTCCTGCAGATTCTGCGATGTTGCAGGTGAGACGGCGGAACACATTATCTGCAATTGCAGGGCAATTGTCCGTCAACGCCTTGTATAAATCTACTTAGAGCCTAAATCGGGTTACCGATCTAGCTCCAAAAAGGATAATAGGCTTCCTCAGAAACCTAGATCTCTTGGATTAAAAAAAGATTTAGGGTATACACAAAAGATCTTATAGGTCACAGTGCGGTAATGCCAACCGGGCCAATCGACCCCTTTGTAATCTAATCTAAGGTTGAGGACTTTTTAGATGTCGACGAAAAATTGTATGGCTCTAAATAAAAAAGCTAATCAGGTGGGAAAGGTAGAAGTTAATAATAAAAAAAGTTAAAAACTTACGTTAAACCGTACACGTTCCCTCACAGCTCTGTAATATAAATAGCCGTGTAATTAAAAATTGAAATCGAAATAATTAAAGCAACACTAATTTTATTTTTGCCATAAGTAGATAGTGGTTCAAGCCCAGCCAGTACTTTTTAGGTACTTATCTGTGTACTTCGAAGCCAGCAGGACTAGCTCGCAGGGAAGGCTAGCTCCTTAGTTGGATTCGGACTATAAGTGTCCTAGGGTCCTCCTAATGATAAACTGATATACTTAGGGTAATCCCAGTGATGATCTTGGGGTTGGAGGACTTCAAAAATATAGCAGCATGGCTTAGGGTGGGAGGACTATATCCTTACCACATGAATGAATTAAAAATGAATAAAATAAGCATAAAAAGGAGATAATTCAATAATAGGTATTATCTATAAGGCATTCGGTAAGTGTAAGAGTGGCGAAAAGTCCATTGACAGTTGACAATAGTCTTATGGTGAGGTTTGGGTTGGAAGTGACTAGCAATGAGTCGCGAAAGGATATAAATTTGGACCAGATACCACCAATGGTACACAGACGGCTCAAAAGCAATAGAATGAACTGGGATAGGAGAGTACGGGCCAGGAACCAAATACTCCGAAAGCTTGGGAAAACCCCCAAGTACTTTTCAAGCGGAAATTCACGCCATAAGAAAGTGTGCCCAGTTCAATATTGATAAAGGATGTAGAAGGCAAAGGATTATTATCTTGTTGGATAATCAAGCAGCCATTAGAGCACTGAGTTCTTGTGTAATCAGTTCCAAATTGGTATGGGAATGTCTGGGCAAACTCAACGAACTAGGCGAGAATAATATAGTCACCTTACTGTGGATTCCAGGACACACTGGAATAGAAGGAAATGAAATGAACTAGCAAAGATAAGGACTGAAACACACTTTTGGGGGCCGGAACCCTTTTGCAGTATCATCTCCAATGTAATATTGGGAGAAATAGGCAAAGCCGAAAAAAATAGATGGTCTGATCATTGGAAAGATCTATTAGAGCTTAGAAAATCAAAGATACTTCTGGGTGACTACAAACTGTTGAGAACAAATGAATGAAATGAATCAGAGTAATATTCTGTAGATTCTGTGGAAACCACCATCCACAACTTGCGGAGACTTTTTGAGGCCATCTTCCATTTCAGGACCATTACTTAAATGTATATTTAGTTACTTTCTTAAGCCAGTTTTGCCAAACAAATGTTTCTTTTTTTTTGTATTTATACATTGTGCAGAAACAACATTTCTATTTTCACACATTTGAACAGAATCCTTGTTTTTTATCAACTACTCCTATCAGATCCTTGTCTGCGACTTTACTATAAAAAAAACTGACCTCCAGATATCAATTGAATAATACCTTAACTAACCATTCAAACGAAACCGTTCCAGTAGAAGATGAATGAAAAATATTTACTCCTTACATTATAGCAGGTAATGTTATATGTTATGTAATTAAAGATATTCAATCGCTATAGAAATCTAAAACAACAGAAATCGCATCAATACCTTTTTCAGCGTTTACAAAGTCCTTGAAAAATTCGTAAAGGGGTCTCTTACAGAGGCGTAGCACGCTGTGAGTATACTTTCTATATCAGGCTTCACACAAATAAATACGTATTACTTAATATAATGTTAAATTAAAGCATGAAGAACAATAGCGGAGTAGAGAACGTTAATAACAAAGCAATTGATAAAGAATAATTGGAAACAGTGAATAGAGAACAAAAAAATGGAAAAGCATCCTGGTCCGACAAAGTTACAGCAGAAATGATGGAAAGCAGAGGCAGAGAGCAAAAAAGAAGAGCGTTGCATATACAGAGTGAGTTTTAGGTATGGAACGCCTCAATGATCTCGGAAACGGTATTTAAATTGTTGTAAAATCTTTCCTTTTTCCGGAATAATAATGAACTTTGTTATTTCAAATGGATCACCCTGTAGATATAATAGGAGACACTGGAAAAAGTTCAGAGCACAAATAAAAACGAAAAACTTTTTCTGCTTTTTGGGACTACTAGAAAGCTTTTGACACAGTGTAACGAGTTATTTTTTTTGCAAGTTTAATTTTTATTTTTTCCGTAATATATTTTATTTTACTACTAGGGTGTATATAACTCGTTACTTTACAACCCTTTCTACTACCGCATTGATTTTTTTTCGTTATTACCGTTGTATATTTTAGTATAAGTCCGAGTTACGCAAATCCAAATTCTACTATACACAATTTATTCATTTCCGATATTTAAATTTTTCAACTGAAGGGACGCCCGGTATATACACCATTTTAATTAAAGCCGGAGCCGTTCAGTATAGGTACAACTTTTTTGTTGTAAGTAGATAAATTTCTCGTTTAATTCCCTCACCACAACTCCGGCTGAAAAATGTAACTAGAATTTTGGATATAAATTCGCTCTCAATCGATTATTGTCTCGGATTCATTTTCGCTCTCAATAAATCATTCGCGCTGATTCATTCCGTTCGTGACTCTTTTCTCACCTTTCTTCCGATAACCGATAAACCGAAAAGTATTGTGAACATTTAGTGTATTCCGATTGTGTGTGTAAGCTGTATTTTATAAAGTAAATCATTTTTACAATTAAACTGTGTATTCGAAACTTTCCTTATCGCCGCTTAATATTAAATTGTTAAATGTATGGTTTTGAAAATTATCCGACCGGCTATTTTTTTCTTTTGTTGATGAATTGAAATTGGGTTTTTTTTTTATTTGTTTCTTTTATATGGAAATAAAGATTTGTGAACTGTAATTTGATTTCGAATTTTATTTACAGCGTTTATTAAATAGTAATTAACTGATATAAATTATTAGTGGATTCTCGAATTATTTTATGCTTTCGGTTCTCAGTAGTTTTATATTAAACTGATATCCAAGTGGATTATAATATTTTAATTTTATGCTAGTACAAATATTTTTACTCTGTGTGTCGATAGCCGGGTACCGTTTAACTCGTGGGATTTTTTTTTTTTTTTGGAATAATAGTTACCGGCTTTATTTAGATTCAAGGGTTAATCAGACTTGGAAGAGGCTTAGCCACAATTTGTTTGATTTCCCGGCAGATCTAATTCGTTCTTAAATTTTATTTTTGTTTGGGAATATTAGTTACCGGCTTTATTTAGATTCAAGGGTTAATCAGACTTGGAAGAGGCTTAGCCACAATTTGTTTGATTTCCCGGCAGATCTAATTAGTTCTTAAATTTTTTTTTTGGAATAATAGTTACCGGCTTTAGTTAGATTCAAGGGTTAATCAGACTTGGAAGAGGCTTAGCCACAATTTGTTTGATTTCCCGGCAGATCTAAATCGTTCTTTTCCCGTTTCGTAGAATCATTATTTATATTTTGTTTTTTTCTTATTGTCGGAATAATAGTTGCCGGTTTCATTTGGATTCAAGGGTTAATCAGACTTGGAAGAGGCTTAGCCACAATTTGTCTGATTACCCGGCAGATCTAAATCGTGCATTAGGGACCCCGTTAAATCCGGTAGATTTGAACCGTATTTGATAACCTGACCGTTATGTCCATCAAAGTACCAAGTATATGGTAAAGATAGCTTATTTTCTTTTCCCTGTTAATTTGCTTGTCACTAAAGAATTATTCGTAAACTAGACCACAGAGTATTAATAGACTAAAAGTTTCTTTTTGATTATTTTGTGATATACCGACTTATTGTGAGATCGTAGGTATACACTAAACCGTAGGTAGTATACAACTCGGCTGAACCCCTGTTTCCTTCATAACCCGTAATTTATAAATTGGAGGATCCATATTTGATTATAATTAGGTAAATAAAGTTAATTCAACAAGACCCCTGGAATTTTCCGTAACCTCCATCTGAGGCTATCTGGAACTCTTGACGCTAAAGGTCAAGGGGCCGTGGAGCAAACCACGTTAATAATCTGGCGCCCGAGATTTAAAACCCGAATTTTGCATCAAGGGTGTCCATAGTGACGTGTTCTTGTGGCAGGAGCCACGTGTAAGAAGGTAGGCACGTTACAACAGTCCCAATACACAAACACCCACTACAAATACAGGGCTAAGAAAAGGAAAGGGATCAAGTCCGCTGATGTTTATAATATTTGTGAACGAGATCATAAAGAAATGGAAGCCACTAATAAAAAATTATTGCCTAGAACACGAACAGTTACAAAAAGTTAACGTAAATGAAGGAGCATTCGCATGATTACATAATACTGAAGTGAGAAAGTAGCCGAGGTGGTCGCTTGTTCGAATCCTGGTGATAGTTTCGCTTTTTCAATTTTCAGCTTATATATCAGAAGTGGGTTTATATCTTCGCAATGTTCAGATAAGGCCATAATGTGATGTGATAGTGAGTGGGGGTGATTCTAATGGAGATGAAGGCATCAGACTAAACAGGGGAGCGAGATAGGCAAAGTGGCAGGCTCACGAGGGAGTGAGATGGACGTAGATATGAGAGCGATAGCTTGATTAAATTGACATTTGCAACGAATTAACGAAAAAGGTCAGTAAGAAGAGTTTGTAAAGCAAAAATACAAAAAAAAGAAGCGCAGACCAAGAAACACGTGGGACAAAGTACCTAATAGGAGAAACACGAGATAAAAGAGACATGAACTGAAAATAAACTGTGGAATTGGCACAAGATAGACGAATGAATAATTACTCCTAAGTAAATTCTTCATATTAATAAATATTGACCAAATACTGAATTAATTTAGATAGTAATTTTTTTGTACCACGCCACTGGTACTAAAGTGTGCGACAGCTTAAACCGCGAAGATGCATCTTCATTTTCGTTAAGTTTATTTTAATGTCAGAAGTTTAGCAGTCACCATGAAGTCGTTACAAGTTCTTTTAGTTGCTGCTGTTTTGATTATACAGGGTAAGTTCAAAAATGTATTTTAATATTTATATTTACATGCCTGATGAAGACAAAAATTATGATAGATGAAACTGGAAATGAAAAACGTATTCAATTTATCAAATATTTTTTTTATAAAAAAATTTACTCAGTTTATAAAGACAGTTTAATAGCTTTGTACAAATATATAAGTAGGTAATTATGATCAATGTGAAAATTCCAAAACTATTAACATTATTATTGACAATTTAAAAAGTAGTAATTAAAAATCTATTATTGTGCTTTAAATATGTTAACAATTATTAGTATAAAAACCTAAATTATTCGTGGTTATATTCTTTAACTCAAAATATAGGTTTACCATATGGTAATTAACTTCTTGTAAGATTTTTTGGCCAAACATAAGGTTCACAACCGACCATTTGATCATCAAGACATGTTCCAAAATAAAATTGGAGACGCATTTATTATAATACATATTTACCGGAAAATTAATTTCCTTCACCTGATAAACTAATATAATCTCCCCTTCTCCTATAAACATGGTATACAAGAATACAAGCTCTAAAGCAATAGAAGGGGCTGGGATAGGAGTGTACGGACCAGAAACCAAACACTCTGAAAGCTTGGGGAAAACCACAAGTATCTTTCAATCAGAAAATCACGCCATAGGAAAGTGCTGATGGTAATCCTTTGTCAAGTAGCCACTAAAGCATGTAATCAGTTCTAAAACGGTATGGGAAAAATCAATGAACTAGGCGAGAATAACATCGTCACCTTATTGTGGACACGCTGGAATAGAAGAAAATGACATAGCAGATGAACTAGCAAAGAGGGGGACTGAAACACCCTGTTGGGGGGATAGAACTCTTTTACGGTAAAATATCCAATGTAATATGGGAAGAAATAGGCAAAGCCTAAAAGAAGAGAAGATTTGACCGTTTGAAAGATCTATGAATGCCTAAGCCAGAGTAAGACTGAACTGAGAGTTGTGACAGGTGTCTTAACAGGATCCTGTGGAATGGAAATATTACCTATCAATAAAGATTCCTAGGGCGAAAGACCTAGAAGACTACTGAACTTACCTAAACTGAAACCTGCGGATATCCTAAAATCTTCAGGAAATAGGTCTAAAGGACTACTAGTCCTCAGGAACTAAGTAGAAGAAAGGGAGCTCAAAATATATTTATGTACTGGTTTTTCTAAGAAATTTTGGTCATTTTGTTCTGCGAGGGTTAAGATAAGATAAATATGGGGCTTAAGTGCTTCTGAGAGCCTCTCCACTACGACCTTTGCAGATCTATTGTGTATGCCCTCCTGTTTTTCTAGAGTTCCTTGTCTAAACCCGTCCTTATCACTCAGGTCCTCCATATATTGGGAGGGTTCTGGTTTTCCTCCCCTATCGTTGAAAACTTCAGCCTAGTTAGGCCTTCGCAGTAGCACAGTATGTGTACTGGGGTTTCCTCATCTTCTTGGCAAAACCTACATATGGTTGTTTCTGCCAATCCGATGTTGTTCGTGTGTTCAAGTCTACAATGCCCTGTAAGGAGCCCAACCAGGATCCTGATTGTTTTCCTATTCTGACTCAGTAGATACTCCATGAATTTTGGCGAGGGTTCCTTGATGAACTCTTTGGCCTGCCTCATTTTTGGCGCCTTGTTCCACCATTCTCGAGACTGATTTTTTATCCAAGTGCTGCTATTTGTTTTTTGCAGCGCTTTCGCTATGCCACAGGGCATAGCGAAGGTTTCGATAATTGTTAATAAATTGGTCTTAATGTTAGAACATAAAAATGTGGTTTACTGTATTTTTAGGTTTCTCAACCTTGTCCTTTCATGATTAGTAAATTCGTTAGTTAGGCTCATTCGATAGTTTTGTATAAGAGCAATTTAATAAATACATTTGTGTTATCCTTACCTGCTTTTTAATTTCCTTGTAAACCCTGTATGAATGGAAGAATATAACAATAATTCTAATTTTATTCCTTATATTCAACTTTTATCGATCTCGTCATTTTGAAAATATTCCTTGCTTCTTTCCACCTCGGTATTTTCGTGTGATTCACGAGCTCATGACATTTCCTTATTACGCGGTTTAGCCTAATTTTAAATTAAAAAATCAATGTCCGATGACATCATTCTCACAATTTTACAGAATAATTTCAACTGTGGGTTTTCAAATTACATTATTATTATTTTTATTTACTAAAATACTACTAATAAAACGAATCATTAAATCAAAAATAATATCTTTACAAGGCTGTATTGGGGGAACGTGATGAGAATTGTCATGAGAATGATTGGAATTAAATGGTCATATTTCAGATTGACTAGTACACAAGAATACCTAATACAGGATGTTGAGAATACTGATTATGAAGCATTCGAGAGTGTGGAAAATAATTAATTGATAATTTCCAATAATGATTAATAGATATCAATAAACTGGCGATAGGATAGTTTATTAATAATAAAGTATTATTTCCGATTGGAGATGAAGATGTCGCTATTGTCACAAATTTAACATTTCCGTTATTGATTGTGATTTTAGTGTCAAATTCAGTCTGAGATTAGGCTCTTAGAGCTCTCGGACGGAGAACATATATCTTGTATTGATGAGGCGCAAATACGCCGAAACCGGTCTGCAAGTTATATTATCCCTTCTAATTGCAAACCAGAATGGTTGGTTAAATCTTGTAGATCCTACCGACCCCGTTTGACTTAGAAGTGTCTGTCGGGGAATATAGCCCGGGAGTAGTTGTTTCTTCATATTTCAACGGTCGCTGTTTTTGAAAAATACTTTCATTCATAAACTTCTTTGTAAAGCGTTAGAATAATATATTCTTCGATATCTATTTATTAATAATTATAAATTTGCTAATATAATTTAGATTTGTATCGAATGTTTAAGTGCAAAAGCTTCGTAACTATCGAAAATTATTTAGTAAGTAGCGTGTAAATAACATGTATAGTAGTAGTAGGCCAGCAAGGTCACCAGACCTTACTGTTTTAGATTTTTACTTATGGGGCCCTCTAGTTGATGATTGAAAAATTATGTGTTGTTATTTGACGAGGGCCTAGCTGCAGAAAGGCTCCCGCCAATCAGAGTGTATATCTTTTGTGCAATGTAAATTGCATAAATCAAGAAGTAAAAATATATTTATTCCCTTCCCCTTCTCGAAAAAATATCAAGGAATTTGTATTCCACATGATTCCCTTCCCCTTTTTTGGAAAATTTCAGGTGGAATACAAATTCTTTGATATTTTTTCGTTAAGGGGAAGGGAATAATTACATAGCACAAAATATATACACTCTGATTGGTGGGAGCTTTTCTGCAGCTAGGACCTCGTTGTTATTTGTTTCTGGAATCTACCTTTAATGCTCTTTGCATGAGAATCAACGTTTTTGAAAATCGGATCGGGCATATGAGAGTTACAGTCTTTTTTTATGTCAACGAAAGAACACTTCCCACTCCACTTCAGAATAGGTGATACAGAAAAATGATTTTAACAAAAGTTGTAGAATAAGGACAGTAGCTTCTAAAGTTCATATTTCTACCAACCTAAATTGGGGAATATTTTGAAAAAAATCCAATTATATTTTGTAAGTGATAGATTGCGCCACCTAGCGAAAAACTACGGACTCAAAAACATTTTTTTCACAACTTAAATTGACACTCTTATAATATTATTTAATTCTATGTTACATGTGCTATAAAATATCTATCCCTTGGCAATGAATAAATAACGTTTTCTCGATGATAAAACAAATCATTAACAAACCTACGGTCACCTTGACATTTTAGATCGTCCAGCAAATTCTAATATCTTCTTGTAATAATGTGAAAGTATGAATTTTGTGAAAACGCCTTGGGTGGAAAAAAATTATATAACGTATTATTTCAAAATTTCTAAGCGGTAATTTTATTTGCCATTTCAAATAAAAAAGCGAACGGCACATCAAGATTTACACAGTGTATATTATAAAACAAAATGAAGTACACTCTATAAAATTTTAAAATAATTCACAGACTTTTAGGTCCACCACTAGAAAACGTAATAGTCATTTAATAATGATTATATCTTAACTTTTTTCATGTAATCTCCGTGAAAATCTTGTCAATTCAAGAGCAAAAAAAACGTAGAGTCCAGTCATGGGACTGCCGACAGAAGTGATAACACCAATAAATGAATCTCTTTTAAAAATTTTATCGTAAATGGATTTTTTTACAAAAAAAGTACACATATATACACAGTATACGTATAGCTCATGGAAAGCGTGACGATGATTTATGCAACACTATATACGCTTCATTGTTAATTGTGTTGCATAACCAATAGTATTGTGTGTTGTATAAAAGCTTGACGATGACGAAAAGCCCATGTTTTTTCTTCACCAAAAAAAAGTGCTCAACGCGCCAAAATTAGACCAATCGTATTAGAATTTAAGAAAATATTAAAGTTAGAAAATCGCCAGATTCCGTCCCTGCGGAACGTCACCAGCTCCGACAGACAAGCATAGCCGTTATATTATGAAGACAAAAGGTCTGTTCCAACCGCAATCAGAAACGATTAGATAATAGTCGACATTTTCTTAACTTCCTGTGGGTTTATGTAGTTTATCTTAACTTTCAATAACTTTAAGGGGGGACGGTAAATTTGCGGTCGGCCCCGGGCAGCAAAAACTCACGCTACGCCACTGCAATAAACCAAACTTTAGAGATTATTACCAAAATGACAAATTCAATTCACAGTATTCACATTCTCTTATGCAAAATTGATACGTGTGGAAAGTGGTGTGGGTTGCCTACTTTTCACATTCTTCAAACTCATAACCTTATTTTTTCTTGCTTAAAACAGATCCATTGGTTAATTTATCGAGAAAGGAAAATGATTGAAGAAGCTAAACAGTGTTGAAAAAATATCTTCAAGTATTATTACAGACCAGAATGGTTGGTTAAATCTTGTAGATCATACCGACCCCGTTTGACTTTAGAAGTGTAATTCAATGTCTGTCGGAGAATATAGCCCGGGAAGTATTGTTTCTTTTTGGTTGAATGGTCTCCGTTTTTGAAACATATTTTTCAAAACTTTGTTGTAAAGTGTTGGAATAATATATTTATTCTTCGATATCTAAAAAATATCTTCTTCAATCATTTCCCTTGCCCTTTCTCGGTAAATTAATCAATGATCTGTTTTAACCAAGACAGAAATTCTAAATAGGGGGAGCTGCCGGTTGGGAAAATAAGCTCTCGTTACTTTTCACCATAAACAAAATAAAATGACAGTATCAGCCCCTAATATTGGAGGCTGTTTTTAATAAGGAAAAAGATGTCGCTTCTGTGTAAGTGGGATATTATGTCGTTAGGTTATATCCTGTTATATATAATATTAAAGTTGATCAACGATGAACCTATAATGAACCCGAACTAATGGGCTTTAAGGCTCGTTTTCATGTGACAAAATAATGTCATGACAATATGACATTTTTGGTGGTTGTTTTCATGTATGTTAATGTCATGATTGTTGTATTAAATTAAAAATGGCGTCGGTTGAAGTGATTGCGGCAGCTGCAAGAGTGTCAAGTGTAATTATAAGTGAAAATAAAGAAAAATTGAAAAAAAAAATCTGGGTAAGGCGATGGATCCAACGGAGAAATAAATTGGGTGCATGTAACACCCTTATACGAGAACTTGCTGCAGAAGATCCTTCTAGCTTTTTGAATTTCATGCGCATAAACCAGGTTATGTTTAATATTCTACTTGGAAAGGTTCAAACAAGCATTCAAAAGAAGGATACTGTTATGCGAGACGCATTACCAGCTAAATTGAAGCTTCAAATAACCCTGAGGTACTTGGCTACAGGAGACTCACTAGCTTCTTTACAATATCTGTATCGAGTCCCAAAATGTTCAATAAGTATATTCCTACCTGATGTGTTGGATGCCATATATGCAGGAGTGAAGGAATTTATAAAGGTAAGTAATTTTGTAATGTAACATTGAAACACGTTAATATGAAAACAAAACATTTATTCTGTGAGATAATTTTTATTATAAACGCATAAAAAACATATATTCATAAAAATGGTAATGTAACTTAACTTGGAAAAGCGATAAAAGACGTTGCTTACAATTGCTGAATTGACCAATTCGACCAGAACGTTTGTATTGGAGAAACTTGTGGTGGCGCTACAGATGTAGAGGCTATTCCGACTGATGTATTGGTTACATCGCATTCACCAAAATTTTGTGCATATTGGGACGAGAGGAATCGGATAAAGAATCCTTCTATAAATATTGTAAGCTAGTTTGTGTAATCAGATTTTGGATGTCACTCTGCAATTTTAATACTGCTGGTAAGGGTAGCTTTTCCAATTGCATAGCAACGGAATTTCCAAATGCTATAAATTCGTTGTTTGCGTGTGCATTTGAAATTTTTTCTAAGGAGGCTACAGCATTATCGATTGATGATATTTGCTTTTGCGGCATCGAGATGTCAGTGGCCGTTTTGTGACTGCTCTTACTGGATGTGATTCTGAAGTATTGCTAGTTGATGGATTTGAGATTACGGTGGTGTTTGAATCATTGACAGTGGCATTGTTGTCCATAGATGGATTGTCAATTTCTGTACGAGCAGCTCTATCCGCCTCCTCCTCTTCGTTCTCGTCATCATCTGATTGCTGTAAACACAAAACAATTATTTAGTATTGAAAATCAGAAAAATGATTTTTGTTCAGTTGACCTTTATAGTAGTATAATAATTTATTATTGTTTCAGATACCAAGGAACGAAAACGAATGGAAGGATATAGCACAAGGATTTGATAGAAAGTGGAACTTCCCAGGCTGCGTGGGAGCATTAGACGGCAAGCACGTGGTAATTCAATGCCCACCCAATACAACATCTCTGTATTTTAATTACAATGGAACATTTAGCATTGTCCTGTAAGCACTAGTCGATCACGATTATTGTTTCACATTAATAGACATCGGAGGATATGGAAGTCAATCAGATGGCGCAATTTTCGATCATTGTGCATTTAAAACTGCACTTGAATCAAATGCACTACAGATACCACCAGACTGTGTTATCTTAGGAGATGATGCCTTTCCATTAAAACCGTATCTTATGACTCAATACCCCCGACGACCAGATATGCCATACGAACAGAAGATCTTCAACTACCGACATTGCCGTGCGAGGAGCATTGTAGAGAATGGTTTTGGTATACTAGCCAGTCGATTTCGTATATACAGGAAACAAATATGTGTAGCTGAACGTACTGCAGTTAAAATAGTAAAAGCTACTTGTGCCCTACACAACTGGATTCGAAAGACCATTGGACCCGCTAATGATAGCCTCACTTCTGACGTAGAGGACCTTGTGCAGGGTAACATTATACCTGGGAGTTGGCATAAGGAACCTTCTCAGGGACTACGTCCTCTAAGGGCTACGCAAAATCGAAATTACCGCAACGACGCCCGTGAAAAAAGAAATAATTATGCGACATATTTCGTTGGAGAAGGGGCTGTAGACTGGCAAGATCAAATGATTTTGTAATGTTTTTTTTTGTAATAAATGTATTAACTGTAGAAAAAGTAATAATTCACTTACCAGGTTTGATTCCGAGAATATTTCCGTTGTTGGTCTTAAGAATCTATCGGCAACTTCAAACCAAAAAAGCTTTGGGACATACACATCTCCCGTTCCAGTTCCTGTTTTTTTGCTGTTTTTAATTTTCCGTACTTCTGTATTGTATGTACCACGAATACTTCTTATTTTTTTGCGCAGTGTTTTTACGTCTTTAATTCCAGTTATAGCTAACAGATGTGCTTCCGCTTTGCATCTTGCGATTCTGTCTTTAAAATCACGATTGATTTTATTCCACAAACAAGGAACTCTCTCATATTCTTCCAAAAAGTGAACGATATCGAAAACAACACTTTCTTTTTCCATTGTTTAACTTGTAAACCAATATTTTTAACCACACTTTTACACGCGTGCCGCGTAAAATTGATGCCACGTAGTCACGACAATGCGGTACTGCTGTTTTCACGAGGTATGTTACGTGGAACTAATGTCAAATGTCACAGAAATATCAAAATGATTTTGATATCGCGACAAATTATTGTCACGACAACGGGACTTTGAAGTTTACATGTTATAAAATGTCGCGACTTTTCGTGCCATGGCACTAAAGTCGCGACATTGTTGTCACATGAAAACGAGCCTTTAATGATTATTATTATTTTGAAATGTTCTTCTCTCACGTGATTCGTAAGAAAAAAAGTATGGGAACAATTTTTGTAGATAATTGAATGATCTGATTGATTGATTAGTTGGCACCAACAGTCAGAGGCTTAGAGACCTCGGCACCTCAGCCTTTTTGTGTTCTTGGTTATACCGTGTTGTGAAGAGACTAGTAGCCCTTATCAGGCTCAACAGTCCTTCTTGGAGAAATCCTTCCTTGGATACTCTAGTCCTAGGAGTCTCCAATGAGACAGTGCTTCACATTCGAAGATAATGAGAGAGGCTGTTTCCTCCTCTTCCATGCACAACCGACAGATAGATTGTTCCTTATAAATGCCAATTGTATGCATGTGCTTCCTTCGGGTACAGTGAGTAATCCCGTCACTTTCCTTATCTGGCCCCTGCTGATGTTTAATATTTCGTTAGTCAGCGACTTCGAGGGTTGTTTGACCAGGAGTTTGCTGTGTTCCTGTTTTGGCACTTGTCTCCAGTACGTCTGATGATTAGTTTGAATCCACCGAGATGTACTACCACGTGCAGCAGATTTTGATATTCCAAATACTGGTTCAGTATGATCTACAATAAATTAATTGTAATAATATTGATATATTGCAAATAAATTCAAAGATAATATAAATTAGAAAAATGTTTTGAAGTCTACATATACTTAATATTTATCTAAAATAACATCACATAAGCAAACATTAATAAAGAAAGTAATACTTATATAACGAGCTACTATAATAAATGAGATATAATTTTATTGATGTGTTGTTCATAATATTGGTTGACCAATTGATTTTTAATGAAGGTGTGTAAGATGTAAACATTTAAATTAGGTAAAATTTCGTAGTTCATAAGGTTAAATATATTTAAAAAATACTATATTTTTTTGTCCTCTCAGGATCTATGTCGAGTAAGTGGCTAAGGCACTAATTTTTTCTCACCTGGTTGTAGTTTCCCATAAGTATCTTTGATATTCTTAGCCCTACTAGATCTATCCAATGGACAGATCTTCTCTTATCTTCTTCTTTTCCTATTTCTTTCAAAATTACATTGGAGTTGATACCACAAAAGGGTGTTTCAACCCCCCTCTAGTATATTTACACCAATTTCGAAGTTTTCGCTAGGCTCTCCGAAACTAAACTGCCGACTTTCTTATTTAAACTAACTATAGGCTGCCCTGTATGTTTGATAATTGATCGTAAGTCTGTTTACATTCTTTGTTCTAATTTATTATTTTATATTTAGTATACAGTCAGAATTATCGCCGTCAACCAGTCTCCCAAAGCAATTATGTAAGAGATACACCGCAAGTTCCTAGAAGTCCAGGTGTTTGTTCAGAAAAAAATGGTCGTTATCCAACCAGCACATGTGATGGGTGAGTATCTTGTTTCTATTTTAAATGTAAACAAATAGTATTACCAGGTCTATACAGAGAGGGATACTGTATCAAACTCATTGTGATTTTTAACAGTAATATTTTAAAAAGAAAGGAACCCCTCTTTAAAATGTTATCGTACGCCTGTAGTAAATCGAAATCATTACAACTTAACCCGCAATAAAAATTTCATCGTACGCACATGATATAGAAATTATAATAAACAAATCGATCCTTTAATAAAACTTTATCGAACGCTCATGGTAAATGGCAATTTTTGCTAATAAATCTATTCCTTAAAAAATTTAATCGTGCGCCCAAAGTTAACGGAAATTTTTACAAATTAAAAAAAGTTTAATCATTTGCATCTATGATACGCATTGACGGTTAGGCGGTGACCAACACATAAGTTTTGCCTCCACCAAAAAATCACACAACGCGGCTGAAGAAGTTTTCACTTCAATAAATCGCAATTTAAACAATGCACAATTACCTTTGTGTTGTATTATCCTTACTACGCGGCTACAGAAGTTTTCACTTCAAAAATGCTAAACAGACATCTGTCATAAATCAACTCTCAATTTTCTACTTCTTTTAATTTTATGAGAATGCTAGTTTTTTATTATTTTAAAAATATATTGGTTTTGTTGAAAAAATTTCATTTAATACGGATTATCCTCTACTCAAATTTCCCTAGCTAACAACAGTTCCACCAGCAGACGTTTCTTATTGGTGGATAAAAACAGTTGGGTGTCGAATTGAACGAATTAACAAATATGAACGCAAAACGTGTCTCTTTAGAGCTGTTATCAGTTTTTGTTTTGGCGAGGCGTAAATGAAATCTAAACAGAGTTGTAGTTTTCTGGCCAAGTTCAAAACGATCAAGGAGTTCCCAGTGTCTCCGATTATTTGATTATCCGGCTAAGAAATGTTTCACACTTCAAATTAATTAACTTTTAGAGCAAGACAGCCTAAACCTCGACTTTCTATCTCTATCTAAGAAGAACCCACTTGAAGTTGCAGTCGTATGCGCGAACTTGTTGTCATAACCAGCGCCATATTATAAAATTGACATTCGACTTCAAATCAGAAGCGTAACGTTTTCACATTTTGTAGGTTAACACAAAATTAGAATAATGTGGATAATTTTTCCTTTAACACCAACAAGTTTTTTATGAGGCATGGTTTTAGATCAAATGAAACACACAACACTCACAGATAAACTAGCTAAAAGTCTTAAAATATTCAAAAATATTCGACAGTAAATGATCGCTTCAAACACAACCTCAAATGTCAATAATAAAATGGCTGTCGATATGAAACGCCAATGGCATGAAACGGTTGTTCCGAGGCAACATAGATGAACAAGACCGATTTTGGTTTCTGCGCAAGACAGTTGGCAAACTTCACGTGGCTTCTTCTTATGTGAAACGGAGTCTACATGCTGACGGCTTCCGGCTAGCTTGTTGCCTCTATCTATAGTATCTCTATGATTTGAACGCCCTTCGAATGATCTAGGAAACTATATAAGGAGATCGGACTCCAAGTATTCCAATTTCTGGCCATGGAAGAGGGCGCCAGTTTAAATCCAATACCAAAAACTGCTGACTGCAGAACAATAAAAGCCAATCATAAGCCTTGCATACACTTACTTGCTCATGCGAGGTTAGGAAACAGAAATGAAAAATTTTGTGAGTGAGAGACCCGTTTTTGTCTTAGTCTTCAAAAATATCGAACATCGTGATCGTTTGGTGGTGATATATGATATGTCTTGCCAAAAAATGTCTCTTCAGTTTTTATATTATTTAAATAAAATATATATTACATTGACATTGTTCTACAAAGTCTGTCTGACAACCAACTGACTTACAACCATATGCCAAAACACACAAGGTTCAACTCCAACTGATCGGTTGCCCCCCAGAACAATATGGCCGACCTGTCAAAGTAATGTGTTCTGGAATGGTCTATATGGTCGACCTGTCAAATCCATGGTGTTCTGGAATGGACTATTGGATTTGCAGTGGCGACGCCGCAATGGAAAAATAAACTGGTAATAGATGATGTAAGCCAAGTATGAGATGAAAATTGACGTTTTCTACTTTCAGTATTATTATTTTTTGTAATTTATGTAGATGAATATATTATTATCTTATTTTACAGATACATAGAATGCAACGAAGGAGTTCCAGAAGAAAAAGTATGTCCAGACGGACTTCTATTTAATGCTGCAGCTGGTGTATTCGCTTTTCCATGTCAATATCCCATTGACGTAGATTGTTCAGGAAGGGAACAAACTCGTAAGTTTATTTTGTTCTAACTTCCTATATTCAATCAGTCGTCCTCAAGTCCACCGTTAATACAAATGCTTTTATTATACAGAGAGTTCCAATTGAATTTAGTCAAAGCTTAACTGTTTACAAACTCTTCAAACACATTAGCAATAATAATCTGAATCCTTATAGATCCTGCTCAAGCAACAGACGAATGTCCCCATCAATTTGGGTATTATAGAATGGGAGACGACGCCAATTGTGGAAAATTTAAGAATTGTGTCGATGGGAAAGCGTACGTTTTCGATTGTCCTGAAGGATTGGCATTTAATGGTGAAACATACAGATGCGATTGGCCTGACCAGGTGCCAACGTGTAATGTTGAAGGTACGTATTTATTTTCTACAACTATCACTAATGAGGCAATTAATTCCGGCAGCAAGGTCGCTTGTGCCGCCGGCTTAGCACCGCGTTTAGATCTCAGTTTATATTCAACATTATAAGGGTTGAATCGAATATATTGCTAAACTCCATTTAGTAAATCAATGAAGATTAAAATTTATTTTCTATTTTTCAGCATATCTGGGATTCAGCTGTCCTCCAGACGCTAGGTCGCTAGGATTAGGTTTGGGACAAGAAGAATATAGATTTTTCAAGTCGCCTCACGATTGCCAACACTACTATCTTTGTTTGGAAGGAAAGCCCAGGATATACAGCTGCGGAGAAGGTCGAGCATTCAATGACATTATCAATAGCTGCGATGGAGCTGAAAATGTTACAGGCTGTGCAATACCCACTAATAATTACAACAAACAATTTGATACTAAAAGAAAACCTGAATATAATAAAAATTTTAGAGCTTCTGGACGATAACATGTTTTAGATTGTTTTATATTGTACATATTGTAATAAACGAAATAAAACATAAGGCTTCATTTATTTATTCCGAGTACTAAAATATGATAACAAAGCATAGCAATTTATCTTTTCCAGTTCAACCTATAAATATGAAACTTCTAGCAGTAATTTCAATATTTGACTCTCTTTTTAGACAATAGTACATTGTTTACCGAGTAGGAAAATCCTAACATTCCTGGTCGACTGTGAAGATTGCTAGCAAAACTGAGTACTTGAATGTTTATCGAAAGTATGTTTCGTTAAGACCAGAAAATATGAACAGTGACCGATTTTTCATCAAATATCAAAGCGGAAAGGGTTGTAGGCAAGTGGTAGGAATTCATCAATTTAGAAAAATGCATAAAATAGTTGCTACTTATATACTGGTCACTGCTTTTGTCGGTCTTCTGCAACAATATTGGTTGACTCTGGTGCCGACATAACTAGTTTAAAGAGGCATGGCGGATGGAAGTTATCAAACGTTGCTGAAGGTTATATCGAAGAATCTCAACAATAAGGTTGAGTTGGCAAATAAAATTTTTACAGTACAAAATATTCAACCAACAAAATAATTCTACCACTCCGCATGTTGTCCAAAATGTTTCTCATAGTTTCTAATAATGTTCCTCCAATGTTCAATAATTGTACTAACTGTCAAATAACTGTAAATATAACAAATTAATTTTAAAATGTGTTCTGCAATGTATTGATGTTTTCAAAATATAAATTAATTCCTTATAAACAATGTGTTTTCAATCATTTATGAAGAACACTATAATAACTGTATAGTAAGTGAGGAAATATTATTTCCTCACAGTATGGAAGTGAATAGGAAATCTTTACTTTTTCTTTAAGAAATTTTGTCTGGGATATCAAAATTTTCTAGCGATTTGCAGAAAATAAACTTAAGGACAAATTGATTGATCCAAAAAATGTGGTTAGTATCCAATAATGGTTTTCAAAGTCAGGCCGCAAAACATATAATACCTACACTTCGATTATATATAGTTGACATAGATAGGATCAACTGGAAGAAATTATAAATTAAGTGATTTGGAAATACTGACCAAGAGAATATTAAATTGTATGTAGGTAAAAATCAACTGAAAACCCCAACATATTTATTTTCAATTTTTGACACTCAGTTCTCTAGTTAGGTGTAAATATAATCAATGGTTTATCTGCAACATCCTGTATACATAAAAATTGAACAAGATAGTTAGCAAAATCTTCAAGGACATTTTCCTATAACTCTAATAACATGGCAAACAGATGTTACAGGAAAAAACAAGGTTATTATTTAATAAACTTAATGTTTTTTGTTCAGTTACAAATGAATGATTACAAATAAAAACTACTTTCCAAAATATAAGACTTATAATAGGAAATATTGACAGACTCTGTATCAGATATGAACCACGGTTAATATATTGTGTATTACTTTACTTATTATATTAATTCTACCAAAAATTCAAATTTTTCCAAAAACATTCTTCATATAAAAAATTGAGAGATATTAAAAGTAAATTAATGACCATAGGCGTGCGCAGACTTTTTTATTAGGGGGGGCCCTTGATTCATTTGAGTATGCCTATTAAAAATGATAATTAAGCAATAACGCTGCCTTTTCTATAATGCAAAAGTCCATTGCAGGCTCATCGGCGAAATAAAAAAACGTCGTTGCCCCATTTCTAATTGAAAGATTTAGTAATTACGCAATTATAAGTAATATAACAAAATATATTGAATCAATTGGAATGAAATCGCCCTCACAATTCAATAATAGTACTTCGTTCACACTTTTAAGAATGTCTGTCGTTTCTTGACTAAAACGTTGGTCTATTCTGGAGACAAGTGAATCTAAAAATGGATAAAATGTGTTTATTCTAACAAAATCTTTCATATTTCCAAATTCATGTTGATTATCACACATCTGATCTATTTTACGCGGAATTTTTCTTTTTCTAGTTTCCGGAATTGTAATACCATGTTTGTCTAATATTTTTTCAACTTCAACATACATTTTATTAAAAGTTTCAGAATCCAGTCTCAATTTTTGTAAACTTGATTGTAAACTCTTCACAGAATAGATTGCGGACAGTAAATTCAAATTTTCCGTTTGTAATGCTTTGCTTACTTTGAGTATCATTACTAGAATAGGAGCAGTCATATGTAAACAAATCAAGAAATTAAATGATTTCAACTGCGCCAGTAATCCTACAGCTTTTATTTTAACATCAGATTGTTTGGAGGTTTCAATAATTTCTTGAAGAGCTAATATCAAAATTTCATAATTATCCTTTACTGCAGAAACCGCTTTAGATCTGCATGCCCATCTAGTTGTTGACAACGATTTTCAATGTCTTGAGTGACATATTTATACTGTTAGCTATTTTCTCTAGAATTGCATGTCTTACGCAACTACCTTCGAGAAACGAATAAACACATTGAATAATTCCAAAAAAATCAAATATTAACTTGTTATTCGAGTGAGAGCAGCAAGCATCTTCCAGAGTTAAATTTAAACAGTGTGCGTAACAGTGGACATAATTATAATATATCAGGGTTATTTTGCTTGCATCGCGACTGAACACCAGAAATATTTCCAAACATGGCCGAAGCTCCGTCAAAACTACTTGTTCCCACTTCAATTTCAATGATCTTAGAACATTGTCCAAAGCATTAAAAAGAAGAACGTTAAATATTTGAAATTATAAAATGTTTTTAATATATTGATATTTTGAGGTATTAGACTGATTAGGGTGGGCCATGGCCCACCCTGCCCCCCCCCCGTGGGCACGCCTATGTTAATGACTAAGTTTGAAATGAAAGACTTGGGAAATCCGAAAGTATGTTTAGCAATAGAAATAGAAAACCAAAACGATGAGATCAAGTTAACACAACCGATGTACATAGAAAAACTTTTAAGAAATTTTAATATGGAAAATTGTAATTTAAAACTAGTTAAAAATGAATCATGTGAAAACTTACCCTATAAAGAGTTAATTGGGTCTCTTATGTACTTAGCAGTTGCTACTAGACCAGATATTATGTTTGCTAAGTCAATTTAACTACAGCTTTGGTACTGAGCATTTTAAATGAGCAAAGCGCGTTTTACGTTACCTTCAAGGTACAAAGACGATATGAATCAACCTAAAAAGTCATAAATAGTTGTATGGATTAGCAGATGCAGACAACTGTAGACAGAAGGTCCTATACTGGATACTGTTTCAAGTATGCCAGTAGCTGCATCAGTTGGTAAGCTAAAAACTAGAGATCAGTAGCCTTATCAATAGCAGAAGCTGAATATGTTTCGTTATCTGAAGCTACTAAGGAAGCATTACACTTGAGATCACTTCTCGATACAATGGAAATAAAACAGGCAAATATTGTTAGACTTATATTATGATAACCAAGCTGCTCAGCATATAAGTTTAAATGCTAGATCAAAACACATCGACTCTAAACTGCATTTTATCAGAGAGTGTATAGAACAAGGAACAATAAATGTTCAATATATGCCAACGGAAGACATGAAGCGGATTTATTCACAAAATGTCTTCCTGGACCATGATTTATTGATCGTAGGAAGAGATTAGGGCTTTACTAATTTGGTAGAGTTTAGTGAGGAGAAGTATTGGAATATACACTTCACCACTTCCAATTAGTTGAGACTAAAATAAATAGTTATCATTTGTACATCATAATTAATATAGTAATTGTCAAATAAATAAAATAATGTTTAATTTAAACTCAACTTGGTTTGCTTAATTTAAATCTAACAATTACTTCCCAATAGCGAACATAGTGATCATAATTTCAAGTTAAATGTTCTATCTTGTTTAAATGAGGTTCTTCTAAAAGTTTATTTGGTAACTTTCATTAGGTACATCCCTTACTATGACTGCTTCTTAAAATATATCACATTTATCATTTATGAAAACTCTTCCAGTGATATGGAAATTAATACTGAATGTAAAACTATCAATTTATGGAAAGCAATAATAGATTCATCCATTCGTTAAATTCATTACATATAAGTACAAGCTATACTTAACACATAAATTAATAGAATTGACTTCAACTACACCTTCTTTAATAGATTCTCTTCTCATGCATAAGATCTAAGTAGGAAAAATATCCTTTTTACAAGCTTAATTAACTCTTGTTAATGTCTAATTGTTCTAGGTATTCAATATTTTACTTCAAAAACATATTTATATATTATAAGATTTGAACACAATATTGCTCAAATCAATTTAGCACCCAAGAGATTATTTTACATACTATCATAAATAAATATCTAATTTAATTAAAAATTATATTTACTGCAGTTCAATAAAATATAAATAGCTTTAGATTATGAACTAAACTATATAAAAAAAGTAAGTTTCTGCTTATAGATAACCAGATAAATTCAAAAATGTGCCAATATACCAAGAACTTTTCAATATGCAAGAGGGTAGTATAAAAAAGTAACCTACTTATTACCTTTTAAGGGCCCCTTGAACAAAGTATTTAAACCAGCCGCCAAAATGACATCGCATCACCTGTCGACAACCGGAGCACCCAAGGAAAGGGGCCAGCCACGCGCAGCTCTCATACGTCCGCTGCAACTCGGCCTCAGTTGTGTTCAGAGGGCCAGAGAGGCGCCCCACGGTTGCCAAGAACGCCAACAAACAATTGACTAGGCTAGGTGTTTCTATGCCATTTAATTAAGATCTAGCGTTTGAAGTGTGTTTCGTTATTTGGGGGCAACAATAGTCCATTATAAATTAAGAAAAATATGGAATCCTGGAGGAGTTACGCAACAATTTGTAGATTATGCCTGCAAAAAGATGGCTTTATGTTGGGTATTTTTAATCACATCCAAGGAAAGGATAAGAGTATCTACAAGAAGATTATAGATTGCACGGCACTACAGGTAAAATTGTTGACATTTGACTTGACACTTCCAACATTTTTTCGAAATTATTCAATTAACTCTGTGCACCTAACAAATTATTATTAATAATTTATCTTTTTATTGATCAACTATAAATTATAATTTTATATTTAAGTTATTTTAAAAATTTACCCATTATATTCTAAACAAGGAATGCACTAAAGCACGTGTATTGTGATAGTGAACCAGCCTTGAATTATTTCAAAAACCAGAACTGTATTATCGACATTTTGACAGATATATTTTTACACTGTTGTCAGATAAACTATTATATTTTACCACATAAATTGAATTAATAAAGAAGAGATAACAGCGGTAACAAGTTCCCATAAATTGCCCAATTATATGAATTTAGACTTGATTTTAGATGTAAATAAACTACTCAATTGAAGAAAAAGTTGAATGATTAACGTAAAAGTAAAGGAGTTGGCAACAAACTTATATGGATCGTTCGCCATTGGCTGGTTTAGATGGAAATTTTAATTTGAAATAAAATTGGTTGTCTCTGAATAAAATTAACTATAATAGCAGAGACAACTCTGATAATAGTGAGAGCATTTGATAATATAAAATAACGGGACCATTAAACTGCATAAATAAACTTATATTATATTGCGAAATCCAAAATATGATAGATTCATAGCAAATAAATTCTTACAATACTGTTTAAATAACTATTGTTTTTGGCGGCAAAGGTGGATTTCAGAAAAATACCTAACTATTTAAAATTAATATTAAGTTATATTTAAGACCTTGTGTCGAACAACTAGAAGGAGAATGGTTACAGAAATAAAACCAGACAAAAACTATTAAAAGAAAATAGACTGGAGTGTAAAAAAGCGAGAAAAGAAGTTAAACAAATATTTCGAAAGAATAAAAGAACTTTCTTTGAAAAGGGATTATTAAAAATTGAAGAAGCTTATAAAAATAAAGAAGTCAGAAATTTTTATCAAGAAATAAGGAAAGGGAAAGGCCAAAACCAAAAAGCACCTACCTTTTTGAAAAGCAAATAGGGATATCTAATAGGGGATAAGGAAGGAAAAATAAATCTATTTGCACAGTATTTTGAAGAATTACTAAATGATGGTGAGGAAGAACTAAGTGAAAATGATAATGAAGCAGAGGAAGAAAATTGTAAAGAGGAAGATCTAGCCATAACAGTCCAAAAAAAAGAGGAGATGACAGAATGTTTAAAACATATGAAGAATAATAAGCTTGCAGGAGAGAACAATATTCCAATCGAAATTTTAAAATATAGAGACGAACAATTAATTAAGAGAATATGGCAGTTGTTGAAACAAGTATGTCGAGAAGAAAAGATCCCTGAAAATTGGAACAAGGCATTAATCATTCCAATCTACAAAAAAGGTCCCAAGGAAGAATGCAATAACTATCTAATCGTGGAATAGCACTTTTAGATGTAATATACAAAGTTCTGGCAAAAATACTTAAAAATCAATTAGACAAATACCACAAAGAAAATGTAGGAGAATAACAAGGAGGTTTTAAAGCAGGTAGATCGACAATAGACCAAATTTTCATTATGAAACAACTTCAGGAGAACGCTTACGAACAAAATCTAAGTCTGCATATGCTCTATTCATCGATTACAGACAAGCCTATGATACTATTAAGAGAAAAATTTATGAGGCAATGAGGAAGTTGAACATACCAGTTAAATTGAGAAGGCTAGTGGAAATGACTATCCGAAAAACCGAGAGCAAAGTATCTTTGGAGGGCAGAACTTCTAACGAATTCAAGATAGAGAAAGGTCTGAGACAAAGAGACCCATTATCCACAACCCTCTTTAACCTAGTTCAAGAAATCATACTAAGAGAAAGTGGTATAAAAACCCGAGGCTTAATTTATGGGAATAAACATCAATGTCTAGCATATGCGGACGACATAGTACTCATGGCAAGATCCAGGAAAGAACTTTTAAGCGTATATTAAGCTACTGGAAGAGAAGGCAACAGAACATGGTCTAGTGATCAACGAGAAAAAAACAAAATACATGGTAATGAAGGACAATGAAGTAACCGATATTATAAATTGTAATGGAAATAATAGCTTCAGATTAGAAAAAGTGGAACAAAATATTTGGGAGTCACTATCACAAATAAAGGAGACGAAGAAAAATAAATAGAAAAAAGGTTAACAAAAGGCAGTAAAGCAGCAGGAATCGTATCAAAGATGTTAAACTCAAAAGACATAATCACGAACATCTAAAATAAGAATTTACCGAACAATAAAAAGACCGTCAGTTGCCTACGCTTGTGAAACTTGGACAATGATATTTAATGGGATTATTTAAATGTTTGAGTCAATAATCGATACTGGATAAAATGGTAAACATGAATAGTTGATAAGTTTTAGCAGAATGTTTCGAAGGAAGTAGGAATTCAGATTGCCTACCAAAGTATCTTAAATAAAATTATTACTTTTATGATTGAATAGATGAGGCTTTTACTTGATGAAGATCCATACTGAACGATAAAATAAAACAATATAATTTGTTCAAAAATTCATTATATTTGAACTAACGTTCAATTTAACCTTGTGACGCGTTTCGCTAACACAGTAGCTTTATCGGAGTAAAGGTATATTGAAAAATTTTTAATTTATACAGTGCACATTAATACGGAATTTTAAGGATATTGACAAAGTATTATAATGTTTACATGGTATGATCTTAAAGCCATTAACCAATCCGAACAGGAACAACTCCTGCAGGTAAACCAAAAGAAATGGTGTTGAGGTTGCAATTTACATACACCTAAATATAAATATTTAATTTGCTACCTGGCAATTCAATTTTACTGTGAACACTAGCAGGAGCGGACTAAGGCACAGGCAACCTAGGCACCTGCCTAAGGCCCGTAATTTTAGGGGCCCGGAAATTAGGTTTCATAATTATTGCTGAAACGTATCCAAATTATGCTGAATCGTTGATTGATAAAGTCGACAAATGTGGACGAGCGTTCCCGTGCTTATGCATCCATGCCCGCGAGAAAAATTATAAAGAAATTGAACATTGCTTACGTCATTTTTCCCCAAACAATTATGAAAAACCATTAACAAGGTCCGAAGCTGCCGATTTACAAAAAAAATTTGATACATTTGAGTATGTACTGTTACTCACTATATGGGAAAAGATTTTGGAGAAAATAGATGCCTCAATCAAGACTTCAACAAAAATACGAATTCGTATGTAAATACAGCAGTTTTAATATAGGTAGGTATATGATTCATTGATAGATTTCATACAAACCAGATACAAACCGCTAGAGATGATTTTGACAATTTAGAAAAAGAAGCAGAAAAAGTTAAACATGCAGAAAATACGAAAACTCTTTCACAATGAAATTCCAGAAAATAAAATAAGATTCAGTGGCAATGAACGATTTTAAAGTCAATATTTTTTTGTTGTATGCGATTCTTTAATAAGTAGCAACATTAAAAAAAGATCTGAGGGATAAAAAAGTATTGACAATAAATTCAGAACAATTTTTCATGATAGTGATGTAAGTGAATCTTCAATAGAAGAATTAAAATGTTATGAACAAGATTTAAACCTAGCAGAACTGAAAAATGAAGTATTACAATTTAAGACTTTTATAAGAAAAAGAAAATATTATTTCGCCTGTATCCATGTGGTCATTTATTCAGGAAAATAATATTATTGCAACATTCCCTAATTGAAACATAATTCAGAGAATTTATTTAACCCTTCCAATAAGCAATAATGCAAGCGGTGAAAGATCATTCTCAGAATAATAATGATAAAATTTTTTTTAAGATTCACACCCTAGGCCCACAAAAATTAAGTATTATTGTTTTCTTTTAATAAATTGTGTTTGTTTGTTTTAAAAAATTTAATTGTTTATTTAATTTCTGTACATGTATATTATTTTTTTCCTTTTTTTTTTCTTTGAATCCGATAATTTAGTACTACATACTATATTATTTAAAAACAAACGATCAAATGCAAAGTATGGTATGTGTCATGACTGGAAAATAGGCCAGGAATTACAATGTTGCCTAGGGTCCGCTCTAGCCTTAGTCCGCCACTGAACACTCGTTTTATTCAGTGGCGGCTCCTCGGAGGAGGCTAAGGAGACACAGCCTCCTCACCAATTTATCCAGCAAATGGCAATTACTGATCAATTTTGACAATTTTTGACAATTATTGACCATTTTTCGAAATTTTTGACAATTTTTCTAAAAGTTTTGACAATTATTGACCATTTTTTTTGACAATTATTGACCATGTTTGACAATTATTGATCAATTTTGAGAATTTTTGAACATTTTTGACAACTTTTCAAAATTTTTGACAGTTTTTAACGATTTTTGACAATTTTTGACCATTTCTATAGATTTTTGACAATTTTTCTAAAAGTTTTGACAATTATTGACCATTTTTTTTGACAATTATTGACCATGTTTGACAATTATTGATCAATTTTGAGAATTTTTGAACATTTTTGACAACTTTTCAAAATTTTTGACAGTTTTTAACGATTTTTGACAATTTTTGACCATTTCTATAGATTTTTGACAATTTTTCTAAAAGTTTTGACAATTATTGACCATTTTTTTTGACAATTATTGACCATTTTTGACAATTATTGATCAATTTTGAGAATTTTTGAACATTTTTGACAACTTTTCAAAATTTTTGACAGTTTTTAATGATTTTTGACAATTTTTGACCATTTCTATAGATTTTTGACAATTTTTCTAAAAGTTTTGATAATTATTGACCATTTTTTGACAATTATTGAACATTTTTGACAATTATTGATCAATTTTGAGAATTTTTTGACAATTTTTCAAATATTTTGACAGTTTTTAACGATTTTTGACAATTATTGACCATTTTTCGAAATTTTTGACAATTTTTCTAAAAGTTTTGACAATTATTGACCATTTTTTTGACAATTATTGACCATTTTTGACAATTATTGATCAATTTTGAGAATTTTTGAACATTTTTGACAACTTTTCAAAATTTTTGACAGTTTTTAACGATTTTTGACAATTTTTGACCATTTCTATAGTTTTTTGACAATTTTTCTAAAATTTTTGACAATTATTGACTATTTTTTGACAATTATTGAACATTTTTGACAATTATTGATCAATTTTGAGAATTTTTTGACAATTTTTCAAATATTTTGACAGTATTTAACGATTTTTGACAATTATTGACCATTTTTCGAAATTTTTGACAATTTTTCTAAAAGTTTTGACAACTATTGACCATTTTTTTTTGACAATTATTGACCATTTTTGACAATTATTGATCAATTTTGAGAATTTTTGAACATTTTTGAGAATTTTTGAACATTTTTGACAATTTTTCAAATATTTTGATAGTTTTTAATGATTTTTAACAATTATCGACCATTTTTCGAAATTTTTGACAATTTTTCTAAAAGTTTTGACAATGATTGACCATTTTTTGACAATTATTGACCATTTTGACAAAATATGACTGTCCAAAATTAGTGATAATCTTTAACCCTTTTCGGACAGTTTTTGACAATAAATGTCTATTTTTGACAGTATTTAACAATTATTGACAATTTTTGATAATTTTTGACAATTATTGACAATTATAGACCATTTTTCCAAATTTTTGACTATTTTTGACCATTTTTTCAAAATTTTTGACAATTTTTCAAAAAACTTAACAATTTTTGACAATTATCAACTATTTTTCAGAATTTTGACAATAATCGTCCAGTTTTTGACAATTTTTCAAAAATTTTGACCATTTTTCAAAAATTTTGACAATTATCGACCATTTTTCGAAATTTTTGACAATTTTTCTAAAAGTTTTGACAATGATTGACCATTTTTGACAATTATTGACCATTTTGACAAAATATGACTGTCCAAAATTAGTGATAATTTTTAACCCTTTTCGGACAGTTTTTGACAATAAATGTCTATTTTTGACAGTATTTAACGATTATTGACAATTTTTGATAATTTTTGACAATTATTGACAATTATAGACCATTTTTCCAAATTTTTGACTATTTTTGACCATTTTTTCAAAATTTTTGACAATTTTTCAAAAAACTTAACAATTTTTGACAATTATCAACTATTTTTCAGAATTTTGACAATAATCGTCCAGTTTTTGACAATTTTTCAAAAATTTTGACCATTTTTCAAAAATTTTGACAATTATCGACCATTTTTCGAAATTTTTGACAATTTTTCTAAAAGTTTTGACAATGATTGACCATTTTTGACAATTATTGACCATTTTGACAAAATATGACTGTCCAAAATTAGTGATAATCTTTAACCCTTTTCGGACAGTTTTTGACAATAAATGTCTATTTTTGACAGTTTTTAACAATAATTGACAATTTTTGATAATTTTTGACAATTTTTGACAATTATAGACCATTTTTCCAAACTTTTGACCATTTTTTCAAAATTTTTGACAATTTTTCAAAAAACTTAACAATTTTTGACAATTATCAACTATTTTTCAGAATTTTGACAATAATCGTCCAGTTTTTGACCCTTTTTTTAAAAATTTTGACAATTATTGACCATTTTTTCAAAAATTTTACAGTTTTTGACCATTTTTTCAAAATTTTGACAATTTTTGACAATTTTTCAAATATTTTGACAGGTTTTGAAAATATTCAACAATTATTAACCATTTTTTCAAAATTTTGACAGTTTTTAAAAATTATTGACCATATTTCAAAATTTTTAATATTTTTTAACAATTATTGGCAACTTTTGACAATCATTGACTAATTTTTGACATTTTTCTAAAAGTTTTGACAATTATTGACCATTTTCGACAATTATTAACAATTTTTTACCAAACTTTTCGACAATTTTTGATAATTATTGACCATATTTGACAATTTTCTAAAACTTTTGAGTTTTTGACAATTTTTCAAAAATTTTGACAATTTTCAACAATTATTGACCATTTTTGACAGTTTTTTAATAATTATTGACCATTTTCTCAAAATTTTGACAATTTTCAACAATTTTTATGTCCAGCCTCCTCTCTTAAAAAGTTCACGAGCCGCCACCGGTTTTATTCTTGTTCCTTTTATAGTAAACTGTAACTATGTAACAGAAATATTATAGGTTTCTTTATTTTTGTTTTAGATTGCTCATGGAGATGGTTTGCCGAATGTGATTTGCCACAGATGTCTGTATAAAATAGAGTTTTGTCTTGAGTTTCGACAATTATGTTTTATGTCGGACGCCACGCTTCGTCAAATCAGTTCAGCAGCAAAAGAAAATGGAACAGACAGTGTTAACGGAAATTCATCTCAATTTTCTGTTTATGAACAATTGGGTGTAGTAGGTATGTAATTTTCAAATATATCCCATGATAAAGTTATAGTATAGGTATTGAAACTAATAAAACATACTTACAATTTATATACCTACAAAGTAGGTAGGGACTAGGTAGGAGCAGTTCTCTCTGACGACAGTAATCTTCAACAATAGGTACATCAAGTTTGTCCAAAATCAATTGCAGAAGCTAAAAAACACGTGTTCGTTGCCCTTGCGGCGTTTGTTGACAGGTATTAGCTTTTAATTTGAATATTTGATAACGACGTATCCTTTAGTGCACATTATTAGAATAATAATTCGAGATGGAAGGAATTGACAATAATTCAGATTCAGAAGTTGAATATTATATGGAAAATACACCTCCAGAAATTTTGGAAATTGGAATTAATGCAACTTTAAACTTTTGGCAAAACATAGAGAAACGCCTGGCTGGAGTAACACTTCAAAATTGTTCAAATTTTACCATAAATTATAATTTCAAGTAAACAAAATGTTTCTTATATTTGTTTGAAAATCGTGATCGTAGAAAAAGTATTGTGTGCAACAAGTGCGCAAAGTACTTTTCGCGCTCGCTTGATTTGCTCGTGTTCGCAAACTTCAGCGCTCGTGGGAAAAGTATCATTTTGCGCACTAGTTGCATAAACTACTAATTTTGTACTCATAGCTTTTAAATGCATATTTTACAGTTATCGCCGGAGTGTGGGAAAGTGTATTTTACGCATCGGAATGTTTTTTACTTTTCCATAATTTGCTTTAAACAGTGTCAAACATAGGTTATGTTACACACAAAGTTTTGACTTTTGACAAATTTTATTTTCAACAATTTCTAACAATTAGTTTAAGGAATAGCAGAAAACGAACAGTTATTAAAAACACGAACATTTATGGGGCAATTAATACAGTATTTAATTTTTACACCTGAAACATCAAACATCAGGAGGTGTATTATTAGCTTCACTATCACTGCTATCACTCTCAATCATTTTGATAAATTTAATTTTTGAAAGTTGTGGAAAGTGTCATTTTTCAATTTGACATTTGTACATATATCATATACAATGTTACCAACTGTCAATAGAAAAATAAATTAAATAAAATTTATATTTAAATTTTATGTTTGAAGTGAAAACTTCTTTAGGCGCGTTGAGCACTTTTTATGGGTGAAGAAAAAACCTGGATTTTTCGTCAACGTCACGCTTTTATGCAACACACAATACTTTGCAACACAATCAACAATGAAGCGTATATAGAGTTGCATAAATCATCGTCATGTTATATGTATACTGTGTATATATGTGTACTTTTTTTTGTAAAAAATTCCTTACGATAAAATTTTTAAAAGGGATTCATTTTCGGTGTTTTCAATTCTGTCGGCAGACCCATGACTGAACTCTACGTTTTTTCATTTTAAATTATTCTCACTAAATGCAGCAATCCCTTCGGTCGTGCTACAAACAAAGTGCTCATGCGAAAAATTCTACTTCCCAAACACGTTAGGTAAATAACTAATGGTGTGCAGGAATCTGGCAGGAGAAATTGGGGGTGCAACCCAAAAATCCTGAGCTGGATGTAAACTGCCATAGTGAGACCAATTATCACTTATGGAGCCATTGCGTGGAGTAGTAGAACTAGCCTATTGACAACGAGAGAAAACCTCAGGAAGTAACCGAGTCTAAACCAGAAATTGACATTGCGTAAAATAACATGAAAAATAACATATGACGTATCTTTTATCGGTTTTCATATACAGGCCCCGTATTAGGGCTTACCCTTCAAAAGTTATGACCAAAACAGATTTCAGTTAACATTTTTATTTTTGACCAATATTTCTTTGTATACTTTTAAATTCGTCAATGCTATATTAATGCTCCCTAAAATAGGCAACTTTTATCTCATTTAAACGGCTTTGAGTCTCTTATAATATCTCGGAAACAATATCATTGTTTCCGAGATTTCAATATCGAGACCTTCTATAATGGGTCATGCTGTATTTATTTAAACCATTTTAAAATTGCATATGAAATTCCGAATTTTTTTTTAAGAAAACGGCGAAAACGTTGTTATGGTAGTGGACCCAAATTCTTACGACTATGAATCCGATTACGAATCCGAAAAAGAAATTGTAATAAGCGACCAAGAAAATGGAGAATCTAACGACGTAGAACCAGAAGCAGAACAAGAATCGGAAGGAAGAGGAGTTATTATGTGCAAATATTGCGACCATGCATTCACAGACAGTGCTGAATGCCATAAGCACGAAGCCAATGCACATAATAGTGAAACGCCCTTTAGTTGCGGTAGTTGTTTCATGAGTTTCGCAGATAGAGTCGTATTTTCTGCCCATCTTAAAAGCGTCCATAAAAACGATAAACCCTATAACTGTCCGCAATGTAAAAGAACATTTGCCAGGTGAATATTTTTTTAAATAATATATAGGGAAGGGAGTTTCAGGACTTCGTACCAAAAACTTGGAAGATTATAGAGGGACTAAAAATAATTGTTCGCCTACCTTACCGGAAAACCAATCATATGAACACCAAAAATAAGGCGGAAAATTTTTAACGCCAAGGCTTTTGTAGTTTTATATCATCTGTCACTTGTAGGCGAAAAACAGTTGTTTGTCATATATGTAGGAAACGCTTTAGCAGCCCTTAACTATCAGCTGCCCTCGCTTCGCTACGCTCGCTCGTGCATCTAATAGTCTCGGGCTGCTAAAGCTCATTTTCTACCCTTGTGACACAACATACAACATAGTAATTTATATAAAAAAATTTCCTTACGCCCTTCGTTAACGAACTATAGGGCTCTAAAGTTGAGAATTAAAAATGGTTTTTAATTTATAATAAATTATTAAATGGCTTATTGGAAATTAGTAAAACGCTAACCACGAGTCTACACTACACTTGTGAACTCAGGTACGAAATTTTTTCCTTACGCCCTTCGTTAACGAGCTAAAGAGCTCTAGAATTGGGAATTAAAAATGGTTTTTCATTTATAATTATTAAATGGCTTATTGGAAATTAGTAAAATGTAAAATGTTAACCACTACATTTGTGAACTCAGGTACGGACTATAAGTTCAATGTCTGATGGCAATTTTTTGTTAAATATAACTTTTTAGTATCTCTCCTAGTTTTCGGTACGAAATCCCGCGTAAAGGTTGGTTTATGTGTAAAAATATCCATTTATCAAGGGCGTAAGATAAAATTTTTAAGAGTATAGTTCATTTATTTCGGTTTTCACTTTTGTCGGCAGTTCCCATGACTACCTATTGTTAGATTTATTCTTTTTGGATGTATTCAGAACACTTGTGTGAGCCTACTTTTATTTTATATGCCTTAATCCCGTTTATATTAAAAAAAATAGTAAACAAAACAGAGGCGTCACAGATATCTTTGATTTTATGGGCGATTTAAAATAAACAACAGGATTTACCAATATAAATAAATTCTAAAATAATGTGTGATCGTACTTACTATGATTATTTTATTTAAAAAAGTAATAAAACTTATAAAATAAACTAATGTTGTGTCTGAGATGAATGACGTGAGTCCGTGACATACCTGAAAATAAAATATCAACCTGAGCATTCAAATTCCCTTTAGTTTGCATTTATTTATGAAGTCAGTTGTCAGTACTGAATTAAAAGATATAATAATTTAATTATTGATAATGCAATTTAGTTTAAGCAAGAACGCACTGTGTCTGTCACCCACAAGTGCTAAAATGTACTAAACAATTTAATTAAACAAGAATGCACTGTGTCTGTCACCCACAAGTGCTAAAAGGTGCTAAGTATGTCAAAACACTCCCTCATAAAGGATTTAGAACAATAACAAAGGGGTAGGACGTATCACATGGCTCAAGCACTCCACTTCAGTGATACAGGTAATAACAAAGGAACAGGACGTATCACGTGGCTCAAGCACTCCACTTCAGTGATACAGGATTCGTGAATCAACTGTACGGCTCAAGCACTCCGCCAGTCATATTATTCACAATACACGCTAAGCGGCTCAAGCACTCCGCAATAGCGCAAAACATGAGTCAGAGGATTGCAGACTTAAGCACTTTAATCATTTAACGTTATTGAGATTTATTTAATCATTAGCAAAATAAACAGAACGTAAAAGAGAAATATAACCAAATAGGTAAAATTGAATAGCTCTGTGAGAAAACTCACCTAATTTCCAAAATGATCTGAAGCACTGAAATCCACCAGAACACACACACACGAACAAACAGATTTTATCTTTAAACTTGCATATAACTGAAAAACTGCATGTATTTGAAAAACCGATCTTTTCGGAGTGAGAAATAAATTAAGACTGAACTAAGAAAAAGGTTTTGAACGACAGTTAAGAATATGTATATAATATTCACACACACAAAGGTTGTTTATCATTGTCTTCGTAAACGATTTCATCTTAACACGTGTTTCTACTTTACCCATAGCTAAGAGCACTTTGGAACCATAAACCCTTATATTTTATGGTTACTTTACAGATGTCAATATATCAAGAGCCCGTGTGAGTTATAGTTTTTTTTCTGGTGATTGTTTCATGCTTTCACATTTTAAAATTATTAAGTTTTATACATATACTAAAAAAAAGGAATTCTTACACTTGTCAAGCGGCGACTGCCCGGCTTAAACGCGGGAAGGTCGTTTCCCTCCATTTGCGCGCATGCTTGAGTGGTTGAATGATTGTAAGAGCGCCAAATTTGAATATTTTAAACAAGATCTAACACGGCCAAACTGACATCATTCCGTTCTCGGAGTGCAGAAGTCCCAATACCCAAAAAACTGGAAGCATTTACTAATATTTATGATTAATAGGAAATTTTAATACAATCTAAAATAGTAACGTTTCTTAGTATTTTTGTAAAAGTTAATGTAATGTAGATATGGATTTTAGATGAATAGACTTTGTCGAGATTTGCGAAATTATGGTAGATTTGGCAACACTGGTACTCGTCTATCTATCTTTTTGTTTTTTCTCTCTGAAATAAGCAAAAGAAAAAGATTCCTCAGACCGTTCTGGCGTCAACGGTTAAATTTTCTCACGATGGGTCATTTATAGTTACTCTTTCCGATTGATACGATGGAAATATTGCAGTAAGCACATATTTGCGATGGCTCATTTTACATTTTCTAGTTAATAATTTACTGAATGACACGTTGGAAATATTGCAGTATGCACATATTTTCGATGAGTCATTTTATATTTTCTAATTGATAATTTGCTGAATAACACGATGGAAATACTGTCACGTATTTGCGATGGGTTATTTGTTAGTAAATTAGTTTAACGAAATCAATCTACTTTTGTATATTGTCAAAAATTAAATAAATCGCTTTCACACATTTATCTCAACTATACGACAAGTACTAAGGATACTGAGGAACCACAAAAAAATTAAAGTTTTTGGATGATTATTACATTTAAATAATACGACATGGCAACATATTATGAGGAATAAAGCAAAATAAATAGATAAACTTTGACATTGTTTATGTTGGCATCAGATGATACGTCTGTTTTCTCCTCTAGTATGTTCACTGTTCGGAGGTTGAACCATTGGAGCGATGTACACCAGAGATTCTTACATGCACTAGGATACCCAAGTGTTCGATAAATGATTTGAAGCTTTTTGACGTGAAATTGGTATCAGCATTATGAGTTAGTTTTGCTGGAGTACCGAATGTACTCATGAAGATGGCAAAAAAAACTTAGCTTAGTTTTTTAGGTAGTGAAGGTAGATTGGGAGTAAGAAAGACAAAAATTTTGAGAGAGCATCAGCTAGGACAAAGAGGTTCTTATAATTCTTAAGATTTCCAGGTAAAAGGCAGTCAGCATGGAGTGTACGAAAAGGTTCAAAAGGCTTTGGAACAGAGGTGATGAAACCTTGCTTTAGACTGGTTAGATTTTTTCGTTCAGCATATAGCAAACAATGTTCAACTTAGCGAACCAAATATGGGGATACCCAAAAAAAAGGTTCATTCACGCGAGTTTTTTTTTGCCTACGTGGCACTGATCATCATGAAATATTTTCAAAAGATTAAATCTCGAATTAAATCCATTATGAGATGGTACAAAAGGTGAAACTCCATAAGTTTATTAGCCTCAGTTGAGATAATTCTAAAAGGAGTGTTTTTTCAGTAGTAATATCACAAGAGAACGGGAATAAACTGAAAATAGTTTGACAGATCTTAGAAAACCCGCTGCCAGGCAAGAGACACGAGATCCCAAAGGTCTCGAGTGGCTACCGCCAAATGGCAACAAGCTTGAGAAAAGGCCTGGAGAATAACCACCTAATCCATCGAACTCTCGTGTGAGTCGTGTGGCATTCGATAGATTTTTTTTGACGGTATAGTTAAAATCACTTAAGATTTTATATTTTTATTTCAACAAATTTTCATCACTCGACTCAATATTTCTTGAAAATTTATGACAGACGCGTCATATCAAGAAAATACGTTGTCATGATGTTGCCATTCCATAAAAAGAATGTACATTGAATAATTCGCTCGCTGGAATAATGTATGTAGCTTATTCCCACTATAATAATTAATGTTTTGATTGGCTAGAAGTGCTAGAACTTACATTAATTACTGGAATTGAAAATTTCTATTGGTTTCGAGAAACTTAAAAAATAATCAAATTTATATTTTCGGCTGACGTCTCCTTCGTTATTATTAAAAGACTTAAAATGTTCACATATATTTTCGCCTATATAAGATTTGAGAATTGAAAAATAAATTTTCTCCTTAAACATTTTGTGATTATATTAATTTTAGTAAAAATATAAAATATGACAATCCGCCATTTTAAAAACGTAAATTTCTCCTTTAAAACCTTCATTTCCTCAAGAAACAACACTTTTTCGGATAAAGCCCATGCGTACAAACATATCGCGGAGCAGCCATTCAAAATCAATCATTTGTATTTTTTTTCAACACTTTGTCAAAAGATGAGACTTTTATATAATTAGTAACGAATTCAATGAAATAACTCTTGGATGTCGTGGTATAGCACGGGTACGCTTCAACTTTTCGAGTTTAATTCGACATAACTACAAGGCTCCAAAGCTATAGTAGTTTACCGCATTACTTATAAGCTTACCTATGATAATTTTTTTTAAAGGAAAGTTAAACAAAAATCAATCTTAAAATTTTCACACGTTCCTTCAGTGGGCTGTCATACAGAAAACCACCCTTGTGCAGATCTTAACAAATAAAAGGTTCAACAGTTTTATAACCCTACATTCCTATCAGTGCTGTCCGGGTCAAAACTTGTTGAGGCTGAATAAATAAGTATTGTTTGAATAACAGGAGTGGTGGCTTGAAGTTAATTCTTATCAACACACCGTTTTGCAGATTCTCCAAAATTGATGCAATTGCTCCCAAAGACTTTGCCGTGTCTTCTGCCATAATGTATTTTGTATTAACTCACAGACACATTTATTTGTATGTATTATGTACATATCTATTATGTATATATCTATTATGTATATATCTATTATGTACATATATTATGTACCCGACAAATTTTGTTAGATTTATTCTTTTTGGATGTATTCACCTATTCACAACACATGTCAAGCAGCGACTGCTCGCCTTAAAGGCGGGAGGGTCGTTTCCCTCCATTGGCGCGCATGCGTGAGCGGTTGAATGATTGTAAGAGAGCCAAATTTGAATATTTCAAACAAGATCTAACTCTATTGTTTATTAAAAGTTTCTATTTTTTAGACGATCAGATCTACGTAAACATACAATAGTCCACACTGGCGTAAAACCGTTCACCTGTACGATATGCTTCAAATCATTTTCAAGAAATACGAATCTATCGAAACACATGCGAATTCATTCGAGCACTAAACCATTTGTGTGCCCCAAATGTCCTAAAACGTTCACTTCGAAAGGCGAGTTATCTCGCCATGCACCCGTTCACAACGGACAAAAACCGTTTATTTGTAATTACTGCCCTTTAAGTTTTGGAAGAAGAGACAAGTTGCAGAGGCACGAAAAACGACATTTTCCACAACGTATTGAAGATAAATCTCGAGAACTGCAAATGATGAGAGAAAATCTATCGATATTTTCATCTGGTACTGAAAAAAATAATGAAGAACAACAAGAAGGTAATTATTTTAAATTTTAGCCAAAAATTGCGTGAAGGTTATACTGATAAGGGACTCTCTCGCTACGAGGGTCGCAGCTCGCAGCTCTTACTTTTTCAAGAAGGGGAAGGAAAAATAACAATTCCATTCACCGCCACTTCCATTCCATTCCAAGAACCTTCAAGGTGAAGGGTGAATGGAATGGTTATTTTTCCTCTCCCTTCTTGAAAAAGTAAGAGCCGCGAGTTGCGACCCTCGCAGCGAGAAACTCGCATGCGCAGATGACGGAATATGCTGCTCTAGTTATCTCATCCTCATTAATTGTAGGGTTTTTTGGTTGGAGATTTAGGAGGAAAAAATTTTGAGAGTTGGTAACACTGTAACTGACAAGTTGACACTAATGACAGTCGCTCTGAGGATAAACAATTATTTGAGCCATATTTTTGCGATCTAGCGTCTTTAAGCGGATTAACAGTGTAGCTTATGCGTGACCTCATAACGGTGTCGTCACGCTTAACTTCGCAAAAATGGAAATATCTAGCGATATTCTGACATATGACAATGACATTTCTCTCACGACACATACATACTTTACTTTGTTTATTTTTTTATTTCTGAAATTCTGAAACTGTAGTAAGCAACATAATATTAATATAGGTATAATAATATTGCTTTTGTTAAAACTTGTGATCTTAGAATTTAGAATGAAAAGGAGGAGAGACTTGGTGGTGCTCAGTGAGGATACAGCTTTTTCGGTGGTCCTTGTAATGAGAAATCAGCTCTCAAGAAGAATAAAAAGTTTGCAAATAATTTCTTCAATTCCAAGAGACTATCACATCAGATCAATTTGTGAGGAAGAATGGATAAGCCGTTATCTAAATTATGACTTTTATATTTTATTTCGAATGTCTAAAGAAACATTTTTATGAACTATTGAAATTCCATTGGTCCACTCTCTATCAATTTATTCTGTCAATGCTGTCAATTGAATGACAAACAGCAGCTGAACCGCTTCAAAGTTTTCTGGCGCACTCCCGACCACGCCAGTTTCCGCTTCAAGCGTTTTTAAGCGTGACGTAATTACTTATTCGCGAAAATGAAACGCTTTAATCCGCTTAAAGACGCTAGATCGCAAAAATATGGCTTTGGATAGATTTGTAATTTGGTTGTTTTGTATTGATTTAATGATCCTTTTTATTATAAACAGTCAGATGTAGCTTTTAAAATACCTAAGCAATTAAAAAAACGTCGCACTAAAACAATATCAAATGCACTGAAACACGATATCAAAATAACTACGTGTCGTGCAGAAAACGCTTGTTTGTCAGTTTATCTCAGAGCGACTGTAACATGGTTTTGTCCTATGTAAGAGCTTTCCTGTATTTTTGATTTAGTTTATATAAATGAATCTGAAGTACGAGGAATACTTTAAAGAGTGGATGATACATATACTGAGAAAGTGAACGATTTCGAAGGTTTAGTATTTTAAAACAATATATTTTAGGTTCTTCGGAAAATATGGTAATAAATTTAGATCCATTTAATCACAATGAGTATAATTCTGCAAGTACTCCGCAACGAGCTGAAAATTCTGAAAATGAACCGGCTGCCGAAGCTTTAGCTTTAGCGGGAGACAATCCAAATGAGTTAAAAGATGATACTGCACCGAATGTCAAACATCCAGTTCTACAAGATAAAGCTTTCAGGTAATGTAATGTAACTGTCATTAGGTTCAGTTTATAATAGTTCATTTTAGGATAAGTTATTGTATAGAAGACAACCTTATCGATTTCACAAATAAAAATTGTATTCACTTATTCGGTACACCCTCAGGATCTCTAAACACAACTTCGTTTTTGGCGCACACTTCTTGTTACTTTGCTATTGGCATTTAAAGTTGCAGTTTTTCAATTTACGCGGCCACTTTTGCAACACTAGCGCCGTTCGACAATTAACTCCGAAATGGACAGTGAAAGGAGTGGAGCAGAAGCAGATTTCTCGTAGAGTAAAAGGATCATTTGTTACTGAACTGTCAAACGAGGGACATCTATCAAACGACAAATTCAAACAAATGTCATTCAGTTCGAAAACTATGTTCTCTCATTGCTCGAGAGTCGCTTTTTCCAACCAAGTATTTTCAACGTTAACATTCACCCGACATGCGCAGTGTTTTGTTCTTGGTTTTGTTGTTATGTTTTTATACTTTATTGTTACTTGTTACTTATACGTTTTGTGTGATTGCAAATTTGCCAAACACGCAACCACTTTACGCTTCCGATTCATAATTATTATTATTTTTATAATACTCTAACTTGGATTATTTGTGTTTTGTTCACTTTTCGTCTTTTAGGTTGGGTTCGAAAAGTAATCAAACGAATCAGACAACCCAATCACACAAATGTCACACCATGGAATGAGAATGATCTCTCGGAGCGTACTTTTCGAACTCAGCCCTGGTTTAAAACGTCAATAATTTCATATTATAATTGCGATGCCATAGTATAATCTTATTTCTAATACTTCTCTCTCTTCGTATTTTGAGGTTACACTACTAATTTTTTATTTTTTTATTCAAAAATATTATATTTTAATATCAAATAACAAGTTGAGTTAGGATATTTTAAGTTATTCTTTACTTATTAAGGATATTATTATACAATTACCATTAAAACTTTGTATCAAGCATTTTTTTGCGAAAAAATGTTTTTAAAACTAACTTTTTGAGTCATATATAAGCTAATATTTTGAAGGTAATAAAATATTATTCTTTCTCTTCACCCTTCTGGTAATCATTTTAATTTATTTTATTTTAGATGTTCCCAATGTTCGAAACGTTTTTCGAAGGCTGAAAATTTATTATCCCATCAAGCTATTCATTCCGAAGATCGACCTTTTGGATGCCATATTTGTAATAAATCTTTCATTCGAAAGAGGGAATTAGACAGGCACATCGCTACTCATTCAGGAATGAAACCGTTTAAATGTCCGAGGTATAAATTTTAAATATTTATTTTTAAATAGGTCTAAAAATAATTTATATATTTATTATTTTATTTATTCTTTCAATTATTGTTTGGTTAAAAGACCAAGTCCAAAGCCAATAGCAAATATCAGCTGGACCACAGAATACACCAGCAAACAAGAAAAGCGAAGCTGTCTATAATTTTTTTGTATGCGCATGTCTGAAATAAGATATAGTAAATTTTATACCCATTTAGAATAAGACCATCCTTATTTATTATTAATAAATCGGTTGAAACAAAAAATTACCAACAAAAATGAACGTCGTAACTAATTTATTAGATGTCACGTTTTTGAAGTTACGTCAAATTTTGATTTTATGTTAATGTCATAACGCAAAATAAGATATAAAAATGCGATATTCTGATGAATCCAAAAAACTTATGCTTAATGTAGTAAACTATTTTCAAAGCGATTTAGGTTCTCGATTTAAGGCAATTCAAAAAGCGTCCGAAGCACTAAAAGTTCCAGAAAGCACATTATATAATCTTGAAAAACCAAACAGAGTTACAGATTTCGAATTTAGAATAAATATGTCTGCAAGCGTTTCCCGGAGCAAAACCCGAATTACAAAAAATACCCTGCATTGTTTGAGGGAAGTAATTTATAAAATGTATGCGCGAAAGGATAAAATCACAGTAGAAACTATTTTACGGCAATTTATCGAAGAGTCTCCAGAAACTAAGATTTCCAAAGGTTCGTTATATTTGGGAATTAAAAAAATGGGTTTTCATTTCAAAAAACAGGATGAAAGAAAACATTTATTGGAAATGCCTGCAGTCAGATTAAAAAGAATATTATTTTTGAACAAATACCATGCTGCTAAAAGCGAAAAGCTCTTTACACCTGTTTTTCTGGATGAGACATGGGTTTTTAGTAAAAGCGGGGACAGAAGAATGTGGCAAGATGGTACTAAACACAGTGATTTAAAAATAACTGGAAGTGGGACACGATATGTAATTGTTCATGCCGGTAATAAAAAAGGTTTTGTGGCAAATGCATCGCTTATTTTTAAATGCAATAAAAAAACAGGCGATTACCATGATAACATGAACACCGAAAATTTTGAAAATTGGTTTAAACAGCAACTAATTGTAAACTTGGAAGAACCATCGTTAATTATAATGGATAACGCAACGTATCACAGTCGCCTGGATGAAGAAATCCCAAGAAAAAGTTGGAGTAAAACACGCATGTTAGAATGGCTCAAAAAAAAGAATATTCCTTTTCCAGATCACATTTTGAAGGATGCTGTTTGGAATATAATTGAAAAGCAAGTTTTGCGAGAAAAAAATTATCATTTAGACAAATACGCTGCCGAGCATGGTCATTGTGTTCTCAGGCTACCACCCTATCATTGCCATTTTAATGCCATCGAAATGGTATGGTCAGAAACTAAAAGGCATTATGACCAAGCTATTACGAAAACTGCAAGGTCACCTACTGAAGTCTTAAAAGTATGGAATGACGTTGTAAAAAATGTACCGGAGCAACACTGGCAGAATTACATAAATCATACAGAGAAAATTATTTCTGAAGCATGGGAAGTAGAAAACAAACTGGACCTACTAAACATCGATCCTATGGTGATCTCTGTATCCAATGAATCCGATGATGAACTATCACTTTGCGAAACTTATTCTGATTTAGAAACTAATTAAACTTTGCCTTGAAGATCACGTTGTCATTTTTTTAAAATCTAGAATTTGTACTTAATCGAACTCTGAATTGCAAAATTTTTTAAGAAAACTATGTATCTAGTTAATAAAACAATGTTTTTAAAATTAGTGCGCTTCTTTTATATTCTTTTATTATGTCAACATCTTTATAATTTTATGAATTTCATAAAATTAATTTGTATTATTATAAACCGCCACTGATAATATGAAATTTCAAGTCAATACGCCAATGCAATAAGAAATATGTCAAGCATTTGACATGACAAAGGTCATAACCTAATTTTTTTCATGCGGGTTCAGATGGTTCAAGAAGCCGCATACGTTAAGTTACTGAAACGGCTGGTACCTCTAAATAGGTATTAATTTTACTATACTTGTCATGCTTCACTATGTCGACAAATTAAGTCTGGTTCATGTAAATACGAATGGCGAATGACGAAGACCGCTCTCATTGGTCGATATCAAAATAATAACATGGTTTAAATTTGAACAGATGTCAAATTTAATTTTTTGCGAATTCGCATTATTCGAAATCTGGGGGGCGGGAATCTTGAAATCGTTTTATTATTTTGACGAATAACGCAGTGAGAATATTTGTTTTGAGCAGTTTTTAGTGAATTATTAAGATGTATGAAAGTGAGGTATGATTTACTTAATTATATTACTCTTTACATTACAAAACTAAAAAAATGATACTATTGATACCTATCTTTCTTATTTAGTAAAAATAATAAATATCCCAGAATCCTGTCAAAACATGAATTAAAAAAAAGCCTTTTTGTTGCGAATTTCGCGTTCGCAATTCGCATTTACATGAACCAGCCTTTAAAAAAGTCGGATGAGTTTGATTTTTGACAGGGTTCGTGCCATCAGTTTTAACAAACACGACGTGTGTACTAAATCCGTCGAGATTTGTCAGTTGCGTCAATCGAGGTATTGTGAGCACGTGTTCACAGCATTCATTGTTGTAAAACAATTTATGACTGAATTCATCGATCTATATAGAAGTTTACCAGCTGTACGGAAAGTTAAATCAAAGGAATAAAGCGATAAAATACAAAAAATAAATGTTACGAAAAATTACTGTTAAAGTGGAAAGAGGTGGAAGATGAAGCAACAATAACTACAATTAAGAAAAAAATCGATTCAATCAGAGGAAGTTTCAGAAAGGAAATGAAGAAAGTTGAATCTTCCTCCAAATCCGGCGCAGTGATGGAGGAAATCTATAAGCCCCAGCTGAGGTATAACGAGCAATTAATATTTTTGGCCGATCAAGAGGCTCCCAGAGTAGTATGACTATACACACCACACTTTAACATCCATTCCTTGCTCCATCTTTTTTTAATTGTTTGTTGCACAGCTAACGTAGCCGCCACTGCTAGTAGGCACGTTCGGTTCATCGCGATAAACTGTTAAAATAAAACTCGTAGTCTGTGGGTTTGATCCGACCTCCTTCATCTTTCCAACAGTTTTAAACGTCGGTTAAAATCGTCGTGTTTACCCGTAGTCTTTGGGGGCCTTTTTATATCGCCAATATTTGAAAACTTGATAATTTTTCTCAGTGTATTTACTAAGTCATCTGATGTTAATGTGGGTCATGAATTTTTCTTACCAAAACATCAAAGAGATTGCGTCGGGCTTCGCTTCTTGATAGTTGGTGTATTCTCTGGCTTGACTGGAATCATCGATATTATTTTTTCTTTTCAGATGCAGTAAAAGTTTCGGTCGTAAAGACAAAATGATGAGACATTTGCGAATTCATGACGTTAACAAAACATTTACATGCAAAATATGCAGTAATACGTTTAATAGAAGAGACAGTCTTCATCAACACATGAAGACGCACACAACCAAAGAGACTGTAGAAACAGATAATGGACTGGAATAGAGTTCTTTTTTTTCGATTATGATTATATTATTATGTAATTCCCGTTGCCTTTTTTATAGTGTTAATATTTTTATTGTACAATTCTTATACTATTTTCTAATAAACTTGGAAAAAAAAACAGTTTTCAATTGATTTAACGTAAGGCTGCAACGAGATGAAAGTTATTTGGGACCGAATCAGGATTACATTGTGGATGACCCTTTATTTCGATACCTATGTGTGTCATGATTAGAAGCTTCTTTTTTCTTATCTTAAGGCCGCTGCACAATTGAACGGGAACGTGAACTGGAACGAGAACGAAAAAAAAGTTAAGATACACATATTTTATTGTACCCATGCATAACCAATTTCCGGTAACGAGAACGAGAAGATGCCCGGGAATGAGAACTGGAAAGTTGGCCAAGTTTTAACATTCCCGTTACCGTTGCATTCCCGGAGCCAATCACAGCACAGGATATATAATGCTAATAGTTGAGCCAATAGGAAAGCAGCAACCTGTTTGATGCAAACATAACCTCGTTGGATGAGAATCTCTCAGACTAGTGTAAAAGTGGCCCTAAAAAGAAGCAATTAATGTGCTGGCCAATTTTATTAAGAGGAAGAGGCCAATAATAACATCCATTATATCAAAAATGATTGATATGATATTCGGAAGTTTGTTATTGACTCACAAGTTGAGAGTGTTTTAGAAAATAAATATCTCCAGAAAATGCCAAACATCCCTATATACGTTCTCGTTGTTGTGCATCTAAATATAATATTTCTTTCTCGTTTCCGTTCTGGTTCTCGTTCACGCTCCCGGGCAATTGTGCAGCAGCCTTTACCTTTGGAAACAAATCAATTTTTTTGTCTGGGTGGATCTTTCCAGACTTGCACACAATAAAATTCTTCTTATTCGCACCTCGAAAAAGATAAGAAAGTTACAAGAATAAATCAAGCAATCTTTAATTGTTTGAAAAAAGTCTAATTCCTGTTAAGAAAAGTTACAAATCCTTCAACAATGAGATAAAAAAACCATTCCCACACATCTGTAATTCAGTGATTTTGACGCATGAAAAAAACAATTTATATCAGAACTATGGAATAATCATTATTTCTTTATCAAACGCAGTTACAACTTCAGGTAAAAAATTTATCGAGTCCAATTATTACACTCAAGAAAAAACATCAAAATTTCAAAAAAGCGCTCAAATTTTTAATCATTCATCATATTGTCTACCAGTTTGACTCGTAGCAAAAAATTTTACATTGATAGACAAGCCTACTATAGATAGGCTTGCCAGACGTCCCGGTTTTCAGACAAAATCCCGTTTTCCCGGCCGGTTTACTTAACGTCCCGGTAAACATTAAATTTGATTATAGATTAAGTCTAAAAATAACTAACCGTGAATAGATATTACATATTATTAGTATCATATTACAACGTATTTTGAAACCAGAAAAATTTAAAAAGTAAAACTAACACTTACATTTTGAGTTCTATGTCGTAACCTTCATCCCAATACCATTTATGGACTGCACCATGTTTCTATTAACCCGAACCGAAATAATCGAACCATTTCCATTCACCGACCGGCGATTGCCACCACATTTATCACATTAAAGGCATACATCCCATAACTTTCTTTATGATACTAACCCTTAGTCCACTTAGAACAACCTCAAGACAGTACCTGTGTACAGCCTTGTTTTTCTAGTCCAAGAAAATCTTACCAGATTATCCACACTCTTTAATTAATACAAAAATTAAGCCTTTTATCTTATGGTTTTTATTATAATGAAATTCAACAAATTATAATTGGGAGAAATATCAGAATTAAAAATATTTTAATGTTTTGAGCTGATAGAAAGAAGAACTTGTAGTTGCATTGTCTCAAAGAGAGCTACTGCCATTGCTAGTCACTTTTTAGAGGGTTTTGACACTCATCAGATATAAAAATGTTTCTAGAATTCATAGGTAGTAACCAGATTGAGATTCAATAATGAACACTTTTGAAAATTACTTGAAAAGAAAAGGAATTAATATTTATAAACAATCCAATTTAGACTAATTTAAGTGTAGGTTCCTACATCTAATTTTCAAGAAATTGTTATATAGAAGTACCAAAAATATCCTGGGCATGTCAAAACACGAAATGTCTTAAGTGAATTAAGAAACTTGCCTTAGACAAGTAGAAGTGAGATTCAAGATATAAAAATAAGATTTTATAGTATTGTAAGATTTTCAAAAACTACAAGTCTTTATGGTATCCAAGGAAAGGTCTGTGATCACATTTTCTATTTCATCGTACATACATCAATTTGAAAATATAACCTGGAGTTCAAATTTCCAAAATATATTTTTTTGCAGAAATCCTAATTCAAAACTTGTCGAGACAGTCTGATTCTTAAGACGTTCAAAAATCTATTCCACTAGTGTATATAACTTACAAATTATGTCCTGGGTTTTTGTAAAAGTTCATATTTAACATTTGTAAAAAACGAAAATGTAAAGAATTGGAAGAACCCCATATCCGTTGTTTTTTATGCCCAAATTGAAACTCTTAGTTGTCTGGAACATTCCGCTTCACCTAACTAGTGATTTCTGGGAGTTAGATATTTCAAAAATAATATCGTTCCCTACGTTTTCTTGACCTACAGTTTACAAAAAAATCAGATGAGTGGTTCAAAAGGTAACCACTTTTGACTGACACTGAATATCAATACAAAAATACTAAACATATAGAACCAGAACTTTGTTATTCTTGTTTTTGAAAAGTTTTATTTAATTTCAAAAATATGCAATTGTTTTTGTTTGGCTCACAAAAACTTTGATACGCTAAAGAAACTCCATCTGTAAAGCGAGGAAACACAAAGAAGTGTACCTAGAAATATATATCCTTTTGTAATAATAGTTGAGGTGTTTCCAACATTTCAAATATTTATAAAATTATAAGTAAAGAACCTATACACAAAAAAGGATAAATAGCAAAGACTTTTCAGGCATACTTTTATGAATAACAAAAATAGAAAATATATTTATAAAATTAAAAAATATATAAAACAAAAACTCCTATCTTCAAGGAAAAATCCAATTTTTGTAGTTTCTCAGCCATGATTTTTTTTTAATTTCTTCAATTTAAATTATTTTAAGAAATATGTATTTCTATTTTTGTTATTCGTCACAACAACCACCTACCTTTAGGCATATCGCATTTTTCCAGCCAAAACGGTCGTTAAAATCTAAAAAAAAACAGATAAAAAGAATATTATTGTTTGATAACATTCGAGTTGAAAATTAAAATTTATTCCGACATCTTGTCAATATTAATTTCAGAGGATATAGATTTGTTTTATGAAACTGAAGTCGATTATATATTTAATGCAGCAGAAATTTAATATTTTTTAATGATTTTACAAAGTAATAATTGAAAAAAAAACGATCAAATTCATGTGAGCAATTCAAAATTTCCCAATCTTATATTTTTTTGTCGATCTAGCAGAATCTAATTACTTAAATTGTATCAACACTTACCTAAACATCTGCTCATAAAAAATACAACCAATTATTAACAAGAGATTTACGAAAACCTTTATAATATATAATATGGTTTTTTACGATAAAAGATTGAACAATGTAAAAATATCATTTTTATCTTGTCTATCTTAACGGATATTCATTTTTGACGATTTAGAAAACCACCCTTGAATGTACAAGTATGTAAAACAAATTTCAAGTTGATATTATATATAACAATTTAAAATTCCTTATTTTTCTAAATAAAAAAAGAGCTAGAAATTATAATAGCATTGAAAATATTTAAATCAATAAAATATATTATTTTATTACCTGAAATCACATCACAAATAAGCATTTACTGTGTTTAAAACACTAACACAAACTAAATACAAAACTCTTTGTTCTCTGAATAAATTCCTAAATGGTGTTTTTTCTTGGCAAAAAAACGCCGGCTTGGTTTACACTGTTTACTGGATTGTAATTGGCGCTAGATTAGTCAATCCATATAAGGTATTTAGTTTGAATGATTTGAATTTGTTGTTCGTAAAATACTGTTATTTAAATATACGGGGAGTGATGAAAATAATCTTAGTTTTATACAAGATCGGTTGCCTACCTTACATTTTTATTTAGGATTGAAATATATATTTCAAAGCTTGTTGATTATACAATTGGAAATTAAAAATAACACTTATTCTAAAAAGCATTTCAAACATAAGAGGAATAATCGTTATTTAACCAACAAGTGTATTAATAAATACTATTAAACAATGGCACCTTTTCAGACATCGGTATACAAAAAAAGATAGGCAGCTTCGCTTCTTGTTTGCTGGTGTATTCTTTGGTTAGATAACTATTAATATGACTGTATGTTTGGTTTCCTATACCAAAATCGTTTATTAATAGGGGTCATTAAAAGTCAATTAAAAATTCCGTTTCGGGTAAACGTAGCTTCATTGCAAAATAAAATTTTTGAGAAAAAATTGGGATCTTGGTCATTTTTTGTCCATGAACCAGTTTGCAAAAACTAGTCGAGCAGGGAAATCACCATAAAGCATCGCATGGACTTCTTGAAAATGAAACGGATTAGAATATTACACCACAAGGGCCGGAAGTTGAATTTTGAAGTTAACATTTGCGGCACGAGCGAAGCGAGTGCTGCTAGTCGCTACGAGTATAAATACGCATGAGAAATTATTTCCTTCCGCCGTTATACAGGGCGAGCGTGTACTTCTCACAGGGAGTAAATGTTAAACTTTCGTCCCTGCTACTAGGGACGAAAGTACGTACTTTCGACCGAAGTATGAAGAAAAAAGGTTTTCTTTATGAATAATATTCCATATGTAGGATACCTATAGAAATTGCAGGATACATAGCCTTAAGAGGGTTTTTGTATAAAAGTAAATAAGTTCAGATACTAGATATCTGTAGATTGCGTTTGGCAGGAGAGTTTTTGGACACCCAGTATAAACTACAAAACAATTTTGGAAAAGAAACTAAATATGACTTCAATATTTATGTATTTGCAGAAAATTTTTCATATACCTACAGTACAAAATTACTTTATATATAATTTCACCATTACATAGAATCAGTATAAGGCACAATAAATGGTAAATACATCAAGGGGACGATTTTTCTTACTAAAAAAAGTATAAATAAATTACTAAAAATAGGCGTAATAAGTACCAACGTTTACATAAAAAACAATAGTATACATATCAATTAAATAAAATGAGCAAATCAAATAAAACACAGGTGTTCAAAAAATACAGTTACTTCCATCTACTTACAACATATTTATCGTTTTCTTTACGGTGCTTGTGAAAATACTTGCATTTTTTGAAACACTATAGATTTACATTAAAGGCAGATAATTCAAAGGTACAGTAGATTATTATTGAGCATTTATGTAGTATCTTATATAAAAATATATGACAAGGCTGAAGATGTTATAAACACCCCAAAGCAAAAGATGATGACATTCGTATCATGAAATTAATCCTATCAAACTAAATAGTTGATGAGTACATGTAAATTTCTCTTAGAATTATTAAAATCGGTCCTTTCGTTTAGAAGTTACGAAGGGCGCAATAATGGTCGGTCGGTGGTATTTACTTTCTTTTTGACTTTTGCCTGTGCGAATCTGGGGCGGGTCACTAATTTTCAATAAAAATAACAGTTTCACAAAAATATTGTATGATACATGGTATTAGGGCCGATCTTTCCGCTACCTGTTAAATCCTTTGTTCTGTAAACTGACAGTTGTGCTCTAACTGTTAGTTGGACTTATATTTTAATAGGTATATATTAGTGATGGGCATAATTCGAATCAAAAATCATTCATAATCGTCAGTATCTGATTATGAAAATAATCTTCAGTATCCGATTATGGCAAAATAATTCGAATTTTTTCATGGAATTATGAAAAAAGAAATATGGGTTAAGTTGAAAGTTACAGTGAGCAAGTCAGTGAGTCTAAATTTAAAATTCCGTTTTGATTGACAGAAAAGCAAATTTTAATTTCTGGTTTCTGGTTGAATGCACAATTTGAAATCCATGATGACAGTTGACAGTTTGAAATCGCAAGAACAGTAAAAAGCTAATGTGCTTGCGTCTGATTCGAATGGATTGAAGACGCGATGTTGCAACAAATAATGCGCCCTCTAGAGTTATTAGAGTATGAGTGATTTATAATTCGAATTATCACTCATAACCTAATAATCCGATTATTGAAATAATGCGATTCTGCCCATCACTACCCGCATACTCTGCTTCTGCGAGAACTTACAAGTACTTAGACGGAAGCACTTTGGAGAGGAATTAATACAACCATTACAACTACTGAAAATCCCTCCAGTCAAACTAGTGGCCTTTATAGAAGACTCGAAGCTTCTGGAATGGAAGTAGATAACATGGAAAATGGTAGAAAGATTCAGTTCAAGTGCCTGTGTTATTGAGCACAACCCAAACGAATGAATGAATGCCCATCACTAGTATATACCAAGAGGCGGTAGGAATGAATTTAGAACTACTAACTTCAAGTTAGGGATAACGGATTACTATAAGCGGTATGATCAGCTAATAGAAGTGAATTTAACTTCTTTTATCACAAAAGTATAGGTGGGAAACTGGTTTAAATGGGTAATATTGGCACTTGGTATAAATATACTACTATAACATTGTATTCAATAAATTATGGATGAACAAATGATTTTACTTAAAATGAATTGATTATTCAACATTTCTGATTGTTATGTTAAATAACCTGACGGTGATGTCTAAACAATTTCCATAAATTATTACCCCGGAGCGGCTCTTATTAACTTGTACCATTTGTACGAATTTCCATGCGCAGTCACTTTTTGAAATAATTGAATATTTAAAATGGTGAATACTTATTCGTGATCCTGTTTTTATTATTCAAATATTGATTTGAGTAGATTATTCCGTTTCGATTAAAAATTGGTGGCATCCTACTTAATATAAACTGATCACCCCATACCATTAATCATTATAAGAAAAATTCGACCCAGAGTAAAGTGTATCACCTGGGGAAGTGTTAGTAATGAACAATTTTGAAAATTACTATTTAAGCTGCAAATTCAAACTTAGTTTGTCCAGTAGCTAAATCGTCCTAGACGATGAAATAAAATACTTTCTCGGAAAATAAATAATTCAATTAAATATTTTTGCACCACACAAAAATCAAATTTTAAATGCCGCCGCCCCCGAGTATCACATTTGTATTTCTACATAAGGAATGACTTACCTCCAGTGCACACATGAGGGATTTCCCGCGGCGATTTCGACGCGGGAACACAGTTTATAGTTCTGAAAGCCTCTACATATATGGACGTCTGTTCGCGCAAACGAACTATAAGCGTGAGATGACCGCGGTAACTAATTGAAAAATTATTACTTCGGACCGCAATTGCGATCCCGTAGCGGCGCCGCAGCGGTTCATATGTGCACGGAGGCTTAGGATAAAAATAATTTTAGCTAAAATGTGCATTGTACACTAGCTGAACACTTATTTATAAAAATCTTCACAACATAGACGTACGTAAACATTAATAAAAGCTAGATTAAATATAGATATAAAAAGGTTTTTTCGTATATATACAACTAGAAAAATATACATAAAATAAATAATAGTAGGAAAAGTTTAAAAATAGCATTGGGAAAAAATTTTTGTCGTTTCATTATTCGTATACAATATTTCGAAAAATGATTCAATAGAACTATAAACTTTTATCTTTATAAAAGAGGAAAGGGCGTATAAACTAAAACGATTCAAGAAAAAGTGAACAAAAAATATATTTTTCTTACTACCTCGGTCGAAAGTACGTGGTTTCGGCTCCGATTATACGGCAGAAAGTCTAACTTGTATGCATTGATCAAGCTATATGCGCGCTCCGCGTTACGTTCCTTTGAGCAGCATATTATTTTGCGCACCTTTCACGAGATTATGTACACTTGCACACTTTTCAAGGACCGATGACAATACAATAATTTTAATTAAAAAAAAAATTATTAATTCCTTTAATTATGTGATAAAACGTCACTTTTTTTAATTTTGACATAAATCATATGGTCTATATTATACAACATCTTGATGATAAATAATTATTTCTTCATAGCCGAACGGTATAGGGTTTGGATGAATTATGAATTGTAGGCGTAAGGTTCGAATCCTGGAAACTTCATATAGTTCCTACCTTCGGGCTTTTGACTTACATATCGCTCTAATCATATTGTTACGACGGACCTGTACTGAGGATATGTACAGGTCCATGAAGAAAAAGAAGAAGACTACATCTAGAATCATCTGTCATCGAAAAGTCGAGAACTGTCTGGAACAGGTGAAAAGTATAAAAAGCGGGACAATTGACATATTAGTTAGTAATATTTGAAGTTTTAGAAATTTGAGTTCTGTGTTCTGATAGTGAGACGTTATTTGTATTATCATTGTCTAAATTTCTTTTTTAGACAATGGTGTTATGGAGGGTAGAAGGAAGGAGCACCATCTGAATGTATTAAAAAGTGTCCATCGAAAGGAAGCAAATTAAGATGGCGCCATAGTAGCAAGTGGAAGGATTTTAAAAACGGCGCCATGAATTATTAGAGTAAGATACAAAATTAAAAAAGGAAATACTACGTAAATAATTGAGATTTTAAATACTGCATATTTCTCAATTACACAAGTCACGAAAAATACTAAATTTTTCAACCCAGCACGTTTCACTCGGTTTATAACCCTAAATTCACATCATTTCCATTAGCTAAACGAGCGCCATTTCGGTGAATATTCGAATTATAATTTGCTGTTTACAGGTGGACACTTTTTCAACTTGTCACCCATATATGATGGTGCTCCTTCCTTCTACCCTCCATAATTTGTATTTAATAGAGGAGTTCAGTTTAAGGTCAGTGTGACCAACAAAAAGTGGTTTTTATGACAAGAATGACAGTTAATGTCTACCATTCAAAACATAAGATTTTTGCAGGTTTTTTATCATTACGAACATCTATATTGCTTTATTAAAACAATGAATACACCCCGGAAGCATAAATCTTAAAATTTAAAATGACGTTTTAGCTGAATTCCCAATGCATCGGTGGCCAGTAATTCTAGGAACTTTCGGCAAATCACCAATTCTCTTCTGTCATTATGTCACTAGTTATGTCAGATGTCAGTGTTATTTGTTTTTGTTGATATTCGTTTAATCGTTTATGTTTATTTTCCATACTTTTGTAGTAGTTCTAGTTAGTTGTATCACTTTATTCTTCTGATTGCTTTTTCCACTGACATCTGACATAACTAGTGACATAATGATAGATGAGAATTGGTGATTTGCCGAAAGTTCCTAGAATTACTGGCCACCGATGCATTGAGAATTCAGCTAAAACGTCATTTTAAATTTTAAGATTTATGCTTCCGGGGTGTATTCATTGTTTTAATAAAGCAATATAGATGTTCGTAATGATGAAAAACCTGTAAAAATCTTATGTTTTGAATGGTAGACATTAACTGTCATTCTTGTCATAAAAACCACTTTTTGTTGGTCACACTGACCTTAAACTGAACTCCTCTATTGTGAAAGTTAAAGTCGAATAAATAAAGAAAGTTTGAGATAGTAAAAGGAGTAAAAATATTATTCTGCAAAACTATGATGATTGGTGTTAAATAATTAAAAAAAATTAATAAAACGTAGGTACAGTAATGTCGGTAGGACTTGAACCGACGACCCTCACTGCGGAAAGCATGCGCTTACCCATCGCACCAATAAGTTCAACGATAATGGATGTCAAGCTTTGCTATACTGTCACTCATATAACCTCAAAATTTGTTTACAAGTAGCTAATGCTAATGTTGGTTAATTGTTTTCGTATTTTTGACCGAGGTAGTAAGAAAAATAGTATACACTACATGGGCATAAAGTTGAGATTCCTGCACTGCGCGCCATGATGCCATCGGCTTATACGGCACGGTGCGAGAATGGCTGTGACAATAACTGTTATTGCTGTTGTCAAATTAATTATTTACGAAATCCGCTAGATTTTGCGCGTGAATAAGACCGTGGTGTTCATAATAATCAAGAATGGATAGTGATAGATGAAGCTTATCTTTTGCACTGCGGACGAAAAATACTTGCCTTCGAAAATAGTCGCTTTTTATTCGGAAATTAGTAATTTTTTGTAAAGATCGATAAAAAAATGTAATATGCACCTCGGCGAATAACTGTCTATTGTCTTGCCTGCTTGCTAGCCTCGGCTTTCAATTTTCAGACTCGACTATAATAGACTGTTTTTCGTCCTTTTTACATAAATAATCAAAGGTTATATAACAAGACCTTGATAAATAGTCGATTATTATTATTGCATCTCATTTCGAATGTATTTTAGCATTAATAATCTGATTAAAGCCCGATAGCTTTGGCTCAAAAAGCTTCAATCAGAAATTTAATAGCAATAAAAATAGCAGCTGATTTATCAAAGTAGTGTTTTAAATAAACTAGAAATTTGGTGTTATTTAAAATGTTATGGCAAGACATTTAAAGATAAAAATAGATAGTGCTATCTGACCATTTAAAACATTGACAGCCGAATAATGTTTAATATCAATTAATACTTGTACGCATCCTATAGAAAGAATATTTATAGAAGAAATGCGTTGTTGCCGCTAGCATAGTTCTACTATGCCTAATATTTATTACAATGCGCTGTATCTAGTATATGTAAATGTTAAAGAATATACGAGGTATTATCAACAAAGAATTAGGTACCTATTATAAAACAGAGATCTACATAACCAGCAGTTTTAAAATATTGAGACTTATGGCCGTATGCACCGTTTACACTTGAACTCGTTTAAGCATTAAATTAGTTTATGATTTTGAGTTGGTATGCAACATCGATTCTATATGAATTCTTATTTAAACTGTTGCAGATTTTATCAATGAAATACATGTAATTCGGAATTCAAATAACAACCGTCACGTCCCAAACTGTAAACGAGAGTAATCAAAATTCAATGGGGGACTTCGGTCCAAGTTGCCAACCCATAAATTTTGGAATTGTATACCTTTGGGGAAGAGAAATTTCGGAACGAATTTGTCATGTTTAAGTTCGCATTGTTTATAAACATCCGTAAACTGAGAGCTGCAACATAAATTTCAGCCAATCGGACATGATCTTTACATATATCGATATTTGGATTCAATTACCTGTTTTGAAGAGCCGAGGCTCAGTTTACTTATATTTATAAGCAACGCGAACCTAATATGGCAAATTTCTGTTGAAATTTCCCTTCCCCAGTGGTAGAAAATTCCAAAATTTTTGGGTCGGCAACTTTTGGACCGAAGTCCTCCACTCCATTAACGTCAAGCATTGTCACCAACGAAGGTTTTTCACAAAACAAAGTTTCTAACTAACTAACTAACTTGTTTCAGGTTTAATTAAACTTCGGTGCAAACCGAGGCAACATTGAGGACGTTTAAATATTGAAACCAGTTTAGTTAAACTGGTTTAATACCATAAAAGGTGTATACGGCTATTATGACAAAAAATATAGCACGATATTGATCTGATGTATTCAGGATGTGGCAAATAAATCGTTGATTAGAAAGAACTCGAGAATTGAAGGGGTTATACCGGAAGTTGTTCAAAACTTCGTTTTTTAAATTGATTTCAGGTTGTAAATAATTCCTTAACCGTTCTTGAAATATTTTATATATAATTTGGATAACATACAGGGGTTCCATTTGAACAAAAAATTAATTACACGAATATTTTGATTGATCTATTTATTCAAATTTTGTCAACACCTTGTATAATAAAAATGATAGTTTTACATTGTAGACTATAACATTACCAGTCTTGGAAAGAATACCATTCAATGGTACAGACGGCTCAAAAGCAATAGAAGGAACTGGGATAGGAGTGTATGGGCCAGGAACCAAACACTCTGAAAGCCTGGGAAAAACCCCAAGTACCTTTCATGCGGAAATTCACGCATAAGAAGGTGTGCCCCGTTCAATATTGATAAAGGATATTGAAGGCAAAAGATTATCATCATGTCGGATAGTCAAGAAGCCATTAAAGCACTGAGTTTCTTGTGTAATTAGTTCCAAAATGGTATGGGAAAGACTATACAAACTCAAGAAACACCTTTTGGGGGCCGGAACTCTTTTACAGTATCAGCTCCAATGTAATATTGGAAGAAATAGGCAAAGTCAAAAAAAGAGAAGATCTAGTAGTGCTTAGACAATCAAAGATACTTCTGGGTGACTATGACCTGTTGAGAACAAATGAATGCCTAAGTCAGAGTAAAAATGCACTAAGAGTTTTAACAGGGATCCCAACGGGACAATGTCGCCTAAATGGGCTCCAGAAAAGCTCAAAATAGTGAAGGAAGAAGAAACCTGCTCCATCTACATACTTGCGGAGTGCACGGCAATTCAGAATCCTAGGGCACAACACCTAGAAGACTACTGGATAGAAGAGGGACACTTACCTAAACTGAAGCCTGAAGACATCCTAAAATTCCTCCGGGAAATAGGTCTAAAGGAGCTACTAGTCTCTGAGACTTTCCTCGGGGACTAATAGAACTTTTAGGTATCAGTGAATGTCAGCCAAATATACATACATACATACAACACAATGTGGTACATAATACCTGAAAAATGTAAGCTTTTATCCAAAATACATAAGAAGGTATTAAATTTTATGTAAATTTTGAAAGAGTAGTTTTCATATTAAAAAAAATTCAATTCAAAAACGGTTCAATAAAGATAATAGGGAACTAATAACAAAAATTGTTTAAAATAACGTAAATATTCCTAAAATCGAAAAGTATACAAGGTGTCTTATTAAAAAGACGAATTAATAAACAACACCTTAAGTACTTGTCATCTTTCTAATCGACGATTTATTTGCCACACCCTGTATGCATTTGGTAATACAACAGCTATATACAGCGCAGAGGAAAGAATAAAGAATATAATATATACATCTTTAGGTATTACATAATAACAAATAAAAAATATTTGATCACAATAATTTGAAATTACAGATAAAAGCGTCAATGTTTTTTGAAACATGACCAACCAGTCCTCTCTATACCTTGCAAATTTTTTACACAGCACAGCCTTTTCGAACTCCGTAAAGGACTTTGAGTTCTGGGAAAATTATTTTATTGATTAGTTGGTGGGTTTTTCCAGCCAACATCGCTCGTCTCGGATCTTTCTTGTAGATCTTTATGCCTGGTTTGTGGACCAGAAAAGCGTTGTCGAGAATCATGAAATCGTAATTCGAAACGCACAATGCGTAGCCCTGAAATAATTCAAAAAATATTTATGGTATCACTAATTTGTATCATTTGGATGATTTTTTTATTATACCAGCTTTTGTCATTTCTTTCAGACTGTTTTTGAGAAACACCGGTTTGCACATTTACCATAAGAAAAAATGTTGCTCTTAACACGTGCGGAGTGTCCTTTACGCAATAGTTCGGGAAATAACCAATCAAATTACATACAACAATTAAGAATTATAAAAATATTTATACCTGCGTCATTTTGTCCATCTTTCCCTCCCAACTAAGCCTTTCATCGTATAAGGGATCTACATGAGTACCAATGAATATCGGCTCCCAATGGACGAATTTTCCATTACGTTTACCCACGTGAAACACGTGTAAACCTTGCGATTCGTTAGCTGTTTGCCACTCTTTTGCTTTCGGTACCGTATGGCAACCGGGGCACAATTTTTTATGAAAAGGAATTGCAGTACCATTAGCTAACATTTCTCGGAGCTGAGTTTTATTTTCTGGTACTTGTTGATTGGCACTTACTTCGAATATCGTTAGAGGGAAAACCTGAAAATAATTTTACCGTTATTCAATGGGGTATTTTTAATTTTAAATACGTTGCAAGGGAAAATTAACTATAGTCTGTTTACGTGTACGTCATTTAACAATAACTTTTATACTGTTATACTTTTATACTGTTTCATTTTATGTTCAAAATACGTTTGACGATAATTAAAATTGTTCAATATAACTAGTACGACCTCAGGGTTTTAGCTATAAAATAATCATGTAGAAAACAGTTAATATTATTATAATCGATATCTTAATTTGTAACCAGAAGATTGTTTGTTTTAAGCTGGATTTAGAAACTCAGCTACTCCCGTTGTTCGTTGCTCGTCGTGATTTCCTCGTTGCGGGCGATTCGTTCGTTATTCACATTTGTTTCCGAGTCGACTAATTTATATTGGTTTTTCGTTGTTGACGATGTTGAAATTTGATTGGTCACAAAGGTGACGCATGTCATACGGCAGATAAATTGACAGATTATTTAGGTTTATACCAAGAAAGTAAGATAGTAATCAGTTCTTTAACAGCAAATCAATTATGAAAATATGTGAAGTTTGACACGATTGGCAGATATCAAGTCACGTGGTACTAACTTTTTATTGGCGTAAACAGTTTTCATTGGCGGAAACTGCGAATCACGAATAACCAGATATAAAATTTGGTTATTTGAGAGCAACAACGAACGACGTGGAAACGTCGAACAACACGACAACAGCTGTTTATAAACGCAATATGTGATATCAATGTTTTATTTTCGAGCAGCGGGAATCACGAACAATGAATATCGAATAACGAACAACAGAGTATATAAATCCAGCTTTATATAAATGGTTCGTTAGGCGCCGAATTTGAAACCAAAAAATTGTCAACATAAACGTTGAACGTCAATTTTTAGTATTCGCATACGGGTGTACATAAATTACATAAAATAATTAACCGGCTCTAACATCCTCCCACCCGAGGCCCGTTCAAGATATTAACAAGGGACTCACATGAAAAGACAGATCTTGTTCAATAAAACAAAAACACTTGTATACAAATAGAAAACCACATAATATTAAAATGTACACTGCCAGCCTATCCATAAATGGACCTAAGAGGCGTCATAAATTAAGATAAGAATAAGGACTGCAACGCTGACACATTTATTGCAGCTTCCACACTTTTTCTTAGAAATATTTTACAAATTAAGAGAAACGGCTTTCTATTCGCGGGGTGTACATAAATTACATAAAATAATTAACTGGCTCTAGAGATAGTATGGGCGCTAGCTTATTTATTATTTCCCTCTTATAGAGATTGTGAAAAAGTTCAATAGGTCATACGATTTACACAAGTACGACAAGGATAATATGACCAACACCAATACAAATAGGCAGACAAGAATTGTTCGCTGTGTGAAACTCACAACTAGATCAGTCCCTTTTTACCAAGACAGATTGGGGTGTGTTCATTGCCCTTCTTATTTGTATAAGAGTTAAGAGTTTCAACAGGGGTCCTAACAAGTTACTCAATAAGCTCAAGCTAATGGAGGAAGAAGAATACTGAAAACTATAATAAAGATTGTGTTTAGCAAAAAAATCTTCACTTACCCTAGGATTTTTGTTCAGCAGCGGTCCCTTATTTTCAGCAATCATTTTCAGGAACTTTTCTATTACATTAGGACTAGGATACAGTTCAATGTCTGATGGTAGGATGAAATGAGTTTGAGCCATTTCTCTAGCGACGTTTCGACCAACGTTTACTGGATACAATAGCTTTTTTTGGGCTTTGTACATATTTTCACTTGAAACGTTCATGAAAGGAGGAACCAGGGAACAATTATAAGATTCCATAAATATTGAATCATGTTTAGGGACCTGAAATAAAGTCAACCAATTAGTATTTTATGCAACGATAGTATGAAATTTACAGAACGAGCCACAGGCTAGTATCGTAGTAGGTTCAAGTATCTTAATAGCCATTGGATACTAATTGTATACACTATTTTTTCTACTTCCATACTTTGATGTCATCATTAGATATGGACAAATTTCAAGAACTACCAAAATTAATTATTTTAAGATCTATCAGATATATGTGATGAGGTGGCTAATCGGTCTATTTCACTGCGACCTTTTCAGATATATTGTGATCCTAAATATAGATTATTTAGTTTCTCCAGCCCGACTCTTTTTATGTATCCTGTCTCTGTCCTGGTGAGATTACCCACCGTTCCAGAGATTTATGTGCCACCCACTTCCTTGTGGCCATATTTATTGTCGACTTTGCGGCGCCTCAAAAGGGTTCTGGTCCAATGAATGGCATTGATGAGCCTAGTCAGGTCGTTTCATCCATTAGTTCTTTGCCCTTATGACCCTCGTGTCCTGGTACCCAGGCTACCGTGAACTTGCAAGAGTCTCCAAGGACGTTTAAGGCACCCATGCAATCCCATACTAGCTTAGAGTTGACATCTATGGAATCGAGTGGCTTCAGTACAACAACTGAACGGTATGTTCTTTCAATTTCTTCAACGCAGAAGTGAATCGCCGTCACTTCCACTTGGAAAGTTCTGACACTCTTCAATAGGCTTATTGGAATAGATATTCTTTGTTTCCAACTTCTACACCCACCTCTGCCTCAGCCTGTATGGGTGCATCTTTCTTAGTCTTCCCTACCTGGTATAGTTGTTTGGAACTTATTATCAAATTGTTGACTCTGCAATAGTCAGCCTTGAAGCTCACCCCATCACACCACTGATCCATAGGCTATCATTGGTCTGTCATAGTCTAACATGTGTATTGAGACATTTTTCTTATAAGAATTTTTTCCCCAAATTTTATTATATACGGTTTTCAAGATACGGCCGGTTGCCACCCTTAATGGATCTCCCTGTGTATGACTATCGAAAAAATGTTGTATTATTATTATTGAAAGTGAGTAAGTTTTTGATTGACTCACCTCTTTCGGAACATGTTTTGTACTAAAATATATATGGAAAGTAACCAACTCTTTAACCATAGGAGTAGTACAATCCCTAAGGTAAGAAATGGAATCGATAGTATTTTGAAAATCAGTTCCTGGAGCGTGCAGGGCTATACTGATAGGCCCGTTCCATCTTTCCAGCAATGGCACCAAGTTATCCATAAATGAAAAATCGGCATGGGTTGTATAGGTTATACTTTCGTGGCATCTGAATTAAGAAAATAAATATTTATTAGTTATTCGACATAACTTCTTCGAATATTCATTTATAGATTACCTATGACTTATTTCGGCTGTAATATAATTATAAAGGACCCAATAATCGCCGCGTTGTTGAATTTTTGGCACCATTAGTTTGTCTACACAATTGGTTACTTCTCTTACTCTATCCAAACTTGCAGGAACAGGTTTTGATGATTGTTCATCGGTCACAACCTAAAACAATATTATCGAATGGTAAAAGTAAAATACAAAATTAAGAAATATTCTGATTCTTAAGAAAATGTAAATACCCCGGGACATTATTTTCTGAATTTCAAATAGATTAAAGCACTTGCTTCAAAAAGATTCAAGTATATTGGGCCAGTTGCATAATGAGGAGTACTCTAAGA